>JARHVA010004867.1:850000-1295000 GCA_037957365.1 Torreya grandis | reverse complement strand
ATCTTGGGGGCACCAGATTTTAATGGTGTTGTCATAATGGTATGGAATCTAGTCTTTAAGTGGCTTTCTTTGCCTCTGATCATGTTTAAGCAATGGGTACTGATAGATTCCCAACTGTTGATTCTTAGATTGATTGGTTTGGCTCTCCCCTTCTACTTCTATATCCCCATTTTCAATGAGATCTTGGATGTAATGTTTCAATTGCATACATTTTTTAGTATAATGTCCTTTAACTCTATGATATTGATAAAATTCATCCTCATGATACCAATCTGGTCGAGGTTTACTATCATCCAAAGGTTGGATTTCTAGGAGATGATCATATTTTTAGCTATTAATTATTGTAGGACCACTTCTGTGGGTATCCCAAGACTAGTGAGAAGCCTTTTTCCTGTTCAGGGTTTAAGTTTTCCCTATGGTACTTTGATGGTAGAGACAATCTGCTTATTAGTAGTAGGGGACATTTTATACACCATTTGAATATGTTGCTTATAATCTATAACTCCATCCCCCATGACATTTTTATTCTTATTACATATTTTTGGTTTAGCTAAAAAGGTATTATCTTGAATATGACTTTGATCATTTTGGATATATAATTTAATTTTTCCTTTCTCAATGAGGGCCTTTTCAATTTAGATCCCCTTCTCTACAATCTCATCAAAAGATTTTGCACATTGTAGCTTTAACTAATATTTCAATTTAGTATTGAGGTTGTCAATGAACATTTTTGCCAATTCCTTTTCTAAAATCGTGCAACAGAATCAACTCGCAAGACTTATCCAATGTTGTAGGAATGAGGCTAGGCTTTCTCCATTTATTTGTTTAGTGTTTTAAGGATCTATGATAGATATATCATGCTCAATATTGAAGGATAAGTGTCTTACAAATTTTTATTCAACTCTTTGAAGCTGGTTATGGACCCTTTGGGCAAATGCATAAACCATTCCAATGTAGGCCCTATGAGACTTTTAGGGAAACGCCTAAGGAGATAAGTATAATCATAAGAAACCTCATGGCATGCTACATAGAATTATTGTTCATGACCTTGGGGATCACCTTTACCTCTATATGTATCGAATTTTGAGATTTTAAAGTGTGGTGGGAAAGGTACTTGTAAGATACTCATGTTTAAAGAAGATGTGTAAAAATATTCAGATGTATTCCTCATTGACTGTGTACGAGGACCGATCTATTGAAGAGTCTCCTTAATTATCCTCCACTCTTGGGCAAAGGAGGGGTCCATGTGAGGATTTGAGGTTTGAGGGTGACATGTTCAAGGTATAGAATGATCGAGGTTGGTGTTTCTGACATTTTGCCTTGGGGAAGAGCGTCTTTGATTTTGGGCTTGAAATTATGAGGCAAGGGAATTGATTTGTTGGGTTAACTAGTCTAATCGATCCTCCAACGTGGTTCTCCTCCTATTAGCCTCAATGTGGTTGTTTTGTAGAGGTTCTTGTTGTTCTTGTTCTTTAATCTCTTACTTATGATCTACAAGATTATCCTTTTCTTGTTCATGATTGGTATTAGCTTGGTGATGTGGAGTGTTGGGCCTAGTAGATGAATGGATTAGATGTTATAAGAGGGTTGGGTCGAAGTAAGGGGGTAATGTGCCCCCCATTTCAATAACTTGGACTAGAATTTAATTATGATTTTCATAGATATACTGGTCAAATTGGGCCCTAACCTCATCATTACGTAAAAATTCATTTGTGAATCAATCTTCCTCTCCAAGAGAATTCATGTCACTATGTGTCTCATCATTATCCTAGTTGCAGTCACCTACATTACCCAAGAAGTCATTTTACTGGTTGTATCCTTGTCCCATTATGAGAATTTGGGCATAGGCTCAGAAAGGTATGATGGATGATAATGGTGACATAAGAAGAGTGATTAAGTGTGAATTTGATATAGGGTGATGGGAGAGAAGGTGACTTTAGATCCTAATTTTATCTAAAACCCAAAACTAAAAGTGGTCAAGAGAAGTGATTTAGACATGACTTGGACTAGGATTTGAAGAAGATATGAAGACTAGAATGACTAAATATCACCAAAGCAGACACCTATAAGGATTCAATATAGTAAAGAGATAAAGAGGATGAGGTGACTAAATACCCCTCACACTAGCAATGTGATGATTTGATGGGTACTAGATATAAAGAGGTAGGATGATGAGGTGATGGGTACTAGACTAAAACCAAACAAGGTTACAAACATTAATAATATCTAGTTGAGGATATGAATGATGACTAGGATAGAAGATGATGGGTGACCACTAAAGTTTAATTTCAAGATAAATATTTATATCCAAAGGTATGAATGGCGATATGAAATGATTGATTTTTTATTCTAATATGGGATTTTTCTTAAGAGTCTCTATGTGTTTTGTGACAAAAATGGGATAGCTGACTTGGTTCACAAAAAACATGGGATTTTGTACAACACACAAATAACATGTTCAATCATAAGCCCTAATTTAGTCAACTAAATGGGTGTATAACCCAATGTTTGCATTGTCAAATGGCTTTACAAGTGAGACTGTAAGCTAGTGAAATGTTATGGAATCAAATGAAGCCTCTTGATCCTGTCTGCACTTGACAGTCACTTGAGAGTTAATCCTAACTCCAACATCAGAATGCCTGTTATAGCTGATAGGTCATATGCTAGGTTTACATAAGGGTGTCTAAGAGAGTCCCCAAGATACGTGAAGGTACATGGGGCCCAAATATATATAAGGTGTTATTTAATGCCTAGTTTAGAGAATTAACTCTTCCCCTTCATAGATGAACTATATGGGGTCAACAACTTATCCTAACGATAGTTATCCCTGATATTTATACTCCACTAGAACATGGAGTTTGGTCGAATGTATGGTAATTAAATTCACAACATCAACTCCTAATGACTAATTCCATGCACGGGAATGAATTCCATGTCACATGTTATCCTAGACATAATGGGTGAACACACAAGCAAACAAGATTAATTTACCTGATTAATTACCTATGTGCAAAAATTGAAAAGTGAATAAATAAGTCACACACACAAAAGATATATATATAATCAAAAGATCAAAATGTATAACTTAGGCACTCCTCTTATGAGCATATGGGTTAGAAAATTAGATTTAGTGCCTTGGCCTTGAAAGGTCTTGCAAAAAAAGGATTAGTAGTTTAAAATCAAGTAGAATCACTTATTTCCTATAAAACTACAAAAACATAGTCAATGTAAAGTAGTATCATTTTCAGATACTACAATATCACTACTTTTATTCAAAATCGCTACTTTCAAGTAGTGATATTGTGGATTGGTAGTTAACCACGACGATGAACTATATGAACCCTATAAAACTACAGATGGTCAGATAAAACTTCGAATTTTAATATAAAACCAAAAATTTATGTTCTACAATATTGTAGAAAGATTAAAAAAACTTTACAGTTCTAACCCTAGACTTAAATATAAATGCACTAAGAGCCTATTTACAAATCAAAACTTGCTACAGAAAGACAAAACTTTAACAAACTAGTTTAGAAAATTTAACCCCTTAAAGCTAATGCAAGATATATGATTTATACAAGAGTACAAAATAGAATGATATTTGTCTGCCAAAATGATCTTCAGAATTGTATTATCAGTTAAAAAATCACCAAAACTTAACAATATAAAAATAGCTAATTAATCATAATATCGCTTATTTTAAGACAATATCGCCAATTTTAACACAAAACCACAGATTCAAAAGTAGAAGTATTACTGAAAGTGACAAAAAGGATAAGGATATAGTTTTTTTTCCTTCAGATGTTACCTACTTTCTTCCTTTTGATAGACAATTTCCAACACATAAACCAATCAAGCCCTGTTAGCAAAATAACCTAATGCCTTATATTACTTAAACAAGCTACAATTTTGTGTGAAAATGTTTTGTAAGACAAGTGCCTCCCCCTTTTTACAAAAAACAAAGGATAATCAGAGAGATAAAAACCAAGCAGTCAAGAGATGAGCAGGTTATTTTAACAGTTTTAAAATAAAACACAAAATTGCAACTCTTGAAGATGATATCATGACTATTATGGCAAAATTGCAACTGTAAAGTTGTAGTTTTGTGTGTCAGTACCAAGGCATTTTAGGGATGATGAATCCAATTTTCCTACACACAGAATGCAAATTCTTACCCCTAAAAGATAGAAACATGTGATATAGACTTCCAAAAGATTAGAGATTAAGCAAAACTAGTTATATTTGATTAAAAATGGTATCTAACAAAATTGCAAGTTTATGGACAAAATCTTAGAATTTAATACAAAATTGCTATTCATGAATTAGCAGTATTGCAAAAATTTAAAACCCTATTAGAAAGATAAACTATTAGTGGTTAAATTGATAGTTAGCATAATATCACTTAATTTCAAGAAAAATCTCAACTACAATATCACTATTTGCAGAACAAAACTGTTAATTCCTTGTACATGATTTTTTGAGTAATTTCAAAGCTTGTTCTTCATCTAGTCAACTTTGTAAGTCACCAAATAACTTATAACAAGCAAATGGGTTATATTAAATGGGATGTCTCACCGTGGTTTCCAAATGTGTGATCGTATTTTGAGTTATTTGTAAAACTACTATATTTAGTAATAAAAACCCAATAACATAAACAACATCAAAGGAGGGGATAAAGGAACAATCAGAGAATTAAAATGGGATTCTTACCATCATTTTATTTCTTATAACTCCTCTCCAAGATCTCCAAACTGATTTGAATGCTAAAATAGTTGAATGTGGATTGCTTGACTTGAGCTTCTAAGTGACTCCAATAGCTTATTTGGCTTGTTGGATGGATTGACAAGATTGTGAGGATGCTTGATAATGGTTGATAATGAGAGTAAAATGGAGGCTAAGTGATATCCAAGTTAGGCTAAATTCAAAATTTTAAAATATACATACATATATATTTCATTTGTTATTGTCTTACATGCGGAACTCATTTACCACGTGTTGTTAAAATTATTTATTATATGTTAGATTGAAAAATGATTAAGTTGTGAGAATGGCCGAGTGGTCCAAGGCGCCAGACTCAAGTTCTGGTCCTCTGACGAGGGTGTGGGTTCAAATCCCACTTCTGACATTTTAAATTTAATCTTTTTTGTGTCAAAGGCTATTTTTACGTTGTGCGTTGGAAGAGTTTTGCTGGAGTTGTAATCAGCTTCAAAATTTTTGTTGTGGTTGCAACACAATAAATTAGAGGGTGTACATAATTTCATAGATCATCACTACAATTTTTAACTTGGCTCAGCGATTACAACACTTTTAATTATTTTACAATAAATTATATTGAGAAATTTTTATATTCATTAAAATGATATTAATGTGTTAACTTTTAATTTTTTTAAAAAAATAAATTTACATAAAATTTATGTATTTAAAAATTAATCGTATTATTAATTTTTTTAATGATATATTAAAATCATATAATTATAAGTTTTCATGTATATTTTCATATTTATTAAAAAAAAAATTATTTGATTTTTTTTTATAAATTTACATAAAATTTATGTATTTAAAAATTAATCGTATTATTAAATTTTTTTTAATGATATATTAAAATCATATAATTATAAATTTTCATGTATATTTTTACATTTATAATTTTTTTTATTTTTTAATAAATTCTCATAAATTTTATATATTTAAAAATTATTTATATTATAAAATAATTTAGGCTTTGAAGAATTTTTTACATCTAATAAAATAATAATATATTGCAATTATATATGTTAATGATTTAATTTTTAATATAAATTTATCTAAAATATATATACTAATTTAAAGATAAATATATTGAATTTATTATTTTAATAAAATATACTACATTAATAATTAATTTTTAATTTAATATTATTATTAATTTTTAAATAATAAAATATATGTTATATATGTTATATATAAAATATAATATTTTAATGTAAAAAAATGTTAGATTTTAATCTAAAAAATGTTAGAACCTTCGTCTCATCAATCTTGAAAATAATCAAAACCAATCTTTTTAGTTTCAATTTGAAACCCAGTAAGTAAATTAAAATGTTTTTGGAATACCTATATTTCTATTTTTTATTTCAACATTTAAGATCACTACCAATGATTGAAGTAAAAAAGAAATACAATTATTTTAAATTGTAATTAATTTTTAAATTTTTTCTATTTTGATATAACTTTATGTGAATAGATGGACATCTTAAATTAAAATTGGTAATATTTTATAATATTAAAGTTTTTTAATTTTTAATAAATTTAGTTTGAATGTTTAATTTTAGATGATTTTTAAAAATATATTATTATGTTAATCAATAATAAATAACGTTTTATTTTTAATTTAAATTATTTGAAAATTTTGAACTAAAAAAATAAATTAATTTAAAGTTGTTTGGAAAACTTGTATAGGGAAAAGAATGAAGTGGTTGGGTTTGCACAAAATAGACTTATATATGGGTATGGGCTCATTATAGAGTAGTGTACAAGTCTATAAACTCAAAATTTAGAGTAATTATAGTCAACATAGTTTAAATACAAACTTAAATTTATATAATTTCTTAATTTTTAAAATTAATTTATGAATTTGTGACGTTTTGACTTATTTATATTATTTAATTTTTTAAATAGATTTTAATTGTATATATTTATATTTATTTAATTGTAGTTTGTTTAAATTTATTTTGTGTAAAAATTAGAATTAATATAGATATAAATGGTGAAATTTGATTCTTTCTAACATTCAACTTAAGATTTCAAATAACTCTCTTTTCATTTCAAAGTTGAATTATTTTCATGCATGCTCTCTCAAACCCTAAGTATTATTTAAGTACCTACTTCACACAAGTTTTTACTTAGAGTTTTTTCTATTATTTGCATGTCACTAAAGGTTTTACAAATTTGCATCTCTTAAAGGTTTGGACAATCAATCAAATGTTAGATTTGTGTTTCTTATTTAATCATGGTTAATTATTACACTAATGTTATAACAACCCACATACATAGACCACAAAATGTTGTTATTCCTTCTTTTGATCCATAAAATAGACCAAATTAGGGCTCAAGTTATTAATCTTTTCCTTGTTATTACTCTTGATAGAATCTAAATTAAAAAGGGTTACATAGATGTTAATTTCTGATATATATATATATATATATATATATATATATATATATATATATATATATATATATGGGGTTAAGTATTTGTCCATAAATATTTGATTGAAAATTATTTTGTTAATTAAAAAGATATATAATAAAATAAAAACATTAATTAAATTCATGAAGCAATTGAGACATATAAATGGGTAAGTGCATGAAGTTCAGGGACAATTTCATGGATATTTTTCATCATAACATGATTTTATTATGAAAAATATGCATGGAATTGTCCCCTAACTTCATGCACTTACCCATTTATATGTCTCAGTTGCTTCATAAATACCATGTTATTAAATAACTTGATTATGTTATTGATATAATGTGATCGCGTTATTGATATAACGTGATCACATCATTAAAATAATGGCTCGATAATTATCGAGCTATAACATGATTACGTTAATATATAACACAATCATGTTAATAGATAACGTGATCATGTTATTGTAAAATAGTAATACGATCGTATTATTGTTATTTTGTACATTAAAGTAGTGAACATGTAAATGGAGTGATTCTTGATTAACAGATAATGCGATCGTGTTATTATAAAAGCAATAATGTGATTGCATTCCTGTTATTTTAGTGAACTTTAGGAAAAAGCTTATATTTACTGCTCTAAATTTTAAGTATAAATTTACATTTATATTGTAAACTTATACTTTAAATTTATTTTAGTAAATATAAGAAATTAGAGTCACTCTGCATATGATAGAGTTGGTCTCATAGTTACATGCCTTATGATGTGGAAAATTGTTTTTTAAAATCCAATTTGGTCAGTACTTAAGCATATTTAGGGTGTAAGTATTAAACCTGAGGATTTCATGACATAATTTTTGTAATTGATGTCCATTTTTGGTAAATATATAGTCAACTTTTAGGTTTTTGTGCCTTCTAGATTGATTCTTGACATTTCTAGGAGTCCTAAGTTTGTCAAAATTGAAGTTTTCAAATCACTCACTTTGAAATTGATGCAAAGTGATGTGATTAGGGTAGCATAGGTCACATTGATGACCTACACATATCAAATGAGCACTTTGTGTTAATTTTACTTATTCATCATCCCTCCCTCATCCTTGATCACTTCCTACTCATGCCTCATCACCCTTAATCACTCTCTCATTATTCCTCATTGTCCCTAATCACTCTCTCATTGACCCTAGCCATTTTTAATCACTCCATCATCATCCCTGATTACTCTCTCATTGACCCTCACTATCCTCCATCATGCCTAATCACTCACTCCTTGTCCCTTATCATCCATCATCACTCCCTCATTGACCTTCACCATCCCTCATCATCTTTAATCACTCCCTCATCATCCCTAATCACTCCCTCATTAGCTCTCACCATCCCTTATCATCCCTAATCACTCTCTCATCATCCCTAACCATCGCTTCATCATCTATACTCACTTCCTCCTCATCCCTCATCATCCCTAATCACTCCCTTATTGACTCTCACCATTCCTCATCATTTATAATCATTCCCTCATCATCCCTAATCACTCCCTCATTATCCCTCACCATCCCTCACCATCCCTCACCATCCCTAATCATTGTTTCATCATACCTCATCATCTTTAATCACTCATTCCTCATCACCCCTAATCACTCCCTCATTAACCCTCGCCATCCCTTATCATCCCTAATCACTCCCTCATCCTCCCTAATTAATCCCTCATTGACCCTCACCATCCCTATTGACTCCCTCATCATCTCTATTGAACTCCTCCTCATCCCTCCTTATCCTTAATCACTCTATCCAATACCTTAATGGTGGTATTTTATTGGAGTTTAAAAATGCTATGAGCTACAAGTCAAGAGTTGAGTGCTGGCATTAAATATAAGACATAGTGATCAAAAGGATGTGGATGCAAATTTGAAACACAAATATTTAACACCTATGAAAAAATATGTGCCTATTATAAATGATGTAATTCACAATTAAAAATATGCCAAAAAAAGAGAAGCAAGTAAAACTAACATAATACCAAAAATGGGTAGTAAATACATGAGGATCACCAAGCTATTGGATTTCCTAAAACCAATCAATTGCTTTCCATATGAGGACATTTTATGATCTGAATAATTACATTGAAGGCCTTCGATTTGTATGTCTATTAATTGAGTCATCATACCAAAGAGTGGAAAATAATTTTTAAATGATTAGAACAAGTAGTCCAAGATTGAAAAATGGTGCTTAATTCATAACTTTAATATTCAATCCAATGAAGAGTGTCACACTATGAGCTCTCTACGTGCACATCTCAAGAAGTGGGTATAAGTTATTTAGCACTATAAAAAGGTAAGTAGAAAATAGATTATGAACCCAATGATATGGTCGGTACTAAAAATATCTCTACTTCACCCAACAAGAAATTATATGAATTAAAAATATTGTGTCATTAACAAATGTAGATCAATGGTGAGCTAATACAGTTCATCATTTCCAATGGAAGTCAGAAGAATTTAATTTCATTTAAAGAATATTTTTAAAAATTAAACTTGAAATTTATACATCATCCATAACCATACACTAGTGTATGGTCTAATGTAGACCTTGAGAAATGGATCACCTAGTAGTGTCACTTGGTGTACAAAATCAATTTTTTTAAATATGCAATCCTTTGTGAAATCTCACCATTAGTGGTGTGTGATGTTTTACATGTGGTCAACCATATATTTACCATTGGCATGTTATATGAAGTAAATAATTGAAATGTTGTGATAGATTATCATGATCTGAAATACCATGTATCGCAGTTAGTTCATAAGCTTTCAATCATTAGTGCCAGGAAGTGCAATAATCTTATCAGTTATAGTAAGAAGTATACTTTTGATGGTAAGAATTAAATGTAATAACATCCTTATGTCACCATATCATAGTGTATTTTATCCAAAAATTTAATAAAGATAAAATAATTAAATCATAAACTAGATGAATACAAGGATATCTTTCAATCACCTAAATAAGTTCCTACATACTGTATACTAAACAATACTATTGATTTGATCTTTTAACTACCTCTACCTCAAACCTCTTTATACAACATATCATTTCTATAGAATGAAAAGATCAAGTGGTAGATCCATGAAATCATGGATAATGGACACATCATGCCCAAATCATTGCCTTGCAGAAGCCTAATTGTGCTTGTGCCAAAGTTGTGAATCAATTAAAAAAATATAAACAAGATTAAAGTGAAGAACTATTATCCTCATCTAAATATTAAGGCATTTTTTTGCCATGTCCATGGTGTAGAAGTCTTTTCCAAAATTAATCTTAAGTTTGGGTATCATCATATTCATGTTGAACCTCTAGACATTTGGAATATAGTCTTAAAAACAAAGGAAGGATTGATTGACTAGTTGGTTATGCCTTTTAAGTTAACTCATGTAGCTAATTCATTTATTGAGATGTTGAATGGCATCCTCAGGCCCTTTACCTATGCCATTTATTTAATCTACCTTGATGACATCTTAATCTTTAGAAAACATGGGATGAACATCTACACCATGATGAACTAGTGTTTCACATTTTGCAAAAACATATTTTTATAATAACATGAATAAATGTTCATTTTTCATAAAAGAGATAAAATATTTGGGATACATTACACACACAAGGAGTGCATGTGTGAACCTGACCAAGATTCAAGCCATATAGGAATGGGAAACACCAAATAACTTTGCATCTGATTTAAATCTTCTCAGAACTAGAAAATTATACAAGAAATTTGTGTTTAATTTTTACATTTTGAACCAAGCTACCAAAGGTGGAACCAAATAAAGATTCATCTAGTTGGCTACACAACAAAAATAATTTGATGAACTAAAATTCAGACTCTATTTTATGTTAGTACTTATGTTACTTGACTATAAATTTGGAAGATCATCCAATTCATTCAATAATAAAGTTGACTATCATAAATGGGTATTAACAACACAATAAGTCCTATAAAAGAGATAATTTATATTATAATGGATCAAACAACATATGATTAGAATCAAAGATATCTTTAGGGTATATACTTGCGTTAGATGATGAAGGAGTGATTAGGGATGGTGAGAGACGGTGAGGGTCAATGATAGAGTGATGAGGGATGGTGATGGTCAATGAGGGAGTGATTATCGATGACGAGGGATGGTGATAGTCAATGAAAGAGTGACTAGGGATGATAAGCCCAAGTGATTAGAGATGATGAGACATAATAAAGGTCAATGATGGAGTGATTAGGTATGAAGAGGGATGAGGGAGTGAGTAAGGATGAGGAAGCTATTAGGGATTATGAGGGATGAGGAAAGAGTGATTAGGGATGATGAAGGATGGGAAGGGAGTGATTAGGGATGATGAAGGATAGTGAGGGTCAATAGAGGAGTGATTATGGATGATAAGGGAGTGATTAGAAATGACTAGGGATAGTGAAGGTCAATGAATGAGTGATTAGGGACAACGGGTAATGATGAGAGAGTGATTAAGGTAATGAGGGATGAGTAAGAAGTGATCAAGGATGAGGGAGGGATGATGAACAAGTGAAATTAACATAAAGTGGTCATTTAATGTGTGCAGGTCATCAATATGACCTCTACTACCCAATCACACCACTTTGGATCAAGTTCAAAGTGAGTAGTTTTCAAACTTAAATTTTTACAAACCTAAAACTCCTATAAATTCTAGGAATCAATTCAAAAGGCACAAAAACCTAAAAAATTACTATATATTTACCAAAAATGGATATCAATTCCAAAAGTTTTGTACCAAAATCCTTAGGTTTACTACTTAGACCCTGAAAATGCCTAAGCTGACCAAATTGGATTTTAAAAAACTATTTTCCACATCATAAGGCATGCAACTATGAGACCAACTCTATCAGATGCAGAGTGACCATAATTTATTATATTTACTAAAATAAATTTAAAGTATAGGAAATAAATGTAACAATATAAATGTTAACATTTAGAGTAGTAAATATAAGCTTATGCCCAAAGTTGGATTCATGTGCATGTCCACATACTTTAATGTGCAAAATAACATGAATGCGATCATATTATTTCTTTAATAATAATGAGATCACATTATCTTTTAACCAAGAATCACTCCTACATCTTCACTGTTTTATTATGTAAAATGAACATTATTGCTTTTATAATAATGTGATCATGTTATACATTAACATGATTGTATTATTTGAATTTGAATTCAAATCCCATGAATTTTGGCTTGGGAATGACTTGGATTCTTGAGCCAAAGGCTTGGACCTATCAATCTACATCTGAGTCTAAGAGTTATGATAAAAAATAACAAAATTCAACTTTGATCACCAAATACACTACAAATTTCAACGTTAAAATTCAAAAACTTACTACCATCATGATGAATACGCTCTCTTGTTTCCAAAAATATCATTTTTATAATTTTTGGACTAATTTAGGTTTCAAACTATGTTGATTTCTAACTATACCTTTTTGAGGCCACTACCTGCTGCAAACATACATGCCTATACATGTTCATGTATTTTGTCTTTAGTTGATCCAAGTGTAAAACAAGTTATATGGTCACAAACTAGGTATAACTATACATACATTTTTTAAAAAATAGTTTTTATTTTTTTGAGCTAGTTAGGTGCGTCGCACGGACGGCTATCTTTTTTTGTTAGTTTTTAGGATCTATTTACTTGAAAAATTCATTAAAAAAAAGTATCCATTGAAAAAATATAGGTCACAAACTAGAAGATCTTATCTAAATTTTCATCGAAGTGTTTCAAAAAATATTAAATGCTGCTAAAAAAATGGTGCACTGCACGATCGTCTATCCACTCTATTTTCTTTAAGAAAATAGGAGTTCTTCAAATTTTAGATGTTTGACCTAGTTATAATTAACCATTTAAAAAAAATAGTGTTTTGAAAACTAGACTCAAAATTTTACATTTCATGTTCTTACACCATGTTCAAATTTGGAGTTTAAATATCTCAAATTATTTACAGAAGTTCAGATTTATGAACTTTTAGAAAAATCATGTCAACGACTAGGCCACTTTTTGTCCCCCAACTTTGTGCACTTACCTAAATATTAATATTTTAAGAATAATGTAACAAAATCAAGAAAAAAGATAAATGTATAGAAATTAAAAAGTTGTTTCAATAAAAAGCAACATAAACATAACTATAAGTGGTTATATAAATTGTTAATATTGTCTAATAATATTTCTTTTGTTGTATCAAAACCTTAAAAACCAAAATTCATCAGTGTGCCTCTTTGCAAAAAGAGCCCTGACAACAACAAAGGCTAACAAATGACAATGTGCATTAAAAACATGTAAATGGGCATCCTTTCATTCTATGTTAGTCGTGTTATGATGTTACATTGAAGCAAGTAGACACTTGCAACTAGCCTCCTTGAGAATAAAAATTGACAACAACAAAGTCTAACAAATGCAAATGTACATTGTACATTAAAACATTGTAAAATGTGGCATATAGACTAGCCATTTAGAAGTACCTTACAAAATAAAATAAATTCTAAGCATTAGTGTGGTGTGTGTATATAATAGAAAATAGGAGGTTTGAGGTGGGTAAACTTGATGTTTTGATATACCTTTATTATAGTTTATTATGTTGGCATATTTAATGTCTTTGTGTTGTTTGAGTGTAGCTTTGGGTTTAACAAATAATTCTCGAAGAATGAAAATGATAACAATTTTGTCCTCTACACAGTGTTCATGTGAAATTTATGTTAATGTAGGCAATAATGTTTTCAATAGCATCCCTGAAAGGAAGCACTATAAATTGTTATTTTTAGATTGCAAATTAGGTGATGGATATAGGAATATGAACTTTCTTCTTGACATGAGGTTCAATGTAGAGTTGCATTGTGGGGTAGTTGAAGCGTTTCAATTGATATGGTACATTTTTTGAAAATGAGTTGAAAAGGCATGAACTTATATATTTGCAATTGATAGTGTTCCTTGTACTTGTGAAAATAAAAATAGAATGTAGAAAGAGAAGTTAAGGAAAAATAGTCATATCATGCATTGTGTTTCAATGATGATGCAATCATATTTTTTAAAATTACATTATAAATTTGGAAAATAAGCAAATTACAATAAAATCATGGGTATGATTTAACTATTTAGCTATCTATTTTTGTTGTTTTTATGTAAATTATATATTTTTTCTTATTGTGCATATGCATACAATGGGTTTAGATAATAAATATTACAATAGAAATTGATTTCACAAATTAATACAAATTTAAAGGGTAAAAATAAACTTTGAATTAGATTAAATTGGCAAACATAAAAGAAAATGTGAGGTGAAAAGTTTTTACAAGGAACAAGGAATTTACAAATCTCCAATCACTCTCTTGTCAAAAGATCTTTGAAAAAGGATGCATATAAGCTTGTAAACCCTAGTCTCTAGATCATTCCTAACAAAGTGATTGATAAACATATATGAATGGCTTAGTGTTTATGGCAGATATCTATGTAAAAATGATTTATAAATCACTCTAATATTTTATTTTGTTTTATAAATTTTTATTAATATTTGAAAAGTAATATTGAATGGATAACCATCATTAAAAAAAATTATAAATTATATTAACATTTGAAAAATAATATCGAATGGATATTCGTCATTAAAAACAAATTATGATAAAAAACTATCAAATTTTATCCTTACATATCCTTATTACCTTTAAATTAAATTTGATTCCTTATCATGTATTTTAAAATGAATTGTTTTCTATTTTTTTTTAACATAATAATAACAAATACAATAAAAATTAAATTTGAGTGTATATTCCATTATGTATATCCTAAGATTGTGTTTGAATGAGTAAAAAAGAAGCAAGTGTATTTGATAATAACACAAACATTTTGTTTATTTTATCTTTAATGATAATATTTTTCAGTTTCCGTATCTCTTGAATGATTTTTCCGGCACTTCTGCGACATAAGTAGTAGTGAAACTTAGATTCTTCAATATTTCAGCCCACTAACATCACACTCTTCGTGTCTCTCCAATCCCTATTCGTTCTTGCTTCGGCTTCAGCAAAATTTGTGTTGTTTATTAATAAAACCTGTCCGATGAGGTACTATGGTGTTTAAAATCATGTTACAATGTTTGCTGGAAGTTATTAATATTTAATTATTTTTCCAGTTACCACTAAACATGCGATAGTTGAACTGGCATGCGACGAATGAGGGGTTTTATTTTCTCAATTTTACTATAAAATCTCTTAGCAACAACACCAACATGGTCCATATTTACTGCAGGCGGGTGGAGAGGACGTGTCTTCAGCTAGAGAGAGCAGATAGAAGACCCTAGGCGAATAAATAACATGGATTCAGGTTGAGACAGGAGATCATCTGTCAGTTGTTGAGATTGTTTACGAATGCCATGATCAGCAGTTATGTGGCGGTGGAGTACAAACCTATTTTCCCCTCTCAATCAAATAACATTGCCCCTGTTTCCTTCAGTTGTTTAGATGTTTTTCCCAGGCTTTCACCCCTGTTTTGCCGTGGGTTAGAAGCATGGGAGAAACGTTCGATTTGCATGTGTTGAGCAATGCGGCCGGGGAGTGATGTCCCAGCCACAACTATGTAGAACAGAAAAGAATTGAGAGGGGATCTTTGGCCTGTAGATCTGCATTCTGTGAAGGTCATCCCTCTTAGCAATGCTACAGCTCACTTGTTGGGTAGGTGATCTGTTGTTTAAGGGTGGCAAGGGAGGGGCATGGATGATAGTGATGCTACAACTTCTTCATGTTATGATGAAATTTTATGATACAGATTGTTAACTTATTTCTTTGTATTCTGTGTTTAACAAGTATACGCGCGTGTGAACTGTTTGACAAAATGTGTCATTGTAAAAAATGCTATTTGGGTTTTGATTATCAGTCTAATCCATGTCTTGACAAATAATTTTGTTTCAATCATATAATTTGATTTTGATTCCTCTAAAATGGAAATATTGGTTTCACCTGAGCATATACTAACATTTGTCGAAGAATCTATCACACTAAAACTAAGCTGTTTTTTCTCAAAATATTGTTATACAGACAACAATGTTTGAATCAGAGGCTAGATCTTGCTAGTGCTAGCTACCACCAAAATATTTTGGGATTCTCCCGTGGATAAAAGACACATTATTATGTTAAAATTATTGCTAAAATTCAGATGTGGGCAAATATACTTCCCATTTCACATTCAACTTACACAATCTTTACTTCAAGGTGCACGGCAAGGCCAGGGCAAGTGAGTGTATTATGCTATTGCTTTGCATTATTGCAGTGGTTGTTCATTTTGAATGCCGATTACATTGGTTTATCTGCTTGATTTGTGTCTAATTATTTTTCCTCTTTTGTTTTTGGTAATCTTCAATAAAATGCCGTTATTGGATGGAGACCAGACGACGCCATTCAAGACTTTCTAATGCATTTGGGCAACTGCTGAATATATATTTTTTCTGCCTATCATTTTGTCATCATCTATATTACTTACTGACAGTCAGTCAGAATCATTTAAAGATTTCTATAGACGTTGACATCTGATATTTGTGCCCCTGAATACTTGTGAAATTAAGTTTTTTCTGAATCTAATTATAATCTACTTATTTATCTGGATATCTTTCTGTAAGTTGTTTTCTGTAAACTATTTGAAATCACCAACAGTCATCTGATCTTCAAACAATGTTGCTTTAAGTTAATCGTATCTGCAATGTTGTTTAGTGGTGATTGACAATAGCTGCCACAGCTGCAGTCACTTCACCCACTGTGGAAGTCAGATAGTGGAGTTTGAAGTAAAAAAATAGTTTTAACCAGATATTGGTGGTACTTACAATTGCATGGAATCTTGTCACTCTTTATCATTTTCTGTTGTTATAAGCAGATTTGGCCTTCTTTGGCCGGTACATGATGTTTTATTCTGATTCTATTTTTGTTTTTTAATTCATTTTTTTCCCTACAGTACTGTGCCATTTAAACCAAATGAGCTTAATTCCACCCCAATTTTATAATTATATCATCTATGTAGAAACTATCGGGGAAAATCTTCGTTAAGCATAAATTATCAGTTCCATGACGTTTAAAATGAGAAATTAACGTCTTTTCTCAACAAGATCGATACAGGTAGGCTTTTTCTTCAGACAAATTGCTATACTTTTGTTTTGTATTATAAGCAGCCCTTACAGTCATGGTGGAATGTCAGATTTTTTTTCTTGCTATGGTTTTCCAGTGGGTATCTATTATTATTTTATTTTTTGTTATTCATATTATTTTTCAGTGGGTACTGGATGATTTAAAAATAAGCATAGAGGAATATTTGGTATTCACAGGGTTGTTTATTCTCAGTGGATATTGATACAGTTTAAGCGGCCATTTTCATACAACATGGGTATATATATTTTTTGTTAGGTAGTATCCTACAAAAACCTGTAAAATATAAATATGCTATTGGTTTTAATATTAAGGTCATGGAGTTTTTAAATTAATTGTTTATACAAATCATACACATCGAGATATTTGCATTTTTATTTTATTTTATTCATTTTTTTAAAAACTACCACCCAAATATTAACCAGAAAAACTCAATTACATATCCGGCCATGCCACGCATGGTAGCTATTGGCCATATCAATAGCCGTATAAGCAACACTATCAAAAGTCACATTCATTGTTTAGAATCTAAATTAAGAATTACCCTGATATCTTCTTGGAGCTTATTAGACCACCATAAAGGAGGGGGTCCATAGCAAAGGATATCTTTGTTGTCCAGGGCCCAATTCGCTAATCCATCAGCGACCTTGTTCTGTTGCTGAGGAATATGAGTGAATTGAATTTGTCTGAAGTGTTGTTGCAGCTTTTGTACTTCATCAATTTCCTTTGCAATCCACCAATTGGAAGGGCTAGCATTGTTAGATTGACTAAGTAAATTCATCATGATTCTGGAGTCAGATTGGACCTTTATCTTTTGCCATTCTATTTTAACAGCTTCTTGCATACCTCTTCAAATGGCTCTAATTTCTGTCAAATTATTAGTAGAAATACCCAAATTTTCTGCAAAGAAGAAACATATCTCTCCTTGTTCCATACGTCCAACGCCTCCCATAGCTGTTCTCCCAGGATTTCTCCTTGAAGCACCATCTGTGTTAAGAATACCTCGATAATCTGTGGAATCCCTTACTAGAAAGTTTTTTTCAGTTTTTCTTTTAGCCTAGAATCGAGGCATAGTGGCCTCCTTAGGGTCTAAAGCCAGCTGTATGTATATATGGTTCCAATGTGGAGTTGGTTGAACAGGAAGTGAGACCTTATGTTTAAGGCTTTCCGTCAAGCTAGTTTTGATTCATTCCCAAACATATATAGGGTCTCTACTGATTTGCCGGAATATTCTAGAGTTTCTTTCTTTCCATGTATTCCATAATAGAAGGGAAATGCCACCCCACATGGCTGGGATCAGATTTTGTCCTTTCAGAATGACTTCCTTCCATGCATCTATGATATGAGCTAGGGATTCATATCTATTCCATTGAAGCTTAAACAACGAAGCCAAAGAATGCCATAAAGGAGAAACCCATGGGCAAAGAAAAAATAGATGTTCCATCATTTCCTCATCTTGTTGACAAAGCTCACATCTAAATGGGCCTCTAAGTCCTCTTTTTTTGAGTCTCTCCCCTGTCAAGAGTCTTTTTTGAGTGAGGAGCCATAAGAAGAAGCTTACCTTGGGCCATATTGCTGGCTGCCACATATGCTTGAACAAGGTGTGGGCTGGATGCGGATGTGGGTTTATTAAAAAGTGATATTCTGCTGACACCTCATATTTTCTTGAAGGGCTGCATCCAAATCCTATTTCATCAGCGGCCAAAGAGTAATGAAGAGGTCGGTCTATTAGGATCTGGTTTAAAAAATATTTCTGGTTTCCCTGTGTAATCCTTACCGGCCATTCATTGATAGGAATCCAACCACTTTCCACTCCCCAAGGCCGTGTCACTGGTTGTATATACTGCGCTATCTTAATCCATCCCTTGGCTTGCATATGCTCCATTATTCGCTGAAGCGGAGGAAAGAGAGATATAATCGGAGGTTTCCCTTCCCATGAATCCTTCCAAAAGTTTGCTAATTGTCCATTGTGAACAATCCAGAAAAGCTGCTGTTTGATTAGAGCTTCCCCTCTTCTGATAAACATTAATGCCAGAGAGCCTTTCAGTGGAAGGGCTGTTCTTATAATCTTCTCTGGGTGGCCGTTCTCCGCATATTTCCCACGGAAATTGATGGCCCATAGATCCTTAGAATCAACAATAAGTCTCCAATAGAGTTTAGCTGCTAGGGCTATATTGTGATGAGTGGAGGACGTGAAGCCCAATCCCCCTTCTTTCTTTGGTTTACAAAGATTTGCCCATTTTACCAATGTCCATTTTTTCTTTCCCTGTGTCCCACTCCATAGAAATCTTTGACAAAGAGAATCCATCTTTTTTAATATTATGCTAGGAATATTCACCACCAATGCCACATAAATCGGAGTTGCTTGGAGAACTGATTTGATGAGAGTCATCCTGCCTCCTGTTGACAACCACTTATTTGTCCACTGCAATTTCTGTTCTATTCTATCAATTAACCATTGCCAATTCCCATTCTTTCCAGGGGATAATTGTACCCCCAGATATTTGACAGGGAATACTCCTTTTTGGAATTGGAGAACATTCGATATTTGATCAGCTTGTCTATCAGAACAATGGAAAAAGAAAATGTTTGTTTTACCATCATTTATAAGCTGACCTGTAGCAGAAGAAAAAGTTTGGATGATCTTATCTATTTGTTTAGCTTCTGTCACCGTAGCACTACCCATCATGGAAGAGTCATCCACAAACTGCAGAGATGAGATTGGTTTTACCGGCCAACTGCACACCATTAATTCGTTTCTCCTGACATGCTTTTTTACCCATTCTGCCCAAGCATTCAAGCTAAAATGATAAATAGAAAAGGGGACAGCGGGTCTCCTTGCCTTATACCTCGTGATGCATTAAAGTATGGCGATGGAGAGCCATTTATTAAAACTGCAAAAGAGACAGTAGCAAAGCATGCTCTTACCCAGTGTATCCAGTCAGAGATATTTGCATTTTTATTGTATATTTATCGTATACCTAGGATACGGAGTCATGAATTTGTATATCTATTGCATCTACTTTTTAAATTTTATTCAGCTTTGGTTCAAATCCGATCAGCAGGAAATTTTCTCCCACTAAAGGCTATTATTACATAATCTATGTAAACAATGCACCTACTGCATGATCATTTGACATTATATTAAAATGAATAGATTTTTAGTAATTTGATGGTTATTTCCCCCAAATTGAAAGTTATTTTAAACGAAATCTCTCTAAACAATGCCAGCTATTATGAGACATTTATCTTGTTTTCATAAATTTAATGGTAAATTAAGCAGAGCGTCTGTAAATAATGCACCGATTTGAGACATTATGTTGTTTTCATAAATTTAACAGTAAATTATGTAGTCTCTGAAAATAATGCACTGATTTAAGACATTTATTTATTTTCATAAATTTTATTGGTAAATTCCTCTGGCACTGTAAATTTGGTGTTGATGCCACGATTAAGGGGTTTCTCTTCCATTATGTTTATGCTAATCCTTAAAGGGTTTCTCTTCCATTATGTTTATGCCAATCCTTTTCATAATAGAGTGAACATGGGAGACATTTACCGTGGAAATTGAGATAGCTTTCACCGGCTGTGTGTGATGGTAGTAAAGCCATGGCATCTGAACCAGTTTTGCCTGTGGATGTTGGTGCTTTGAGGACCTATACCACTAGTTATGGAGAGCAGTTGAAACTATGGGCCCAGATATTCATTGAGTGCTTTCACTCTACACATACTCATATAATTCAAGGCCATCACTACCACTGTACCCATCTCCTCCATGCCGTTTTCTTCCACCACCAATGGTGGATGCAACGATTACCTACAACATTTACACTGCCCCGCATTTACATATGAATTTATTCATGATTGCAACTGGGATTTATCCTTGCTTTCATTTTTGTGGGGTTTTAAAATAGCTATCCCACACTTCTGAAAATTACTGTGTCGTTGGGTGTTTGGAAAACATTAAAAGCAAGGAGGTCCTACACCACAATAGGACGGCTTTTCTATTTGTTCTTTCTGTTCTCTGCAATGGCAGGTACTAAAGCCGTTCTATGGCACTTGTTATGTTTTAAGTCTTCACCAAATTTCAATTTGTAAAATTTGTTAGGAAAGGAAATTATAAAGGAGGGAGATTGACCTTGGTTTTAAATTGTTTTTCTTATTAGAGTTTAAACTAAATTTATCATAAAATATAAGATTTGAGCCTTCATAAATAATACACATTTTTTTTATAAAAAGTTTTCAATCACATTTTTAATGGAATGATAACATATTTGTGGATTTTGGATTTGTTTAATTTTTAATTTTTTTTGAAAAAATATATTAATTTGAAGGTATTTAGAGTGGGGATAATGTGTCGTGTCAAATTATTTTTTCAGAAAAAAGGGGTTTCAAATCTTATTATATGCATATAATATTTTTATGCAAGAATAAAAATTACCCTATAACGATTAATGTAATATCACATTTAAAATCCGCTATTTAAAAAACACATTCACAAATATTATACCTCAATACCACCATTCCAAACTACTATTACAAGTTATATTTTGCAATATAGCTAACATACATTTATATTAGAATAACAAATACACACCTCCTCTATAAACCACCAAACAAGAACACCCCATCATCTGCGTATGAAAACCACTTCACCCATATAACCCAAGATTAAAGCAATTAGTTAGAAAAATATTTGTTTGTTGATATGTATACATTATATTAATATATTTACATCATATGAAAACCACCTCACCCATATAACCCAAGGTTAAAGCAATTAGTTAGAAAAATATTTGTTTATTGATATTATATATTATAAATGTGTTATTTAAGTTAATATATATCATCTTTTTTAAATATTAGTTTGTTTTATTTTTTTATTTTTTATTTTTTTTAAAAGAGAAAATATTTTTCTTTATATTTTAATGTTAATATGAAATTGTTATAAATTTATTATAGTTGTGTTAATATGAACTTATTATAAATTGTTTATAACTACATTAACAAGGGCAAAGAGCACCAAGTTCTGGTGGGAAGAGAGAGATAATTGAATAGTTAGAATGCAACAATATTTGAAAAATAAAAATTGTAAATTGGATATATTTCCTTTACAGTTGTATTGTTATTGGTAATAATAGATTCACTATGTTATATTTAAAAATTCATTTCCAAAATCATATAATATGCTTGTTTTTCACTTGAATTTAATCATCAATTCTTAAAAATATTATACAGTTTCACACAACTGTGGGAACGAGTAGAGTTTTAAATATAAGTTCCAAACCATTTTGGACTTGCATTACCATCGTAGATCCTCAAATTAACATTATCATTCATAGATAGTTTTCAAGAAGTATGATATATCAAGTAATTGATTTACCGATTCAAAATAGCAAGCTCTGTGAAAATGATCTTCAAAGCTGGATTTGTAGTGTTGATGTTGAAGGAGCAGTGTCGGGTTCCCACTTCCAGCTCAACGTATTGTATTATTTAAGACATAATTTGTTTGGTGGAGGCCGACAGGGAAATTGAAGAGATGCGTCTCTTTCCTCTCACTTGTATATATATAGAGTGATTTCTCATTGTTCAAGGAGAAGAAAGATAATTTATTGTAAAAACAGATCGCTGTTCTTATTATTCAATATATAAGAGATATATTGTTGCTGGGTTTTTCCCTTCAAGTTGGAGGGTTTTCCCAGGGTATATTGTTGTGTTCATTGTTCATTGTGTTGCATTTTCTGATTGTTTCAAATCTGATCATAAAAACTAACATGGTATCAGAGCGGGTTTGAAGAAGATCGTGATCAGATTTGTCATTGCATCAATACTATATTGTTCTTTATATCCCCTGTCTATCCCTATTTTAGTCAAGATGGTGAATAGTCTTAAAATTGAGGATAGACTCGAAGGAGCATCCAACTTCACATCATGTAAGTTTAGAACCATGCTCACCTTGGAAGAAAATGACTTGGCCGAGTTTGTGGAAACCAAAGTTCCCGACCCATCAGAGGAAGAAGAGAAGTTGCAGTTGCTCCGGGTGAGAGTGCAGAAGACGAATAAAAGAGAGCATAATCGTGGTGGTTTAAAAAAGACGCTGGTTAGCAGTCTTATGTTGTAGCTAAAATTGAGGATAGACTCGAAGGAGCATCCAACTTCACATCATGTAAGTTTAGAACCATGCTCACCTTGGAAGAAAATGACTTGGCCGAGTTTGTGGAAACCAAAGTTCCCGAACCATCAGAGGAAGAAGAGAAGTTGCAGTTGCTCCGGGTGAGAGTGCAGAAGACGAATAAAAGAGAGCATAATCGTGGTGGTTTAAAAAAGACGCTGGTTAGCAGTCTTATGTTGTAGCCCATGGTGCAAACCCAGGAAAGTTGCAGCAGCAACAACAACATTAGTTTCGTCAGAGAAGAGCTCGAAGAAGCAGACACATGTGAGAAAATAGTAGTTCGTGAAAAGAGAAGCAACAGCAGCTGCTGGGCATTCAATGGAGAGCGCAATAAACGATGGGGCTGATGTTTTGTCTCTCTCACTTGGCTTCGACTCGCCTTCGTATTTCCAAAACAGTATAGCCCTGGGAGCCTTTGCGGCTATAAAGAAAGGAGTCGTCATTGCTTGTTCTGCCGGTAACAGCGGGCCGCAGAGAGGATTAATGCACAACGGTGTGCTGTGGATTTTCACTGTGGGCACTAGCACGATAGACAGAGATTACGCCGCTACACTGAATTTGGGCAACGGCAGTGTAACCATTGGTTCGTCGTTTTACACAGATCCTAATCTGAAGGGAGCCTTTAAGATTTCTCAGACTCCGCTAGTTTACTAAAGCTCGATCCTTCGAAAGTCAAGGGAAAGGTGGTCTTGTGTATGAACACGAGCTCTTCGCTTATTGGCTCTTTAAAAAAATAAAAAAATAAAAAAATAAAAATAAAAAAGCCAGAGCGCTGGCGCTGGTTTCTGTGTGGAATATCGAGAGATCAGGGCTGTCTCCAAATTACCGCTTTCCTTGGGTCGTCTTGGAACTGAAAGAGGGAGCAGCTGTAGTGAAGTACACTTCTTCAACAGCAAGACCTGTTGTGGAAATACAGTTTGGCTTGACAATGCTAGGGGTGAAGCCCGCACCTGCAATGGCCGATTTTTCATCTCGAGGGCCGTATGATTCGAGCCCCCAATATTCTGAAGCCCGATGTGACAGCCTCTAGTGTCAATATCCTCGCTGCGTGGCTTCCAAATGCCATAGAGGGAAACTATTACGCTATAGTCTCTGGCACGTCCATGTCAAGTCCGCATGTGGCCGGGCTGAGCGTTTTGATGAAAGCCGTTCACAGCGAATGGAGTCCCGAGGCAATCAGGTCTGCCATCACGACCACTTCTTACACGCTCGACAATTCCAACAACGCCATTATTGACCTTGGCTACGAAGGCCGCCCGACGACGCCCTTGGATATGGGCGCAGGCCACGTGGATGCAGAGAAGGTGGTCGATTATGGACTCGTCTACGATCTGAGCGCGGAGGATTACGCCAACTTCTTGTGCACACTCAATTACACCACCCAACAAATTCAAATCATCTCAGGAACGAGTGTCTCATGTCCAAGCTGCCTTGACTTGGGTTCGGACGCGCTAAACTATCCCTCCTTCACAGCAGTTTTCAACAAAAAAAAAAACTAACATGGTAAAAATGATAAGGGTGGCGAGTTTCGATGTTGGACAAGATGTGAATGACCAAGTGACTGTGCATACGAAGATACAAGGAGCCCCAACCAGCGTTGAAAAGAGCCTAGTAGCTGGAAGAAGATTGCCAAAGGAAGCGATGAAAAGGAAGAAGAGCGTGGAAGCTAATGTAGGCCCAACATCTAAGTTATCAAGTAAACCCAGTTCGGAAGAGAGTCGAAGAAAGTCTTAAGAATAAGTTTGATGCAAAAGACTAGGTGTGGAAAGCGTTTAAGATGAGATCGAAGTCCCCTGAGCCTATGAAGTTGATTAGCAGTAGCCAGAGACAATTTTTCAACCAGTGAAGCTTGCAGCACCACACAGACCAAAGTCTGAGCCTTCTAGTGTTGAGGAAGCTACTAGTCGGCAAGTATGGAGAGATGCTATGGCTGAAGAGTATCAATCCATCTTCAAGAATGATGTTTGGGATATCGTACCTAGACTTGAAGGAAAATCTATTGTTTTTTTCTAAGTGGCTCTTCAAGATCACACATACAGCTGATGAAAGCATTAAGAAGTACAAGGCTAGGTTTGTGGCTAGAGGTTTCTCTCAAAAAGAGGGAGTAGATTATGAGGAAACTTTTGCTCTAGTTGCTCATTATACATCCGTCAGAACCATCATTACTATTGTAGCATTTAAAGGATGGAAAATACACCAAATGGATGTGAAGACAACATTTCTAAATAGTATAATCGAGGAAGAGGTATATATTGAGCAACCTGATGGCTTTGAGGTTCATGGGAAGGAGTTTCATGTTTGTAAGTTGAAGAAGGCTTTGTACGGTCTTAAGCAGGGTCCTCGTGCTTGGTTCAAAAGACTTAATTGATACTTGATGAGCTTGGATTTCTCCAAGAATGATGTTGATTCAAACCTATACTTCAAGGTAATTGATGGCGAAGCATTAATCTTGGTTCTCTATGTTGATGATCTACTTATTACCGGAGAAGATCACCCCATTTTTCAAATGTAAGGAGTTAACTTCAGAATTTGAAATGAATGATCTTGGTCTCTTACATTACTTCCTTGGTTTAGAAGTATGGCAGAAACCAAATAAGATCATTCTAAGTCAAGGGAAGTATACTATTGACATCTTGAAGAGATTTGGTATGATAGATTGCAAACCGATGTCTACACCGATGGAGACAAATTTGTCGAAGTTAAAAGAGGCTGCAACTAGTTCAGATCTGGTGGATCCTAACATGTACATACAAATAATTGGATCATTGATGTATCTAGTTAATACTAGATCAGATATTTGCTATGCACTAAGTGCACATAGTCAATTTATGTGTGAACCAAGGCAAATACATCTAGTTGCAGTGAAGCATATCCTAAGATACTTGTGGGCACAGTTGAGTATGGTTTGAGATAGTCTTCTAGTGTAGACTTGAAGCTGCATGGATATACTAATTTTGATTGGGCAGGGCATGTCATTGATCAGAAGAGCACCTCTAAATGTTGCTTTAGTTTGGGATCTGCTATGATTTCTTGGTACAGCAGGAAGCAGTCATTTGTAGCATTGAGTATAGCAGAGGCAGAGTATATTGCAGCTTGTATGGCAACTCGGGAAGCAGTATGGCTTCATAAGCTCCTTGCATGACTGTTTGGAAAATCAATGGAGCCTACCATCATTCATTGTGATAACCAGAGCTGTGTGAAGATTTTTGTCAATCCAGTGTTTCATGATAGAACCAAGCATGTTGAGATCAAATACCATTATATCAGAGATATGGTACTGAGGAAAGCTAACGAGTTCTTCTCTGTGAGAGAAGTTCGAGGTGAAATCCCTTGATAGCGAGTTCTTCTCTGTGAGAGAAAGTTTGAAGTGAAATCCCTTGATTCCACCCTCTAGAAGAACCATAGTGGATATCATGTAAAGTGATGAACACTTGTACATACTATGCATTTTTGTAGCCATTGTGGTTGACATCACGATGAGGTGATATGTCTTATGCAGTTGGAAGTATCCTCCCTAGCTGAGAGGGAGTGTTGATGTTGAAGGAGCAGCATCGGGTTCCCACTTCCAGCCCAACTTATTGTATTATTTAAGACATAATTTGTTTGGTGGAGGCCGACAGGGAAATTGAAGAGATGCGTCTCTTTTCTCTCACTTGTATATATATAGAGTGATTTCTCATTGTTCAAGGAGAAGAAGAAAGATAATTTATTGTAAAAGCAGATAGCTGTTCTTATTATTCAATATATAAGAGA
Source organism: Torreya grandis (assembly GCA_037957365.1). Classification (NCBI taxonomy): domain Eukaryota; kingdom Viridiplantae; phylum Streptophyta; class Pinopsida; order Cupressales; family Taxaceae; genus Torreya; species Torreya grandis. The sequence goes on along the minus strand of JARHVA010004867.1, from coordinate 1,267,726 downwards.
TATATTGTTGTTGGGTTTTCCCCTTCAAATTGAAGGGTTTTCCCAAAGTATATTGTTGTGTTCATTGTTCATTGTGTTGCATTTTCTGATTGTTTCAAATCTGATAATAAAAACTAACATGTAGTACTCGAACATCTTTAGAACTGGGATCCACAACCTTCTACTTTTGTACAAGACAAGTTACTATTTTGAAATGTATTTATGAGAAATACAATTCTAATATCAAAATCAACAAAAATTTGAAACAATAAATCAATAAATAAATTTTTTATTAATCTGAAAAAAGAAAATTAACCACTAATATTTAAAGCCTTGACAATTCTACCCAATTTTAAATAGAAAATGACTTTAAATTTTTTTGAAATATTACCCAAAAAAAAAAAAAAAAAAATTAAAATTAATGAAAACTTCAAACATAATTTTTTTATTTTTAAAGAAAAAGAATACCTAGAAATTTCTCATTTTGAACAACCATAATAGGAGAACCTTCCAACTAATGATTTCCCTTTGACCAAGGTTTAGAGCGTCAAAGGTTTAGAGAATGCTTTAGAAAAAAAAACTTTGGAAAAATCACTTTACTTTGATAGCTAGCTGTTATCTTTTTAAATTTCTTGATTTCATTCATGTTGACGTATTGATTACAAGCATTTATTATAGTACTTAGTATTGCCCTAGAGCATCTTATTCTCCTCTGCACTTTGTCAATGTAGAACTTACTATATTGATAAAATATAAGGTGCCTATTCTTAAATTATAATGTCTAATTGACATGTTCCTTAGGAAGAGGTAAAGTAACTCCCTTTCTATCATTTATTTTCTAAATTATGTCAAATGAATAAAGAGCATTTTATCGACGAAGTGACATGAATATATCAAATTTAAGTTTTTTTTATTTAATTAAAATAATTAAAATGAGAGAATTTATTTAATTACACATATTTAAAATGTTCTAATTAACTAACCAATTTAAATTGAAAGTATATATTAATTTAAATTTGATTACAAACTAGATTAAGAACTTAACAAATTGATCTTTGTAAATAATTGATTCAAAAATCAAACGAAAATGGTATGTTGAAATTTACTACATTTTTATTAAAAATTTTAGCATTTATTCTTCCAAAATTTATTGGCACTAAGGTTTCTACTCTTAAATAATTCCAATAAAAATAAATGCATTAATAAAATTAACAATGACTATTGAATAAACGAAAATGACAATAATTTCGACATCTGAGAAATACCAATTCTTAGTTTGTAAGTTTCACCCTTTCTAACAAATTATGTCACTATACCATTGTTTCCAGTGATAGAATTAAAGAAATTTCATTCCCGAGCTATACACCAAGTTTAATTCTGTGTCTGTTGAAAAGATCAATACTCTGTTTGCAACACTTTTGGAATGTTTTGGGTTGAATACCTTTGCTGGTGTTCTATTACGTTAAAGTTTGTAAGCATGTTGTTACTTTTCTATTTATTATAGTTTTTTCTTTTTAAATTTTACTATATTGATTACTAACCCTTGTGGCTTTCTTTTTTGTTTGGTTTTCTAATACATATGCACCTTTATTTATTGGATGTCTATTGAGGAGTTGATGCCTTATCAATTTGACCAACTAAGATTATAGGAGATACAAAGCTTATAATATTATATCTTATTGAAAAATTGTTAGTAGGATATTACAAGTAAGTTGGAGAACCAATCAAGGTCCATGTTATGGAACCAATGTGGCAAACGGTGGTCCTACTTTTCTTCCCAAAAAATGAAGTTTAGAACTTGGAGAAAAGGTTGATGAGATTAGACTAAATAGACGTTTTATTCTAAAATGCCATACAACAAAATAGAAGACTCAAAAAATGAGGCAAAAGGTCAAGCATTTGAAGATCCTAGGCAAACAACAATGCCCTGCAGAATAACAATGTTTGCGAACTATTACTTTATATGAAAAAAATCCTTATGCAGAAACTATGTAGATTTTTCTCCACATGAAGAAGTAGTACATGTCATATTTCAAATGATAAACATTTAATGCTAACAACTAGGTGCATACAATGAATACAAAATTGCATATTAAGTGATAACCTCTGTATCAAGATATGATGAAGACAATGAAAAGAAATTGGGTGTGGCTAGGTGGAATGGGTTTAGCTTTGCTTCTCTTTTAATTTCTATTATTCTTACTCTAACTGTTACACCTTGTTTTCTCACTAAAAAAACTTACTTGATTATCCGTGGATTTTTATAATTACTGATTTGATTTGGGTTATTATTAGCTAAGCTATGAGTTATATGTCATTATTGAACAATTGAATATTATTTTGATTACATGATTACATTGTTACGAGTTTATTTTTATTGTATATTCTTACATTATGATCACGTTGATTTGATTTTTCAGCTGTATTTTATGACAAATACCACGATTTTATAGACTACTTGCTTGTCATGAGTTTGATGCAGAAGAGATTTATCTCTCAGAGCATGATGGAGGGAGAGCATCATCGGAGAGGGTGACATAGATGAAGACATTGGGGGATGATAGAAGAATGGCTAGAACTTTGCACATATCACGTTAGAAAGTACATGTTAAATGCATAATTTAACTGTTTAAAGTTAGTGCATTTTTGATGTTATCTGCATTTAGATAATTGCATACTAGTTGTGTGTTAGTTCAGATTTATTCATGTGTGAAATTAATTTCATATAGTTGCATTGTGATGTTATGTGCTTATGCCAATTACCGTTAAAAAGTACTTTTGACCTTTTATTAGTCATTTTTGATAATTAAGGTCATAATATTAATTACTTTAATTATGTTATTACAATATTTTATAGCCAATAATAATAAATCAAAATTAATGATTAAATGAGGTAACTATTATTATTAAGTAATTAGAAAAATAAAAATGCGAAAAACCTTAAAAAAGAATAAAACAAATAATAAATATTATGTAATAATTAGTAAATACGTATTTAAAAAATAAAAAAAATAAAAAACAAAAAAATAAAATAAAAGAAAAATATTTGAAAGAAAGAAAAACATAAAAAAAAAAAGAAAAAGTGCCATACTCTTTAAAAGAAGAAAGAATGGAGAGAGGGACGCAACATAGTGAAGGAGAAGAAGAGAAACGAGAAAAAAAAACGCAGCGAGGGATTGGAAAAGAGGAGAAGAAAGAGAAAGCCAAGTGAAGGAATATTCGAAAGAGCATGCATTACCAACACTTTCAACAGGTAGGTGATGCTATTTAAATTCTGAGTGAATATCTATATTTTCAATCTTTTCAAATAGCGAACTTAATTTTAGCGAGCTAAGTGAATATATTCAGCGAGCTAATTGAATATATATACAACATACACAGTAGTATATAAACAACAAACTATTATTCGTGAAATTTTACACAACGATCTATTATTTGCATACATCGATCTGTTATAAACCAACTACTTGTAAGTAGTTATTCAATAATTATTTATATTATAGCAATCTGGTTGCGGCAAATTGAATATGATAGGTGCAATTGAGTTATTTAACACAACAATCTATATAAATGCATTGAGTTATTTAACACAACAATCTATATATGTCAGGTATTATTCACTATAAATATTGTGTGTTTTCTTCCGCTACGGGCTGAACTTGTATCATAACATAGTAATCGCCATGGTATAATATTAGAAGATATATATAGGTCGAACATCTCCATAGAACAATATTAGGAGGAATCGCTCTAATCCTTTGGATTGTTCAATATGTAGTCTTTGCTTTCTTGCCTTTAAAACAAATACTTATATATAAATATATTTACTGTGTAATGGTAAATGGGTGTATATAACAATTATATTTATCAAGCGGTAATATTTGTAATGGTAAATATAGATAATAGTGCAGTGATCCTTATTATACAACGAGCTGTATATAATCACAAATAGTAGAGAACATAGAGGATAACTTACTATCTCTCTCTCTCTCTCTATATATATATTTTAATGTACATAGGAGTATATGTATGTAAGGGCAATTATGTATATATTCACAGTTTTATATAATGAAATTTTAAGATACAACGATATATTCTAAATGCAGTTATACGTATATTTTCAGTACCTGTTAGGTATTTTATGCTCTTTAGTATATTTAATATAATTATCATACAGTTACCTACAGTTTTGTTAACTCGTAATATATTATCGTTTAAATTATCTTGTATAGTTATATAATATACATAAAGGATGTTTCAAAACGACAAAACGTATATAAATTGGATTAGTCTATGAAATACATAGGTAACGTTTCCTGGGACTTGTATGTTATAAGCTAGTGTGGTAAATCTACTTATACAAACCATATCGATCCCCACTACTTATATTATTATTGTTTATACTTATTATTCCTATGTTCTATCCATGTGGAGTAGTTATTATTACGTCCGCATCAACATATGAATTTTGAATGGTATTATTAATATCATACTCATAATACTGATATATGGATATGGCACTGGGGCATGTTAGTGATTAAAATATGTATTTTATGATTATCGAGATATATTGTCTGAATGTGGTATATGTTATATCCCTTGAATGTTATATATATTATGTATATCCCATAATATATGTAAAGATAATGCATGTGATAGTATTATGTGGATTCTCAGCGTAAAAGTATGAAATTTATGTGGATTCCGTTAATTTATGCGATAATATTAGTTCGATACAAATGGTGAACTAATATGCATAATATGAATTCAAACGATAGGGGGGATGAGATATGATGAGCCAATTTAATCTTTTATTCTCGTGAATTATGCGACTTATGTTAAGTGAACTATGTATGTTCATTACATTGTGTATTGCCACTCACTGGCTAAAGAAATTAATTGTTGAATATCATATATGGGACTATACGCTACATATTGTATTGTGGGGTTGCATATTCTAATTGAATTGTATTGTCTATAATTGTATTATTACCGACAACGTTTTAGAAAATATTATACGACACTCATTTATATATATTCGATAGATGTGAGTATTGCATATTAGTGCTCATCTGCTTGGATTTGCAATATTTCACTATCCTTATTATAATAAGTACATGTGGAATCTAACATGTCAATGAATATTATAAAATTAACAAATATTATAATAGGGGTGAATATTTTGAATTGATTTAGGACATCACATGTGGATTTATTGGACTCAATGTCTATAACTTGGGCTTATATGATCGCTAATTGTAAAATGTACGCTTAGCATCTGTATAGATTGGAAAAGTTGTATAGATTGGTGATTCTAGATAACTTGAGATTTTGTGCTCATGATTATAATATAGTGAATAGTTGGATTGAAGGATCTATGTCATGACTACATTAGTAAGTCTATGTGACATGAGATTATCTATCAATTTTTGAGATAATTTATAAACTCATTAATCCTAGTAGAGTAATAGTTGAGTTTGATATTAATATGAATAATCGTAACCCTAAGGTTATTACTGTAGTTCATGCTTATTGGTGCATTTCAAATTTTGGGTTGAGCTAATGCTATTTGATTGAATTGAGTTGCCTTTACATCTTTGATCTGTTCAGAAATGCTTGCTATCATGAAATGTATCCTCTATTTGTCAAAATAGATTCATGATTAGGAAATAATTGAATAGTAACAAGGATAAATTGTATTTGTTTGCTTATAATTTATGTGATAAATGATATTGTGGAGATTTATTCATACATTTAATGAACTAAATGTATGCATTTTTATTATTTTTATGTTTAGCATGTTTTACACTTACTAGTAGAAAATAATCTATATGAATCTATTGATTATATTTATGTTAACCAAGTATTGCATTAATGGTACTAAGTAAGTAGTGATATGAACTTCACTAGCTTACTAGCATCACAATGTCAGATGAAGGTGATTCAATCAAGTGGTGTATATTTAAAAATTTAGCTAAAGTAATGTTAGTTAGACATTGTCATTTCATGTGTATGATTTATATATTTGTGCGATATCATGTTAGAATATATTTATGTATGGTACACTGCATGTTCTTAAAAACCATACAACACATGAGTACTAATTTGTCTCCCTGAATTCCTGTACTGTCATTATCTACTCATCCATGAAGAGGGTCATTCCTTGATAAGAAATTATGCAAGGGATCAATGGTCCATGGTTGATGTAGAAAAGCGTTCGGATGATGATCTCCCTTCCTACAATAGTACTTATTTCAAGATGACACTTGAGATTTCCATAGATACTAGAGTTTAGGAAACTCATGCTCTGTGGAGCTTTGTATCTTATATCTTGTACATTATATTGTATTCATTAATATTGAGATATTATTATAATGAGACGTAATTGTTACTTATTGTATCATAATAGTAGTGGCTGCATGTTTGTACCAGTCATGGCTAAACATTTGTAATTAATTTTTATATCTAATTGTGTTTTGTTTCATATGATGTTAGTGATAAGTAATGGGTAGTTGTTACAAGCTTATTTTATAGTTAAGATACTTAGTGTATTTTATATAAATTACTAATTAGATTCTCATGATGAAATATAATGAAAGAATAGGTTGATTAAATTAAAAATAAGTTATCACATTTTTTAAAATCAAACCCAGTGGGGTTGTTACACTAATGTTGATAGTTTCTAGTCCAAGAGGCCAGCCACTTGGCAACCCATCAACTTGTAAAATCCAATACCATGTAATTTTATAACTATTGTTGTCACTTAGATTTGCACCTTTTATGGAGATGTCTCAGCACTCCTGATCCAAGTGGCACAATGAAAACATCTCACTTGCTATGGGTAATCAATTGATGAGATGAATCTCTAGAAGGGCTAGTTCCCTTGATTCAGTCTCTCACTTATCAACTTTGCATGAAAAGGGTTAAAAAGACAAACTTAAAAAGCTAAAATGTGATGCACCAATATTGAATTTAATCCTATTGATTAAAATTATACTACTTAGAGAAAATCAAAGCTTCTTTCACACATAACTCACAACTCAAGATAGATTGTTACATCAATGTTTTATATATTAGGTTCAAGAGGTATATTTGATGTTTAAGAGGGATAATGAATGATCCTATGAAGAATAAAATTATAAAACACTTATAAAACTCTCTTAAACTAAGAAATAACACTAAAAAATACCTGTAACAATTACTCTTCTACATACTTGGTGGATAATCAAAGACAACATGCTAGAAAATACCATCTTTTACTAGACAAGATCAATAAGATTTAGAACCAAACTCAATTATGCAGCATGTAAGTAGACAAATTCACTTATTTATTGCTTTAAGATACATGCAAATAAAACATTGGCTAGTTTTTCACCATTAACCAATGGAGGTTGCTCAAAAAAAACCCAAACAATCACTACTTATAACATTTGGAAAAGGGGCGAGACCAGGGAAGTCTAAAGGTCACTTGGACATTTTTCAAGATGAGAAAAGAGGATAAATAAGCATGAGAAGAATATTTTAAATGGAAAATGCAAGGTTAGGAAGTATAAATGTCCATATAAGGCATGAAACTCTTGAAAAGTGGCATGAATTTTTTTGTGTTGGCTCAGAAAATTATCTTCATTATTCGTACTTGTTTGAACATCCAAAAACTAACTAGGGGTAGATATAATGATTTAAATAAGATGGAATGGTTGAAAAAATGCTTCCCCATACATTGGTTTCATTCTTAGTCATCTAGAAACTTATGAAAATTAGCCATCACCATCTATAGTCTAACAAAACTCCTCTTCCACACACCTTGCACATTTGGCTTCCAAAAAGATATTAATTTTCCATGAAAATTAATAAAAGGAAGTGGATGAAAAATTTAAAGACCATTTATGGAATTATATTACTTAGGTTAACCTCAAAAATTCATCCACTTGAATTTCTCACCCTTCTCACTATCATGTTCACTATGCCAGTTTCACTAGCTAAGATGAGAGCTCTTGTATAAATACTTAGGAGTTTTTTCAAGACATGAAATGACCATATTGAGTTATAATAAGTAAATATATTCCTCTTAAAGTTTATTTCATTCTTTTAAAGTCCATATAACCTACACAATGTACAAAATAGTCAAAGAAATCCATTTTGTACCATGTCTGTACACGTAGGGTAGCACAAAAATTGATGAGGAAGAACCCTAAAGAGTCTTATGCAACTTAAAATTACTTTCATGGAAATTAAATACCATTATAATTTATATCCCTCTTCATATTCTCAATCGGGTCCTTATCTAAGGGTTAGTAAGGGTTTTAGGTCTCTTTTGTCCTTACCCATTGAGCAACATGAGTCTCTTAGTGCAACTATACAGACTGTCATCCTTGGGCTAGTATGAAAAGTAGATGGTAAAATTGAAAGAAGTATTGGAGCATGGTAAAAAACCTTATTGACCTATCATGAATTATTTTCAATTTGCTTTCAGACCTTCTTTCTCTTCCTTAGCATACTCATCTCTTTACCTTCATTAAGACTAGGCATTGAGTTGTAGGTGCACACAAGACCTTAAGGAGTTTATGTAAGATTATTTTAAATAGTAAAAAGATAATGGAGACCATGATGGTATTAGTTAAGGTTATCATAGGTTTATTTCATCATTTCAACTCTCCTTATACCTTTTACATGCACCTTGAGCTCACAAAACTGAGTTGTCTCTCTTGACTGTGATACCCTGCCTCTTTGATTCTTATAGGTGAATATTCACCTAATTAGGCTTTGGTAATCATGTGTAAATTCCATCATTGAAGACTTAAGGTCAAATAACATATTTTTAATACCTATATTCACTTTTTATGAGTTAAAACATCACTTAGACACCATGCTAGCTTATTGTCTACTTACTCAGCTGTAGGTGAGCATTTTCCTATTAAGGGACACCCATAGGTGTTCATGAGGCCTAAAAAACTATACATAAACATCATCCTAATGATTTACATGATCATTAGTGCACAATTCAATCAATAGGATTATTCCAAACATGAGAGTATGTTCCATTTGCTCTTTAGTATGCCAAAGGTCACCTAAAAGTGAATTCCTATAGATATGAATGTAGGGTTTTAGTGCTTTAAAAGGAATCTTTGAGGCCCCAAATAATCACCTTTCATCAATCCTCTTGACCTCATGTTTAGCATATCTCTTCTCCATGATAGAGGCTATAATTTTTACCTATCTAGATGACTCAAAACCCTTGTTGACCTTGTTAAAAGATATCTAAAAATTGGGTTGGACCTTTGTTTTCACTTTTTTGGGGAAATCTACTTGAACTCAATCCTTGCTCCTCCAATGTGGTTCATCTTTCCATTTGTCCATTAGACACTTCATATAGGTATAAAATGGTCAACTCACATGATAGAAACTAAAATAGGGTTTTACCATGTCTCTAATTCCCCATACAAGGTTCTTCAAATCTCTGGAATGTCACTTGGAGGTGAGTATTTTCATACACAGATAGTGAAGCAAACTTGGGCAGTATAGAAGGTACATATGCTTATGATCAGTTCGAAACCCTCACTAAGTGTTCAAATGGATTCCTAACATTATTAAAATATTTAAACACCTATCCAAATTTCCATCTCAGCATAACATCACCAAGGAGACTCCTGTAGGTGTGTATGAGCTGTATGCAGGCAGTGAACATGGAATGGAGCAAAATATGTGGACGAATGACCTCATGAACAACTTAAAATAATTTTAAATCACTCAAATACATTATTTTAATTAAGGACATCTTAAGACAAGCTCCAAAACATATATTCCAGCATGAAAACCTCTTGCAAACATCTGTTACAGATTAAACAGGGATAACTAGTGACTAGTTGGTGTGGTGCATGAGCTTGCAACCAACCTTGCATCTTATTCAAACATCCAAATGCAATATATTCAGATATTAATGACTTGAAAAAATTGATACACCATTATTACAATTCCATGAACAAGCTAGGCAGGCCCCATACATGTGACTTCAAGTAAGAGTGAGTGAAGGATTGATAATGAGAAAGGCAAAACTGATTATTTACTGATGAAACCAAACATGAAAAGAGGAAATCATATGGAATTAAGACCTATGGGACACCATATTATATCTACATAGACCTCTCTAGGGAACCAACATTTTACAATCAAAGAGAACTTTGACTGAGACCTCACATGGTGACACCTTCCTGCAACATGAGATGACTTGCTCATCAAAACACCATAAAACATGAAACGAAGAATTAATATCATTTGGGAAGAGATTAAACATCCTTTGTATTCAACATCACCAGTTTGATTGTATGTACATATCCAAAATAGAGCAAAACCTATAGGGTGTAGGAAATAGTGAGTAGAAAAACACAACCAACTTATTAGAGATGGTTCATAAAACATGGTTGACAAATCATTTGAATTTTATTATTTAAATGAATCTATCTGAGTGTACTACCACCACCCAAATGCATTTAACCTAATACTTCTCCAACTATCTGTATCAAGCATAAATTTGCTGACCATTTTTATGTCTAGAAAGGTAAAGAAGGAACATAATGGTTTTATCTTGAATTTGTAACTTAAAAAGGATTTTAAATATGTAATTAATTTTGATAAACATGAAGATACATTCCATGACCTTCTCTCACATGTAACATTTCCTCATAGGCCGTGCAAGTGTAAAACTCTTCTTTTTTTAGTTCATTACTTGATCTTTAGTTCGATAACCTGTAAATTTTAGATGATACTAACACTATTGATAGGGAATCTATCTTATTTTAAATTTAAAATAAAATCATGACACTTGGGCACCTTGAAAACCATGCCAATTACATTTATGACCCTTAAAAGCCTTCTAAATGACTCAAAGTAACATATAGGCTTATTAAACCATGGCTAAGGATAAAAAGACATTAAATAACATAAAATAGCTATAAAATTCCCTATTAAAAAGTATTAGACCCATAAAACATCTAAAAACTATGTTTTTAAACTTATAGGGGTCTAAATTTAACTTTGACATCAAATTTAGTCAATAAAATGGTGACTCATAGGGGTAGTATACCTACTATACTAAAGATCAGTAGCATTATCTATCCATGGGCTATGGGAGTCAATGAATTATTCAATAAAACTAGTAAATAATCACCTAAAACACACAAAAAACAACCATAACACATCAAACAAACACAAAACAAGCAAGACACTAACAAGACTCACACATGTGCATAAGCACTTAGGGAAAACAACAACTATGTAAAAGAATAAAGGAGAACCTTAGTAGAAATGTTTAAGATATATCCCATTTACTGGGATATGAAGCTCCTCTCCATCCAACTTTGAGAGTTGAAAAGCATTGTGTTGCTAGCATTGAGTGATGACATAAGGACCACTCCACAAAGCATCAACTTTATGTTTTATAAGCTTAGCCCTATCTTCATCCCACTTTAGAATAATTTCCACATCTTGGAAGCTTCTTGGCATGTATTTATTATCAAAGTATCTCTTTTCTTGATCTTGGTGAGCTCTCATAGTTTGCATAGCTTGATCCCTTATTTTTTCAAGCTTCATCAACTCACATAATCTGAATTCCATGCTTTCATTTTCCATTAACTCCAATTGGTAAGTGAGATACAAGGCTGGTAACTCAAGTGAAATAGGCAGTCTATCATCTCTTCCATAAAAAAGTGTATATGATGAGTTTCTAATGGCTCTCTATGGGGTGATTCTATCAGCCCAAAGAGCTATCTTCAACTTGCAATGCCAAGTTCTTTGGTTTTCCTCCATTGTCCTCTTAATAATCCTGATTAGATTATTATTAATGGACTCAACTAGTCCATTTCCTCATGGATAATATTTGGAGGAAGTACTAAGATAAATACCATATTTCAAAGCCCACTCACTTGTCTTCATTCCAAGGAAGGTCAATGCTTTATCTAAAATTATTACTGAAAGAGCCCCAAATCTTGTCACTATGCCTTCATAGAAGTCTTTCATTTTCTTCCTTGAGAGATAAATCCTCCACCCATATTGTAAGGTAATTTATGGAAGGTAACACCCATTTGTGACCAACACTAGAAGGTGGGCTGATTAAGCCTATAAAATCTAGACCCTATTGCATAAAAGATTGGTCTACTTGTATTGGATGAAGAGGCAGGGATGAAAGATTTTGTTTTTCATCAAAGAAAGCACACTTCTAACATTTCCTTACCCAATCATGAGTATCCTTAAACAAAATAGGCCAAAAATATCCAGCTATCATAATCTTAACAACTATGGTTCTTAGAGCAAAGTGACCACCAGTTGGTCCATCATGAAATTCAAACAATATTTTCTCAACCTAATCTGATTCAACACATCTCAATAATACATCTAAGAACTCCTTCCTAAATAATGCTCCATCAACAAGTACATAAGGAGTAGATTGTAATCTAAATTACCTTCTTTTGGCTCTATCTAGGCCTTGTGGACACTCATCGATTTGAAGAAAAGTGATCATTTCTTGTGTCCAACTCCTCATTGATGAAGATATAGCTATCATAGGATCATCTTGAAATATTAAAATAGATTCCTTTTTTCCTTAAAATCTGAAGCAAGGTGTTCACATAAACCCTTCCCTTTCACTAGCTTGGTTGTCTTGATTTCCACATGATACTCCATTACTTTTGTAATCCAACCATCCCCTTTTTCATTCAAATATCTAATCAAAAGGGAGTATTTAACACTATGATGAGGTACCAATATATGAATCTTATTATTAGATAACATATGCCTAAACCTATTTAGACTTCTAAAAACTGAAAGTACTTGCTTCTCTACATAAGTGTATCTTACCTCATAGCCTTCCAATCCTTGACTAAAGAAGGCAATAAGCTGCTCCAAGTTTTATTCAATTGATTGAGTAAGCATGGTAGAGATTAATTCTTCATTTAAAAAGGTATATAAGTTGAATTCCTTTGAGAAATCAGGACTTGCAAGAGTTGGAGCTTGAACAATAGCTTGCTTAATCTCTTCAAAACTCTCCTTCCTTCTTCTTATCCAAGTAAACACTTCATCTTTCCTTAGCATAGAGGTTAAAGGCTTGAATAAGTTATAAAAATTATGAATAAACCTCCTTATGAAATTTATTTTTTCAAAGAAACTTTGCAAACCTTTCTTGTGTTTGGGCAAAGTTAATGCCAAGATTACACTCACCCTTTCAGGATCTATGGATAGACCTTTCTTTGAAACAATGTGTCCAAAGAGTTTGCCTTCATGGACATTAAACACACACTTATTTGTATTGAGATAGATTCCAAAATCTCTACATCTCTCAAAAATCTTCCTAAGATGAGACAAATGATCCTTTCATCCTTAGAGAAAACTGTGATATCATCAAGATACACCAACACTATATCATTTATTAGGCCTTGAAAAACCATATCCATTGCACATTGAAATGTTGCCCTAACATTATACAAACCAAAAGGCATTTTCCTATAATAATATGTGATCCATTTAGTAGTAAATTCTATCTTTTATTGATCTCCTTCTTTCACCAAAATTTGATTATACCTTGAATATCCATCAAGGAATAAGAACCTTTCACTACTTGCCACAACTTGAAAAATCTCCTCCATGGAAGGAAGAGGATAATGATATTTCAAGGAAGCACTATTCAAATATCTAAAGTCAATGATTTACCATTTATTATTCCTTATCGAGACTAAGTTTTTCAACCAAGAAGAATGCTTAATAGGAAACATGATCATAGACTCAATCAACTTTGTAATCTCCTTTCTCATGAGAGGCTCAATCTTAGGATTGATTGGCCTTTCCCTTTGCTTGATAGGCTTATCATTCTCATCTAGATCTATGGTATGTTGAGATAAGTTTGGATCAAATACTTTTAAATCACTATATTCCCATACGAAGACATCAGAAAATTCCTTGCATAATTCAATGAAAGCATATCTTTCTTCTCTAGTACATACCTTCCCAAGAGCAAGCAACTTATCTTTGAAGATTTGTACTCTCTCATAGTTTTCTTACTTAGTAGGCATGACTAAATTTTCCTTATTCAACTGATCATCATAATTTAAAATACTCTCAAGTTTGACTAAGCCCTTACGGAGCTTGTTTGTCTTTAATTATATAATCTGCCCTCTATATTGTTGTTGTATTTTTGACTGATTCTTGGAGGAAAACTCAACCTCCTCTTGTAAAAAAAGAGCTATTTGTTGGTCACTATTAAACACTTGCCAATTAGTGACATTATTAGGTATAGATGGCCTTACAATCACTTTGAGATGAGGCTGGTTCTTGTCCTCTTTTATCCCCTTTTTAAATTCAAACTGAACTCCAATTACTACTAACCTATCAACATGTTTGTTATCCTCTCTTGGTACAGATTAAATGTTGAAGGCTTGGAAATATTAAAAAATATCTCACACTCTATGCTTATACAACTTAATCAAGGAGTTCTTAGTCATATTTTGATCTCTCACTTGATTCACAACTAACTCACTATCACCATAAACTTGTAACTCTTTTACACCTCTCTTTCTAGCCCACTCAAGGCAATGAATGAGGGCCTCATATTTTGTCACATTACAAGTACAAATGAAGTGAAATCTAAAAGTAGAGTAATACCTTTTCTTGGATGGAGAAACTAACATTGCTCCACCACTTAATCAAACCTTTCTTCTAGATCCATCAAAGAATGGCTACCATAAACCATCCATACTCTCATTTGGCTTCATCAAATTTGGCATGAAAGAGCTTTCTTCGTGAAGGAAATTTTAGTCATATAAAATGCAAAAATTGGTAACTTGAGTGTGGATTGTGACACCCAACCCTTAGGTCCCTCTTACTTTATCTCATGACCTTTATAGGCATCTTTTCATTAATTCTCAATCATCTGTAGCCTTCTAGACTTAATCCTAGCTCAGCGAGACTGCTTTTTCCATGACAAATCCATCCCCCCAAGTCTTGTCTACTCAAGATAGTAGTACCACACTTAGATTATAGCATCAGTGCCAATCCTATCCACTTTTGATGCTCTTATCCAAGTACAATTTTGGACCTAATGATCAATTCCTTTCAGTTCCCCATCCTTATCCTTATCGACCTAATGAGAGCACATTCAACCCACAACTAATAGATCCCTATAAAAGCCCATTCAAAGATCATTTGGAAAGGGTCAAAAAATTATAACTAAGCAAGCAATAATACAATCAAGACTACTCAAGAAATATTCCCTATTATTTGTATACAACCAACTAATATACTTATAAAGCTATCCAAATCCTTACACTAGTCTCTATCCACATCAAACACATCTAATTTAGCATTTTGAATATTCATACACTCAATTGCATAAAACACATCAAGTGGGATAACTACATATGGCTTGATCCCTCTTCAAAGTATTGGTATGTAGGTAGCATGCCCACACAAAGGTATGGATACAAGTTCAATGAATCTTACACACACTAAACCCCTACCCCCCTCTTTCTCAAAACTAGTAAAATCATAATGGAGTATAGGGGTTGAATAGAAAATCTACTCTACAGGGAGATCTACAATCTTCCAACTATCAAAACTTCATAGATAGGGTCACATAGGCATAACAAACAAAACCCATAAAGCTCAAATCTATAGGATAACAGTGGTAGAGGTAGACTATAGTGCTGGTGCCAATATTATCTACTTTTGGTGCTCCTATACAATCATAAAATGAAGGTTAGATCTTGGTTTATGATAGTGTCCCAGTCGAGCATAATGAATCTCAGACTCTGTCTCAGCCATATCAGTCAGTTTTTATCTAAGTCTTATTTTCTCCCTCTTATTACTATTTTTAGAAAGGACAAAATTGTAATCTAATTTACAAAAATTAGTATCTTAATTATTTCATATTTATTTACTGATTCTACTACTTAGACCCTTTAATTAAATTAGGAATGATACACCAATATTACCAAAATTATTAAATCATTTTAGTGAACTCGACTTACTTTGTTTGCACATAAAAACCCTAAAAACTCTAGGGTAAGTTTTCTATTGATTTTTTTAATATTTTACTTGCATAATAAAATTATAAATTAGCATTAAATTTTAAAATTCCATAGTAATTTTAAAATATTTTTCTTTCAAACCCTAGTTTCCCATACTAAGTCCTAGTATTTTCCCAATATTTTTCTTATAACTTTTTGAATTTTTATTAGTATATTAAAATAAAAAATTCAATTCAAATTTCAAAATTACATAGTAATTTTAAAAATAATTCCATTCAAAAGCCTAGTTTCATGTACTAGCTTTTGTTTACTTTTTGAGGTATCACCTTACATCTAAAATCAAATTTCAAAAATGGATGTCACTTATTTTTAAATATTTCTTGCATTTTTAGCAAATAATAAGGAGATCATACTTGGTCCTATCATGTACATGAATGATGAAGTTTACCATATGCTAATACAAATATTCATTCTTTGCTTTTCATGCCTACTTTTCATAATATGGGATGATATTAAGAAAGTCATTGTTCAACATAGTAAGATATGTCTCCACAACAAAGTTTACTTGTCTTTAATACAAGGTTTTATTACTTGATTTCTATCTCTCATATGGAAATTTTTTCAAGTTTATCATGCTAAACACATTGAAAATATCATAGCACATGCCAAAGTTTTTAATGCATTCATGCACCAATTCATGCTTTTTATCCCTTGCTTTCTATCTCTCATTTAGAATGCTCTTTATAAACATATTGCTATACAACTTATAAATCAAATTTCATGCATATCATCCCACATGTTAAAAATCCTTACATACTTAGAGGATACATTACATAAGATAACAACCACCTATCAAGTTTCAATGTCATATCTTATGCATAGGAAAGAATTTCATTTTCTCCTCTCCCCCAAGAGGGTAATAGCTACTTTCTCTCTAACTAGGTCCATGCTATCACGCCTCCAAAAGGTGAGGTAACCTATACTATTATTCTTAATGCATACATTAGGCCTATAGATTCTTCAAACTCTCTTCAACATATGTGACTGCATGTTCAATTAGAAACAACTAGGGTTTGAAATTGTAAGACTCTAAGGGATCAAATCATCAGTATTAGCAAGTTAATTTCAGATTTACAAATGTAGAATCAGCTATTACATGAAAAGATCACAACATTGAAAAATCATATTATAATGAATAGACCTCAAAGGTACCCTAGTGTTAATCATGTTTACACACCTTCACCTAGTCAATTAGTTGCAAGCAATGTTACATATCAAAACAAGAAATCACAACAAAGTAAATCTATAACTAGTGATTCAAAAAGCATTCAAAAATGAAATAAAATTTCAAGTGAGGTAATAGGAAAATGATTAAATCTAAGTTGATCAAACTACCTCCTCTACATCTAGTGAGGAAATCCAGATATTATGGTGCAATCATAGAATGCATGGGCATCACACAGATTCATGTCTAGAATTGAAAAAATATATATAACAGATAATTGCTAATGAGGACCCTTTACAAGGTAAATCAGTCAAGAAATCCATAATTACATAGAAACACATTCACAAAGGGTTAAATTTAGAAATAGTACAAAAGTGGTTACCAAAGCATAACTGAGGACAATAAAAGGATAAAAAAGCAAAATCATAACAAATAGTACCACAAGTAAAACATGAAAAATATGCAAATCTACCTCTCTAAAATGACGCTCAAATTTTAAAACAATATGGGTTTGGTCAAAAATATCTACAATAGTTTGATTATCAAGGTCAAGGGTTGATTAAGCAGGGTCAAGGCATCACTACTCCTATTCTAGCAGTTGATAATGTTTGTCACCAAGGTTTGAGATTTATTGAAAATCCTAAGGAAAATCATTCATAGACATAATTTATCAAAGGAAAAAGTTCTAGATACAACAAAAGTCAACACTAGTATTCCATTGGTTCAAGATGAAGATAATAATGATGAGTGGAACAATACAAGTTATAATGATTTTTAAGATACTGATAATGAATCCAAATATCCATTGTCATATTCACATCCATTTCCCTCTTGCTTCACAATCACATATGATTCCTTTATTAGATATAGGACACCATGATAGGGAGTCTCCCATGAGACTCATCGATTAGTATCATCTCTCCTTAGCCTTACTTGTATATAGTTTCTCAGTATCTCTTGCACATAGTCTTCTTATGATTGATTGTACATAGCTCAAAATCTCAACAATCCAAAAATAATATAACATTTCAAAATATAAAAACATGCAAATAATTCTAAAAACACCAAAAACATTTTAATTATATGCATTATCTATGCTTTACATCTCTACTATTATGCTAGACTTACATTTGCTATTACATGCTATTAATTGTTGATTTATCTACATTACCATACTTTACTTGATCTCCTTTGACTGTGTATAGTGACATCTATCTCTTTCATTGCTTCATTTTACCCATTGAGGGGGGATCCTACTTCTACATTAGAGTCATCGATATACATACCCACTGGGGACATCTTCTACATGACTACACCATCCAGGTTATGCCATTTCTACACCACACATTCTAGTTATCATGTTGATGTATATTACTCACTAGCTTATACAGATTACTCTATCGACACTAACTACTATATAACACTTGTGTATTTCTTAGCATATACCTAGTCTTGTACTAATATGTCTTGCATAATTTCCTTCTCACTTTGATTAGTTAGATGCAATTGTATTTCCAATATTTCTATGCTTTCCTTCCTTCCTTTGCATAGCTAGATGTGATTGCATTTCTCAGTTCCAATTTTGTCTCATGTATGTGCCTTTAGACATTTACCAATGTCCTTTAATTCTATTCTTGTGTGTTCTTTAGGACATTTGCCAATGTCCTTTGCTTATACTCTTCTATGTGATTGTGTATTTCATGCCAACCTTGTTTGTTTCAATTGTATGTGTATGTGGCATTTGAACATGCCTTGTATGTTTGCCTCCCAGTTTGAGTGACATGTGCCCATGTCCCTTATTTATTTTTCCCCTTGGCCACTTTCATATGCTTCTTGCTTCTTGCCTTGTATGCTTATTGATTGATTGATTTTTGATTGTTTACAATGCCATGATCCACATCATGCATTGTCTTACTTTCTTGGATGCCATGATGGACATCATGCTCCATCCCTCCATGAAAACTAACAACTAACAACTAACTTGACTTCCTATTCCAATTTAGTACATTGCACATGCTATTAAATTGTTACATCTATCTAGGCATACCTCTATTGATCTAACAATCTCTCATAAACCATACTATATCTTGAGATATCTTGTCGATTATCATTTCTATATCATGTATCTTTACAACATAACACACTTGTAGGGATCTTTCTTTTGAGGGTAGTCATTGCATGGTATTCATTCCTACCCTCAAAAGAGGGGGCAATAAATAGGAGTTTTGTCACAGAGATCGAAGTTCCTAATGGTAAAAAAATCAGCATTCAACACACTCAGAACAACAACCAGACATCAAATTAGTCAAAATAGACCAGGAAGATAGTGAAAACATCAGAACAATTACCATCTTTGGCCCAAGACAACAACACCAACATTGGACAATAGTGCCTATGCCACTACTATCTATTTTTGGTGCTCCTATCCAAACAACAAAAAAACTAGACTTTCCAACAGTAGGAAAAAAGTAAGTTCAACTACAGTTTTGCACAATTAGACCAATGTAAAATCAATAGTTTTTAGTACAATTTTTCTCAAGAATCCAAATATAGGGGACATCATGTGTGGCATGATGGATCTCACTTCTAGTTTTAGATACGACAGTTGGTATAACTTTTATATTAGAATCCATGTTTCAAACACCAATGATTAGGGGCAATATAAATGACACATTTGTTTTTTTTCTTTCCAAGTTCAACATTACCCAAGAATTATCAGTAGTTGCATGCCTTATTCCATCTGTAGGTAGTTGGCATTATTTTAGAGTGTCTTTTATACAAGCCTAACTTCCACATTTCAAAGTGGCTTTCATATAAGCCTAGTGCACCAGTTTTGGAGTGGCTTTCATACAAGCCTAATATCCATCTTTTTGAGTGGCCAAGAGTGGCCTATTTTTAGCATACATTCAGCTATCCACACCAACATTATCAGATCATAGTACATTCACGGGCTTTAGGATCCATCTCATATGACACACATGTCATATTGGTATCAGTTCATAACTTCACTTCATGAGGTAATAATGGAGCCAAAGGACTAACTAGCCTTTGTATTATTGAGCCACCTATTTAGAGGGATTGGACACATAGTCTAAAAAATAATTAACACATGCATAATCATGTATCTTCACTTAGTGGGTGACAATGGAGCCAAAGGGAGAACCTTTGCATTTTTGAGCCACTCTCAAGGAATTGAGCACTCAACTCTATTCATGATATTACTCTTGATACATCATCATTTAGTATTACTCAACATCATCCAACATCAATCAACATTAGAACAAGTTTTGTATTGGTTCATGTACCTGATGAGGTGTATTCATTCCTTTCTCTTCCTCTCTCTCTTACCTAGCATTGTATATTCTTATTTTAGATATAACGTATCTAGTAAGAATTGATCTACTATTTATTTTTCTTATATATTCATAGTTCACAACGTGCTTCTCTATGCACACCCAATATCACACAACTTCATGAGCTTCACCCTTTTAGGTAAGTTCATGTACATTTTCTATTTTTCCTTTATCCTATTATTTCACTTTGCTGCATCACTAGAATAAGGGGGCGGCAAATATATTCATATAAAATGAAAAATATGGTAACTTGAGTGTGGATTGTGACACCCAACCCTTAGGTCCCTCTTGCTTGCTCTCATGACCCTCATAGGCATCTTTTCACTAATTCCCAGTCATCTATAGCCTTCTAAATTTAATCCTAGCTTAGTTAGACTATTTTTTCTATGACTAATCCATCCCCCTAGGTCTCATCTACTCAAGACAATAGTGCCACACTTAGACTTTAACATCGGTGCCACTCCTGTCTGCTTTTAGTGCTCTTATCCAAGTGTAATTATGGTCCCAATGGTTAATTCCCTACAGTTCCCCATCCTTATCCCTATTGGCCTAATGTGAGCACATTCAACCCATGACCAACAGATCCTTATAAAATCCCATTCAAAGATCATTTGGAAAGGGTTAACAATTATCACTAAGCAAGCAAGAATACAAGAAAGACTACTCAATCAATCTTCCTTATTCTTTGCATACATCTAGATAATATACTTACAAGCTTATTCAAATCCTTACACTAGTCTCTAGCCATCTCAAGCACATCCAGTTTAGCATTTTTCATATTCATACACTCAATTTCAAAAAGAATATCAAGTGGGATAACTACATATGGCTTGATCCCTCTTCAGAGTATTGGTATGTAGGCAATATGCCCATACAAGGGGTGTGGATACATGTTCAATGAGTCTTACACGCACTAACACTCCTTCCCCCCCCCCCCAACTCTTTTTTGAAATTGGTTAAAGCACAATGGAGTATAGGGTTTGAAGAGAAAATATTCTCTATAGGGAGCTCTATAGACTTCCATCTGTCAAAACTTCATAGACAGGGTCACACAGGGATAGTGAAAAAAACCTAGAAAGCTCAGATCTCTAAGACAATAGTGGCAGAGGTGGACTACAGTGTCAGTGCCACTCTTGTCCAATTTTAATTCTCCTATCCAATCATAAAATGAAGGTTAGATCCTGGTTTGTGGTAGTGTCCCAATCCAACATAGTAATCTCAGACCCTATCTCAGCCATATCAGTCAGTTTTTAGCTAAGTCTTATTTTCTCCTTCTTATTACTATTTTTAGAAAGGAACAAATTTCAATCTAATTTACACAAATTAGTATCTTAATTATTTCATATTTATTTAATGATTCTACGACTCAGACCCTTTAACTAAATTAGGAATAATACACCAATATTCCTAAAATTATTAAATCAATAATACACTCCAAGACCAGATTCCTTATAAAATTTTAAGGATCATGTTCATAGTGTTTAGCTTCCCATTCATTTAAATACAAATAAAAAACTCTTTCAAGAGAAAAAGTTGGAGATTGATCCATGTGAAGTTCTTCCTCGTCAACAATAACATAATTGACATTTGAAAGTTTAGGCATGTAGGGCTCTAAATGATTGTGATGAATAGGTTCTGATTCAATATTTACCCTAGTACCATACTTTATTCTAAAAACTATATATGACCAATTTTATTCCAAGTATCCACCTATCTTGGCTATAAAATCTCTTGACAAACAAAAAGAAAAGTATGGGGGTAAATTTGAAATAAACACATAATCAGGGATGGAAAAATAAGGACAATCATGTAAAATCAAATTCAAATCCTTGACTACTCCCAAGGTCTTTGTTGGTGTCCCATCCAATTTAATAACTCCTTTAGCCATTGGTTCATACTTGAGGCCTAGTTTGTCCACTATTGACTTGGGCATAACTGAAGTACTAGCCCCACTATCTATGATACAATTATGAACTAAACAATCACCAATGATCAAGGATAGATAAAAAGGAGGAGTCTTATCAGTTTTCTTCACTTGTCTATCAATGGACTGAGTTCCATTCACCAAAAAAACATTCTTAGTTCTAGCTGATCCAACTTGTTTACCTAGTCCAAGTAATTCTTTTTGGAGCATACCCTTTTATCTCGATATTATCAATGAATCCCACAATGAAATATTCATGTGTAACTTATTAATTTGACTCGTAACATTGATAGAAGTATTATTCATCTTGAATTGCTCTTTGGAAGCACTAGTGCCTTGTGGTGTAGTATGTGAAGATGGATGTGTAGAAGTTGGCCTTGCATTCTAAAACTTCTAATTTTGCTAAACTTTACGAGCTGAGTTACACCCTCCTACTATTGGGGGTGATGGAGGAGTCAAAATAGGTCCTTGATTTTCCCTTGTGCCTCTTCAACAACCCTCTTCTTAGATCTAGTGTTAGAAGATGCACTAATATTCACATTATTCAAACTTCCCAAATTATTCATGGCACAAAATTCTCTCTCTAAATGGTTCATAAGAGTAGAATTAGATTATGCTTATCCATTTTTCATTTAATTTTGCATTGACACCTTAAAATTGGGAACTTGAGGTACTTAACTATATTCCATTGTCATGGCTTGATTAGGCATTTCATTGGCATGTGCAACTTGGCCTTGATTTTGGTCGTGGGAAGGGTAGCATGGTTGTTCTTGAACAAAATTGTTTTGAGTAGGAAAAAAATATCTAAAAGATGATGGGGGCATTAGGATTGAAAATTTGGTAAGGTCTAGATTGAGTTATTTGACCTTATCCTTGAGCATTACCTTGAAAAGGATGCCTACTTGCTTGTCCAAACTAATTGTAGGATTGATAAGGCCTGTAATTTTGAGCTTATTATCTTTTGAGAGAAAGCAATTCTTTAGTAACACTTTGAAGAAAACTCTTGACTTCATGAATCTCATTGGTAGGGAATAGGGAAGAATTTTCTTGACTATTAGGCAAAGGAGCCAAGGTAGGTGATGCAATTTGACTAGGAGGCTACAAATCAAGGAACAATGACATTGGTGGTTTAAGAGCAATCTTCCTTGCTTGAATAAGTTAATTATAAAAATTAATAACTATCTCATAGGTACCAGGGAGTGTATTCCCACCCATGGATTGGATCATCATGGCTATATCACTATTCAATGCTTATAGGAAATACAGGAAGGCATAATTTGGAGTAAGTCTCACAAGGGCTGGGATTCTATCCCATGTATTTTGAAATATAGAGTTAAAATCTTGCATTAAATCTTAAGGATCCTTCTTGATAGTACTTAATTGCTCAACTAGTGACAAATAATCACTCTTTTCTTTAAACGACTTAGACAATAGATTTCCTAATTCATCCCATGAAGCAATGGAAGCATGCAGTAGAGTTCCATACCAATCTAAAGCTTTCCCTTTGAAAGACAATGCCAATATCCTGATGACTACATTATCTTGAGTGATATAATGAATATTGAAGAAGTTTGACATGTTTTTAATGTGTTCAATAGGAGTAGTGGGACCTCCACTAAAATAAGGAACACTCTTAAGGGTTGCTCCAGGAATTTGGTCATATGGGACAAGATTCAAAGGAGATGATTTGGTGAAGGCTAAAAAAGGAAGGTTTATAGACATATTGGAATATACATTATGTGTATTAGGGGTTGAAATAAGTATAAACTTAGAATTTTTAAACACCAACTCCCTTGAATAAGGATGAGTATTCATAAAACTGAATCTTTTGACAGAGTAATAAGGAAATTACACAAACTTAAAAGGTATACCTTTAGCAACAGACATAGTGGTCAAATTTGGAATGGAAATTAAGGAATAATAAGAAAACAAATAATTTAAAACTTAGTGGAGTCTCTAGGTACCGAATGCAGATTTTCTCATAACTACAAATATGCCAAGGCCAACACCAATCTTGGACAATATTATAGGACTTAGAGTCCCATCAGGCATGCCAAAAAATATTATCACTTGGATTTTCACCCCTTAAGGAGATGTCTTAGCCATACTCAGCCAAGGGGAATAATGGAAACGTCTCACTTGATGTGCATAATCAATTGGTGAGATGAATCTCTAGAAGGGCTAGTTCCCTTGATCCACTCTTTGAATCACTCTCTCACTTATCAACTTTTCATGAAAAGGGCTAAGAAGACAAAATTAAAAAGCTAAAAGGTGATGCACCAATATTTAATTTCCTCCTATTAGACTGAACTTATACTACTTAGAGTAAATAAAATCTTCTTTCACACATAACACACAACTCAAGACAGATTGTTACATCAATGTTTCATATGCTAGGTTCAAGAGGTATATTTGTTTTTTAGGAGGGATAATGAATGATCCTATGAATAATAAAGTCATAAACCACTTGTAAAACTCTAATACACTAAGAAATAACACTAAAAAAAACCTGTAACAATTACTCTTTTGCATACTTGGTGGACAATCAAAGACAACATGTTAGAAAAGACCATCTTTTACTAAATAAGATCAACAAGATTTGGAACCAAACTCCATTATGAAATATGTAAGTAGTAAAATTCACTTTTTTATTGGTTCAAGAGAAATTCAAATACAAAATTAGGTAGGTTTTCACCATTAACCAATGGAGGCTGCTCAAAAAAGCCCAAACAGTCACTACTTATAGCATTTGGGAGAGGGGCGAGACAAAGGAAGTCCAAAGGTCACTTGGACACTTGTAAATTTGAGAAAAGAGGATAAAAATGCATGATAATAATATTTTAAATGGACCATGCAATGTTAGGAAGTACAAGTGTCCATACAAAGCATGAAACTCTTGGAAAGTGGCATGAAATTCTTTGTGTTGGCTTAAACAACTGCCTTTATCATTCACACCTATTTGAACATCCCAAAGATAACTATGGGAAAATATAATGATTTTAATGAGAGGGAAGGTTTAAAAAATTCTTCCCCATGCATTGGTTTCATTCTTAGTGATCTATAAACTTTTGAAAATGAGCCATCACCATCTGCAGTCTAACAAAACTCCTCTTCCACACACCTTGCACACCTAAATTCTAAAAAGACATAAAATTTTAATAAAAATTAATAAAAAGGAGTGGATGAAACTTTTAAATACCATTAATTTCCTTATATTACTTAGGTGTACCTTAAAAATCTATCCACTTGAAGTTCTCACCCTTCTCACTATCATGCTCACTATGCTAGTTTGATTGGCTGAGATGAGGGCTCTTGTAGAAACACTCAATATTTTTTTCAAGGAATGAAATGAACATAGTGAATTATAATAAGTCCAAATATTCCTCCAAAAGTTTATTTTATTCCTTGAAAGTTCCTAAAACCTGCACAATGCACAAAATAATCAAATAAAACCATTCTGTATCACGTCTGTATAGGTAGGGTAACACAAAAATTGATGAGGAGGAACCATAAAGATTAATTTTAAACCTCCAATTACATTCATGGAAATTAAATCCAATTATAATTTCTCTCCCTCTTCCTCTTCTCAAATGGGTCCTTATCTAAGGGTTAGCAAGGGTTTTAGGTCTCTTTTATCCTTAAGCTTTGTTCATAAATCCCTAACATTGGAACTACCAAAAAATTCCAAAAATGCAAGGTTAAAGACAATTTTCAAAACCTCCAAACTAAATTTTCCTCCATGCACATCCTCAAAGAAGATGTGATCACTTAAAGCTGGTCCATCGAGCTTGAATCTTCATTTGCACAGGCCTAATGTGTCTTAAAATCCAAAATTGAATTTTCCATGGCTTCCCTTGCGTCCAAATAGCCCAGAAATATATAAATTAATCTCATGAACATGTTACAATCATATATAAGACTCACCAAGAGATATAAGTGAAGTTGGGACCCCAATTGGCTCTAGGTCACTTCAAGGCCTAATAGGCTTAACATGCACCCTGCTAGTTTTGAATATTTGGACTGATATCTCATGGATGGGTTAGTTTTTATTTATTTTTAATACCTCATTAAAGCTCAAAAATTCATAACATAACTTCCCAATCACTCCTTCTCATTCCTTTTTCTCATTCACCAACTAGGCCTAATTGTAGTTTGCTTGGTTGAGGTGTGTGTAAGAGTGTATTGACCATTTTTAAAGGTTTGAGATTTGATTTAGTGTTTAATATAATACATTAACCTTACATGTACCTCAAAATATTTTACTTGAGGTTTCCAATGCTTTTGATCAATCTTCTTACCCATTTTGGCTCCATTTGCTTGCCTTACCAAAACTTTGATTTTCATGAATGGTTGACCTCTGAGACAAAATAGTGAGATATAACCCTCATATTCAAGCTAAAGTGAAGGTTTTATAAGTTTTATTAGGTTTTAATGAAGATTTTTACCAAATTAATAATTATTATTCACCCATTTAGGCACCTAACCAACTCAATTTGTCCAACAAAGGCCTCTAAAAAGGATTATTTTTTGCATTTTTCACTTTCACCTAAGAATGACCTCTATAGGATAAATCCCATATTTTTAGGTTTCTTGAACATTTTATTTACCTTAAATTCATGCTCAATAATCTTTAAATTCAACAAAAACCACTCTTCTCCCCTATATTCTTCATCCTTACCCATTGAGCAAAATGAGTCTTTTAGTGCAACTGTATAGACTGTCATCCTAGGGATAATATGAAGAGTAGATGTTAAAATTGAAAAGGAGTATTGGAGCATGGGAATTTTTTTTTGAAATATCATTAATAATTTTTAATTTGTTTTTAGACCTTCTTTATCTTCCTTAGCATACTCATCTCTTTACCTTCATTAAGACTAGGCACTCAACTGTAGGTGCACACATGACCTTAAGGTGTCTATGTAAGATTATTTTACATAATAAAAATCTTATGGAGACCATAATGGTATTAATTAATGTTATCATAGGTTTTTTTCAATATTTTAACTCTCCCTATACCTTCTAAATGCACCTTGGGCTCACAAAATTGAGTTCTTTCTCTTGACTGTGATACCTTAGCTCTTTGATCCTTGTAGGTGCATATTTATCAAATTGAGCTTTGGTCATGATGTTTAAAGGAAATACTTTAATAATTAAGGTCATATATCATCTATTTTATACATGTATTCACCTTGTATGAGCTAAAACATCACCTAGACACCATGCTAGCTCACTGTCTACCTACTCAGCTATATGTGAGCATTTTCCTATGAAGGGACACTTATAGGTGTTCATAGGGCCTGAAACACTATACATAAACAAAATACTAATGATTTACATGTTAATTAGTGCACCACTCAATCAATATGACAATTTAAAACATGAGAGTATGTTCCATTTTCTCTTTAGGATGGCAAAGGTCACCTAAAAGTGAATTCTTGTAGATATGAATGCAGGGTTTTAGTGATTTAAAACCCCCAAAAATCACATTTCATCAATCCTCTTGACCTCATATTTTGAATATATATTCTCCATGATAGAGTATACAAGTTTTAACTATCTATATTCCTAAAAAACCTTTTTGAACTTGTTACAAGATATCTACAAAATGGGCTAGACCTCTATTTTCACCTTTTTGGGAAAATCTCCCTAAACTCAGTCCTTGCTTCCTCTAAGATGGTTTACCTTTCCATTTATCCATTAGACATTTCATATAGGTATAAAATGTTAAAATCACATTATATAAACCAAAATAGGGTTTTACCATGTTCAAATTCCCCATACAATGATATTTAAAGCTCTGTAATGTCAGCTATAGGTGAGTATTTTCACACATAGGTAGTGAAGAAAACTTGGGCAATATACAAGGTACATATGCTTATGATCAGTTTAAAACACTCAAAAAGTGTTCAAATGGATTATGATAATTCCTAAATTATTGAAACACCTATCCAACTTTCCATCTCATCATGACATCATCAAGGAGACTCCTGTAGGTGTGTATGAGCTATATGCAGGAAGTGAACATGGAATGAATCAAAATATGTGGATGAATGGCCTCATGAACAACTTAAAATTATTTTCAATCCCTTAAATACATTATTATTATTAAGGATATCAAAATAAAATATCCAAAAAGTATATTCCAATATGAAAACCTCTTAAAAACACCTATTACAAAGCAATAGGGATAGCTAGTGACTAGTTGGTGTGGTGCATGAGCTTGCAACCAACCTTACATCTTATTAAAACATCTAAATTAACTATATTTAGATCATGATTACTTGAAAAAAATGATATGCCTTTATTAAAAACTCCATGAACAAGCTAGGCAAGACCCTTACATGTGACTGCAAGTAAGAGTGAGTGAAGGATTGACTATGAGAAAGGCAAGACTGAATATTTGCTCAAACATGGTGTGATGAAACCAAACATTAAAAGAGGCGATCATATGGAATTTATACCTATGGGAAACCATATTCCATCTACATGAGGCCTTTTTAGGGAACCAACATTATTCAAACAAGGAGAAATTCAAATGAGACCTCGCATGGTGACACCTTCTTGCAACATGAGATTACTTTCTCATCAAAACACCATAAAACATGAAAAAAAGAATGAAGATAATTTGATAAGAGATACAAATTCTTCTAGAGTCAACATCACCAACTAGATTGTACGAACCTATTCAACATAGAGAAAAACTTATAGGGTGTAGGGAATAATGAGTAAAAAAACACAGTCAACTTGTTAGAAATGGTTCATAAAGCATGGTTGAGAAATATTTTCAATATTATTAAATAAATGAATCTCTCTAAGTGTAATACCACCTTAAAAAGGTATTTGACCTAAAAATTCTCCAACTGTCAGAATCAAACATAAACTTGCTGACCACTTTTATGTGTCTAGAAAGGCAAAGAAGGAGCAAAATGGTTTAAGCTTGAATTTGGCACTTCCATATAATTTTAAACATGGAATTGAGTTTGAGGAAGATGAGGATACATTACATGACCTTATACCATGTGTCACATTCTGTCATAGGCCATACAAGTGCCAAACTTTTCTTTTTTCAGTTGATTACTTGATCTTTAGTTAGATAACACACAATTTTCAAATGAGACTAACATTCTTGATAGGGAATATAACTCATTGGACATTTTAAAGGAAATTAAGACACTTGGGTACCTTGAAAATTATGCCACTTGCATTTATGACCCTTAAAAGCCTTTTAAATGACTCAAAGTGACATATAGACTTATTAGACCATGTCTAAGGCTAAAAAATCATTAAATAACATCAAATATAATATAAAATACCCTATGACAAAGTATTAGACCCCTAAAACATCTAAAATCCAATTTTTTTACCTATAGGGATCCAAATTTGACCTTGAAGTCAAATTTGGTCAACAAATGTCTAGCCAAATATAATTTATGAATGTCTTTTTTGTCTAAAACATCATAACATAGAAAAAAGGTTCAAGAAGAAACAATAAATGATTTAACACAAATATATGCATAATTGAATGCAAAAAAAATAAACCGTAAGTGCCCAAGCAAGTTGAGCCCAAAACAAAGTCACCCACCTCAGGTAGCTAGTTTTTATACAATGGAGGCTATGAAAAACAAAAATTAGAAGCCAAGAATAGTTACTAAAAATCAAGACAAGGCCACTATAAATGGATCAACTTCCCAACAAGATAAATATATTTGATAAGGCATCAAGGAAGGTATAACCAATATTACTTGCAAGCTGGTCGAGCTGCATGCACAACACAAAGCTTCTCAATGCAGACTAGAAATAGTCTGGGCAAGCTGATTTGGGTGTTTGAGTGATTACCCTTACAAGTGAAAATAGGGAGACACCATATATTTGGGTTATGAATCTAAAAATAATTCCACTACTATATCCAATCCTGATGCTACCATTGCACAAGAGGCCCTTAGAAAGAAGACACATGTTTGTTATGATTGCATTCATGTGAGAAAAAGTGCTTACACAACCGTTGTGGTCATATATGTGGAGCACAATGTATTCCCCATGTGATGAGCCATGCCAAGAAATTCTAAACTATGGGCATCTTTGTATAGGTCTTTTCAGGGAGCCTTGTCCTGAGTTTTGCAGGACCAACCATCCTAACCATGTTGATGTCATTACACAAATGAATTTAGAGGAATATGACTCCTTAGATAGATTCGTTCAACTTTTTGACTATTGGCATGTATTTTAAGTTATCATACTTGATACATGGATGAGTATGGATGAGTATAATTTATTTAGTTTTTCATATCTTCATTCATTTTATTTTTATTTTGTAATTTGAGAATTGACTCTTAAGACAATTAACAAACACTTATTTGTGAAATGGTTTACAATCTAGAATGTAGATCACCTGTGAGAAAATCAGTGAACACTCAAACATTATGAAGGTGAGGCTACAATAGATTGAAGAAGTCAAGAAGCTAATTTTAGGATTTGAAAATGTGAAGAAGGGAAATAAATTGTTGAAGCAATAAACTTATGACCAAACAATACAATAATTCAATGAAGCATTCTACTACAATCCAGGGTTTCTTGAATCCCATTTGGGTATGGCTAGAGCTTTGTGTGTATTAATAAATTATATGACCGCTATAGAGCATATTTGATTCATTGTAAACTACAGTTCTTATACAACTCTAGTACAATAAAAACTTCCAAACTAATCTGGAAACGTGCTTCCACCATGAATAATATAAATGTCAATAGTGCTAGTGACATAAGTACTGAGGCAAAAAATAATTTGGCACTTGATTCACTATTATAGTGGGCATTTTTTGCCAATTTTGGTGATATGAATTCAAAATAGGGTTGGCAATTTGTGAGGTTATTCCAGAGAAAAACTCTCATCATGCAAAAATAAAATAATTGAAAAAGAATCTAGGGAGTGGACGATAATTGAAAGAGACTGTGGATGTGTTGATGAGGGAGGTAAGAGGAAGAAAACATTGGTACAAATGCCTAAACAACAATTTTTATGTTGTGGGGGAATGCATAAGGCTAATTAAAATATTTTAGAACACTCTTCAACTAAGATCTCTCTAATACACCATTACCACAACCATGAGTGCTTTAACATACACACGAAGAACAAACTAACTCTAAACAAATTGATTGTTATTAAGAAAAAACATATGAAAAGGATTTACAATATAATAGAGAAGCCTTTCTTAGTAGTCAAGGAGAAACAAGACTCAAGCTAATCTAAGCAATGTGAGATAAATATTTATATAGGACAAAATTAGCAAAAGGACAAAAATCCTAGTTGGAACTGAGTAAGTATGAGAAATATACTCTAACACCCCCCCAAAGTGAAGCTTGAGGATAAAAATAGAAGATGTAGTGTGGAAAAATGTGTCTCTATGGATTCCAATCCATCTTATCAGAGTACATGGATGTCAAGTTGTTATAACTGCCAAGTGAGAATAGAAATAGTGCTGAATATGAACACTGCATTCTAGAATACTAGGTAGAATGATAAAATTGAAGAAACATTTATTGAACACCCTTTAACAAGATGGTGAGAGGTGAACATAAGTATTAGTGGGGCTACCACACTAGTGTCATTGGTGGGGATACCACACTAGTGCCACTATAAGAATCACTAAGAAGGTCATGAAGTCAAGTAAAAAAATCTTCATATGAGTTTCAACAAATAAAGTCCCTAAATAAGATACCCATGTATAAAGAATGAATCCATAAAACACTCAAAAATTTCAACAAACACACACACACACACACACACACACACACGCACACACACACACACACACGCACACACACATCTGTGTGTGTGTGTGTGTGTGTGTGTGTTTGTTGAAATTTTTGAGTGTTTTATGGATTAATTCTTTATACATGGGTATCTTATTCAAGCACTTTATTTGTTGAAACTCATATATATATATATATATATATATATATATATATATATATATATATATATATAAAGTGGACAAAAAAAAAGAAAACATGTAAGAAAAACTTCTCCCTCAAAAGAGAGAAAATAAGAAAAGTGAGCTACAAATCCCCCCAAACATGATGCTAAAGAAGTCTACACTCTAAGTAATCATTGTTGGATGGTGGAGCTTGATCTTATTAGAATGTTCAGTTCCTGATATAGGGGGTGTGGGGGAAAACACCCCCACCACTATGATCACCATGGGGGTATAGGGAGGAAACGACCATACTTGGAGCTCTCCCTAGTGGGGGTTTGGGGGAAGCACCCTTGAAGAAATATTTTGTAAAATATTCATTGTAAAATATTGTAATTTTATAGTAAATTTGGACCTTTAACTATTAGGTCTCATATCTAATAGTGAAAATTATGTTTGTGCATTTTTATCCTAATATGTAACCCTCTTTTGATATGAGGGCATTGTAATCATAGTGGCACATTATGTGTGAGTGAAGAGGATATTGTAGCAAATTTATTGCAGGGTTTATCCCTTCATTTTTTGAATTGAATAAGAGAAGAATTATCTATTTCTGTGTAGACATAGCCCATATTAGGTGAACTATGTTAAATCTATGTCACTTTTGTATTGTATTTTCTACATTTTATTTCTATCTTTATTTCATTAATCTTGCTCTGCATTGTATATTCTTAACACTCACAAGTCACAAAAGAACTCAATTTGTATGAGTGGTCTAAATCCACTACTTGATCACAAAAATAACTGACACTAGACTTCACTATAATAAATTCAATCAAGAATAATGTCAGTGATGATGAAAGTACAAAGAGTACATGTGTAAATTTTTTTCTAAACCTAAGAAGCATGATGTACACCACACCCCTCATATTTTTGAATGGGTTGAGTGGAGAAAAAAGGTCTACATGAGTGGTCCAAATCCACTACTCAAACACCAAACAAAATGACACTATATACACTAGAATAGCTCTATGTCATGCTGAAAGAGACTGTCAAACTATTGAAAAAGATAAGATGACAATAGGATTCACTAGAATAGTTACATTTTAAGTTATGGGACACTATCAAATGTAAAAAAAGTGATGTCAAAAATATAAATGAAGTATCTCAAAGATGATGGCCTATGGTGGTGATGGAAGAGATAAGCTACTGAAGAAGTGCAAAAAGTGCCTAGATTAGAGCACATAAATGTATGAAGGTAAATAAGGCTGAATCAACAAACCCCTATGATAATTTATAAATTAGTGTGAGTAAAATATAACTCATACACAAAAAAATACCAAATGAAAATAAGGAAGACTCTGAGCTTCACCAGAATAACTCTAAATGAAGAGACTGTCAACCTATCAAATAAGCCATCAATAATCATGAGAGATGCTCTAAAAATAAGGGAGCAAAAAAATGTCTCCATATAAGAAGGCAAGGCACTAATACAGGGGCCTTGAGGAGACATGACACAAACTAATAGTGTGTCAAAACACCAATGCATGTCATGGGCTGATGGAAGAGTGTAGAAAATGGAAAAACAAGACTATCATATATGCAAAAAATATCAAAAAAGAATCAGCAACCAAAAAATGAAAACCTACAAAATACATGCAAAAAGATGTTGGGCTTAGCTAAAAATGGGTATGAGATAGTGTGTGCTCGAAGTACAATGCATAAAGTAGTAGGGCCCATAGCATAGACAACCCCTCCCAGAATATGATACTTTATAACTTTAATGTATTTTTATAAAATGATGACACCAATGGATAGAGAATTGAAAACTATACACTTTTGAAAAAATTGAACTCAAATCTGAGTTATGGTTCAAAAGATACAAGTTTTATAAATTTTGTAAATGGGTAAAAACATTAAAAATTACATTATAAGCTGAATTCAGTGACCAAATAAGAAAACAAGATAGCCTTATAATCACTTGTTGGAACTAGAATTGAATTACGAAAAATTACAAATACTCAAACAATCCTCCCATACACCCATATGTGCACTTTAATGGAAAAAGAATTCCACTTAATGGCAAAAAAAATAACCTATTTTCCACTTAAGAAAAAAAATAGCTGTTAGTAAAATTGCCATAACTTTTGCATCACTTAATAAAATTAATAATTCAAAAATAATATAGAAATCTAAAATCAAGGCACACAAAACTCAAAAATGTTTTGGCATAATTAATCACAAATCAAGAGTAGTTAGCATAAAACCAACCATTTTTATATGGTAGAAGAGGAGTGCCTAGAACAATAGATTAAATAGACAATAAATTTCTTAATACTTATCAAAATTTAAAACCATAAAATATTCTATAAATATGTGAGAGAGGAACACATAACCCAAAAATATTTTCATAAAATTACTTACGAGTAAAGAGCAGTTGATTAAAACATATCACATTTTGGCAAAAAATATATTTTTTACTAGAAATGGATTTGCCATAATGGAAGTATTAATAGCATATTAGATGTGTTGGTTTTCAAGATAGTCTCCTCTAACGCTGTAGATCAACACCTTCCATTGCAGTTCATAAACCAAGCTTCTAGCACTCCACATAGTTGACCCACAAAAAATGCTTCTACTATTTATTTCACCTGAGAAAAGGTTGCAACATAAAATCATTGAGTAATGGTTGTTAGAGGGAGACTCTAATATCATGAAAAAGTTCACAACACTCTTCAGCCAAGATTTCTCTAATACACCATTACCACGACTATGAGTGCTTCAAAATATACATGAAAAACAAACTAACTATGAACAAATTGATTGTTATTCAAAAAAACATATGAAAATGGTGCATAATAGAATTGAGAACCCTTGCTTAAGTAGGTGAGGATAAACAAGACTCAAGCTAATTCAAACAACGTGGGATAAGTTCTCACATAGGATAAAACTAGCAAAATGATAAAAATTCTAGTTATAACCTAGCAAGCATGAGAAATATACTCTAACACTAATGTAAATATCTAAATGCCCAGATTATAATGCAACAATGGGAGGAGTTGACCACCCATTAAAATGAAGTAATTATGCATTACCATAATTACAAGGATGACATACCGTTGCATCAATAAATTCCACTACATACTAAGAAAGATATAGTAATTAAAATCTTTGGATGCATCAATGACTATCCCTCAATTCTATGATAAAAGATTTTTTTTAAATTTAACTTTTATGCTCGATGAACACCTACCAGACTTTAATAACAAAGGGTGTTTGCTGCATTGAAGCTTACTTCAAACCATGTAAGCCCGTTCATAACATAAAAAATTCCAGCCAATCAACGTATAATAAATAATAATATAATATTCAACCCGTTAAATACCTTCACTTGTCTTCATAAAAGTTTACATATTTTTATGTAAAAAAAACAAAGTGATTTGATTGGCCAAAGGACTATGTAATAATAACAAGTTAAAGTTAATTGATTCTAATAGTCTCCCTTTGGGACTAATAACATAAAATTGATTTAATATATATGCATGGAATATGGCTTGACAATTTTTTTTAAAAATGAAGAGCAAAAAAAGGAATATGAAGAACAAAGGAGACAATGATGAAGAAAATACACTCAATAATATAGAAGACAATAATGAAAAGTACCAATAATAGATTAGGAGAGAATACATAAAAATGAGTACGAACAACAATGCCGTATAAAACATAAAGTGGATTTGTTAGTCAAAACACTAGAAGAACAAATGATACAACATGCAAATCACATGATAGTGCTTTACACATGAATATCTCAACAAAACCAATTTGTATTGAGAATAAGATTACAAAGATCAAAATATAATCGAGACATAGTATAAAGATATTATCTCACAAAATCTAATGTTGATGTCGATCATGATGAAGAAACTATAATAGATATAAAATTTGGCCATATCATGAGTTTTATTGAAATCCTTGTCAGGTTTTGTTTGTGAAAATTTAATTGGCACAAAGCAAGTATCATAAATCTTGGAGGAAAGATTAATAGATGTATTATAATTCAATTTGTCTAACATCAATGAAGAATTTCAAGGGCATATGCAGAATCCAATAACAATAACCACTATCAAAAGAAATAAGAATAAGAGTAACCATGTACAAGTATTAAATGTTTTTGTATACATGACTAATAATTTAAAATTGTCTTTGATGTTGGTACAATGTCCCTTAAATGAGAAATAGAGGATGAAAAGGATGATATTATCTAATAAAACATGATTGAAAATGAGTGAGAGATCATATCAGGCCTACACCGAAAATAGTTTCTAAGA
Organism: Torreya grandis; assembly: GCA_037957365.1. Classification (NCBI taxonomy): domain Eukaryota; kingdom Viridiplantae; phylum Streptophyta; class Pinopsida; order Cupressales; family Taxaceae; genus Torreya; species Torreya grandis. Next base: position 1,230,999 of record JARHVA010004867.1, on the reverse strand, counting down.
TTGATATGTTGGGTCAAAGAGATATTGATAGGTAAGTAGCTTGGAATGCAAATAACCTGGATGAAGAACAAATGAGAAGAGCTCTTAAATTCACAAGCATGATAAAAGAAAACAGCTTACTTGCTATGGAAGTAATACAATCTATCTTTTCTTATGAAAGCCTCGATGAGAACCAAAAAATAACATTTGATATATTTATTAGACATTATAATCAAGGATAAACTCTACCTTCATTGCATATGATAATCCAAAGAATGACATGAACATGGAAATATTATCTTATTGGAGGAAAAAAACTAGCACTTCTAAATTTTTCAAAACCACAATGTTGCTCCCTTTTAATGTTTGCTCTTACTGGAGTTGTATTATTTAACCTTGGTGCATCAACAATACATATAGCCTTGTGAATGCCTATTTTAGATTTTAAAAAATTATAACGAATTAGTTTAATGATATTTATATTAAAAATTCGACATGTTAGGTATATTTTATTTGATGAGATGAGATTTATAGGTCAAAAGATGCTTGAAAATGTAGATTCTTGACTACGCTAGAAATTTATATAAAATGTTGATGTGTTGTGGTGGAAAGTCTAGAATAGATGCTTCACTTGAAGTAGTTGAAAAAGAGGATTTTAATGAACATATGCATTTATATTGAATCAACTTGTTGCTTGAATCATTGCAACTAGAGGACAAAACAATAATGTTCTAGGATTGGATGATGAACAATTGGAAGTTGAATTATTGATTTCTTTTGCTGCATGGGTGATGCTCACTACAAATTTATGGAAAGATGAAAGTATTGTCAATAGTGCACTTGGATATATTTGAAGCATTGTATACAAATAATGATTAACACCCCCTAAACCACCTACATATATAAGGTTCAATTCGATAACTACACAAGCATTCATTTTGTTGATGCAACACCAACCACAATTCCAATCACCCCTATACAAAGGGACCACGTGAGTTAGTTTCCTTTAAAATCGGCATAGAGATTGACAATCCACAAATCATAGGGCTTGACACTTGACAAATCTACACTTGATATAAGACATAGAAAGATAGGTTTGGCCTTTATTGCTATATCATATGTCAAGTCGTTACATGGATTGAGGATCGCATTACCTTTTACATCTGATCGGTTTGAGAGATTGAATAATAGAAAAAGAGTAGAGAAAGGAAAAGATGAAGAACAAAGACTTCAATTGTTAGAGGATCAAATGTATACAGTTTGAATATCATAAAATTATTTTTATATTGCATGTGTGTGTGTGTTACTCTCTATTTTCCATTTTAATATCAAATGGATACAATTTGAATATCATAAACTTATTGTTATACCCCACACACACATGTTTTATTATATTATGTTGTCTCTATTTTCTATATTAATATTATATTACATATTTATATTAATTATATTTTTATGAATAATAAATATTTACTTTTACTTTAACAGTGACAAGTATTATTAATATATATATCTTAAATAAATTTGTGTAAAATATAATAATAAATATATTCTCAAAACGGTTATATTATATATATATATATATATATATATTATAATCTTTTAATAATTAAAAAATAAAATAACCGTTTGACCGAAGCATTGTAAGGGTTAATAAATAAAAGAAACATTTGTCAAAAGTGTGAAAAATAGAACTACCTTACATGAGCATGACATGCCACAACATTGTTAGTACATGCCTGGAACTATATTGAAGGCCTTCACATATTACTTTGACCTGTTTGCGATTAACAACCAATGGAAATTTGTTGTTGGACAAAGAACACATGGATTTTCCAAAGTATGTTGAAAAATATTAATATATTATGAATTCCTTAGTTGCCACTATACGGGGATTAATATGTATACTTTGTAGCTAATAAAATAAAATAATTTCTTTTATTAGTCCCGAAGAGATAATTATAGTTTTTAGTTCAGTTTAACTTTCAATTAAACTGTGCATTGTTGACCAATGGAAATTCATTATTTTTTATGTATTATAATATTTAAAAACTTCTAATAGTTAAGTTGTACATTTGTTAACAAAAAATATTAAAGAATTCATTTAACAATATTTTTATTGGTAGAAATCATTGAGATGTTATTAACAGGGAGATTGATGATGTCATGAAGAATAACAATAATAGTTATTGCTCCATGATGGATACGATAATCTCTTAACAGAATAGTCTTACTATTGTTATTAATTGCAGAGTTTAATATCATTATTGCATAATATAATTATTGTCGGTTATTGTAAGAATGATGGCCTCTAACTTATTTTTTTAAAAACCTGCATCAATTCACCACGTAAAAATAAACGTTAAGGGTTAGTAGCAAAAAATTACAGTAAGCTCAAATATAGGGAATTATATATGTGAAATAATTCCCTGCAATCTATGTACTAATCTAACTTTTTTATAACAATGCGGCTGTGGGGTTTGAAATTTTAGGTTTCAACATCGCTGGCCAGTGGTTAATGATATTATGTGTCACACTAGATTGATGGCCTCAAGAAAAATGTTACTACAGGACTTGCCGCTGGGGGGAAGCCTTTATGCTTAATTTGGTATAATTTTTTTTTGGTTTTGGAAATGCTATTTCTATTATGTTTAAAAAATGCTGCTGTTAATTTGGAGGTGGGTTTGGCTAGTACTCATCCTATCTGATATCTTAATTTAATAAATATAAATATTTGTTTTTAGTTTTTTAATGTGTTTTTGAATTTATCAAAAATAAAGGGTAATTGTAGACTTAAAAAGTTGAGCGAATATTCTTGGGTTTTCCAAGCAGGTAATCGCTGCCACCTGCATCTGGGCGGTTCGCTACCATCACCTTTTTATGTGCTTCCTTCACTTTATTTACGCTCGCACTTTTCCTGGAATTGGAATGAACTAATGTTAGATAATGAGAGCGGCTTCCCTCCTCATCATGGTGGGCTGAAATCTGCCTTCGTAAAATTTGCTAGAGAGAGGGCGAAGCTTGAAAGTGTGCCATGCCTGAATGCCATATTGCCCTGCAATTACTGCTAACCCTACAACCAATGGCATTGCCTGGGCATACATGTATCTCCATCTCCATCTCTGCAAAGCGCAAGCAATTCCCAAGTCTCGACTAGCCTCACTTATCATACGTTTACAGAAACGTATGCTTACACATTTAGTTTTTTAAATCAGCTTTCCTCTGTTTTTGCGGCACAGGCCCCTGTTAAACTCTCCTTTGATAATCCAAAAAAATCGTACAATCTTTCTTTTTAGTTATGGTGACCACACTATTTAACATGACGCTAGTAACAGTGATTGTAAACGAACAGTGAATGATTAAAAATTAAACTCAATGTTAATTTTAACCAGTAATCTCTTCTAGTCTCAATCACCAATTTGGTGTGGACGATAACTATATATCACTTTTCTCAAGCTTTGAATTAGTGCAATGTTTACCTTGCCCAATAAAATACGTATTAAGTAATGCCCAAATAATTTTGGTAATTTTTTTATAAATTCAATTGACTCTATAATTTGAGTCGCTCTTAGAAAAAGATTCAAAATCAACATCCTCTTCAGCATTCGAATGATAACGCCAATCAACTATGGGAAGCCAACGAATATATGATATCCTCGTATTTGTAATTAAAATAGAAATAGAAATCCTTTTGTTGTGCTGACTTAAGGCTTCCCTGCACCAAAAACTTTGGTTGGGCTATAATGTGCATTTCAATAACAAAAAATATTTAGAATTATCCCATCTATTAGGGGCGCTATTGCAACATGATTCACCTTAATCTCTTTTATCTTTTGTATGTGGGTAGTTTGATTTTTTACAAACCTGACTAGCTCTAGAAAATTCTTCTGAACGGACAAATACAGGTACTAATTAACTCTCAAAATCAGTCTCAATGGACCCATGAAATTGCTGTTAATGGACCCACAAAAATTCCTTTATTTACTAGTACTGAGGTCGATTATCCCCAAGTATCATAACACACTCAGACGGTTAATTGATCATTCTTAATTGGCCAGTTATGGGTGGAAAGCCTTATGTTTGACATATGTCCTCTCTGCACGTTGGTGTGAGATTACAACATTAATTTATCTTGAAATTACACATGCACAATATTGTTCCAACTGGTCCAGGATAAATGAATGACGAGAGTGCTTTTCAATTTCACCATATATAATTCTACTGTGTTGATTATATGATATAAATTGTAATTATGAGATGGATGCATCAGTCAATTTATGATAGATACGTAATAAGTTATTATTATTCTGCATATTTATGATAGATACCTTTGAAGTTATTTCCATTCTACGTTTCTAATCCCTAACATGCCTTCTATTATTAAGTGCTAAATTATTGCTCCTAGCTTGACTGCCAAATTCCAATAGGAACAAAAGTTGTTTGACCTGAGTTGTAATAGAGATCCTTTTGATGTCACATTTTACTGTTCTCAATCCAAGATTCTTTGGTTATGTTTACCTCCATTGGTAGATTATTGTGTAAACTAAAATGTTGTTTTTTTCTTAAGAATATGGGATCTTATGTTTTCGATGGTTAGATGAATAGTAATGAATGTCATATCTGGTAGCTGAGTTATTAACCACACCTGCATTGATTTATGTCACTATCCACAAAAACTCATGGTCACATTATCTTTAATGATGTTGGATGTAATCCCATTTATCCATTTGAAGAGATCCATGCTGATGTCATGTCTTTTTACCTATGACATCATAATGTATGCAGGTTTAAGGAGTGGCTGACTTGGGTTGTGCTTAACCCTAAGTTTGCAAAGATTGTTTAGGTTTTATATGTTAGGGGTTTACCCTACCCTAATGCTATGATGTGTTGTGTATAGGTACATAAAAATAGAAAAGTATTAGTCACTGATGTTAGTAAATAACATTTTATGGAATTCAGATTTTACTTAAAAAAATCTATTAATACTCGCTAGTAAAATAGATAGTCAAAAGATGAAACTTTTTGTAGCATTTCACCACGAAAAGATATCTTTGTGTCTGCAACAGAACTTTAGTTAGATAGTAACTGGCTAAGGAATTATACATGCCATCTTAACAGTAATCTACATTAAATATTTTGTATGTTTGTGCCAACAAGGGTATATAAAGGCTCCTTTTTAGAGCCTTGTCTTTTTCAAAAGTATTATAATTATGGCTGAGCCTTCTGTGCTGTGCTGATTTTTAATTTTGATTGTTTGCTCAGGGATATTATTTCCACAATGCAGATAAACAACATGTTTAATAGAATTGACCCCTATAATTTCCTCATTTCCACAATGTAGACAAACAGCATGTTTAATAGAATTGACCCCTATAATTTCTTGTGTTTATTCTATATAATGTGAGAGAAAGATAAAACAAAAGAAGAGATGGTTGACTGATTGATGTTGCTTCATGACCTTTGCAATAAACTTCTAATGCTTTGGACAATAATATTATCATCAGATGCCCTCATATTTTCCGCTGCAGCCTTACATTTTATTTTTGCCTATTATCAAGGGAAGAGAGATGAAGAGCTTGCATGGGCACTACTTTTGGTCCTTGTTTCACATTTATTTGAATCCATATAAGAATAAATGTGAGACACTGTAACAAAGTGAGCTGGGTCCATAAGAAACATGTATAATTTATCAATGTTTGCTTTAGAAATGAGTACATATTATGATCCAACATTTTTTGCTCATCATTTGGGGAAGTGTACATGTTGTCCAAATTCCACTTATGAGGTTGTAAATCTTGGCCTTGTAGTCATTATAACATTTGCAGTTATTTGTTGGCCTTTTCTTTACTCTAAGGAAGCCATACTAGAGGTATATATATTGAAGGTTTCTATGAAAAATGAAACATAGTCTAGATTATTATTCTTGGTGAAAATCTTAAGAGGAGTTTGTTCGTAGCTGAAACTACTGAAAACATGGATTTTGAATTTATTGAGAATGATTGAGGTTGGCTATATTCCTTATACTTATGATCCGCTGATCAGATACCTGTGTAAAGAATATTTTTTTTGGTAAGTGCATGACCTTATAGGAATGTATGCTTAGAAGTGGATTAGATTGTAGTGTTCCTTGTAAGTATGTAAGCACATAATTTGTAGAATGTACAACTATGAATTATGAATTCCTATATTCGTATTGAAAGGTTACTTAGTTGCTAACTAGAATTAATTGAAGTGTATTTATCCTTTCAACCTTGATCAGTTTTCTCAGCCCATTGTGGATCGAAAATGTGTATGTCTGGTTCCATCTCTCATGGCCCCATTATCTATACATAGCTTTTATGTATTTCATGGTTATTTGGTGAGCTTTTTGTATTATTTTTGTTTTCTGATTAGGCAAGTGCCTATTTGAATTTCAATATTGCTTCAGTTTAGCCAATAGGCACAAATATTTACCCACGTTTCTGCAGATTTTTTTTATGTTTTCCTATGGAGCAGTAAGATGTACGTTGCATATGAATTTGATCAAAACTTATATGAAAAAAATGTCATTTATGTATTATGTTAATTGCTGAAAACATTTTATGCATTTGGTATTGTCAGTGCAAAAAATAAAAACCTGGGAAAGTTTTCGCTAATTTAGGACCATTTCACGTGCCACAGGATCTGTTAAAACTAATCCAACAATGGGTCAACAGCCTTAAAACCTTGAACTTCCCATTCAAACAAGTCTCCAAAAGTGATGATAATGGAAAAAATATTGAAGCTATTTGTGGATGCAACACAAATTTGATCACCACAAGATACCAATCATGTGCATTAGTTTCTGAACCAACACGATTGAAAGATGTGTTGGAAAAACCTTACAACACTATTGGATATGTAGGAGAGAGAGAATCACAAAAACTATAGGCCTAGTTGGGCAACAAATAAACAATACAAGATGAAACAGAACAGGGGAGAAAAAGGAGAAATAAACACAAAATCCGGCATATATTAAATTCTAAAAATCGCCTCTTACATAAACTAGTTCATACAGCTGCTACTATTGCAAAATAACATACAAAAGAAATAAAAAACTTTCCTTAACTTTTGGAAATATCTTCCCAAACTATGGACTACTGCTGCAGTTGACTTCCCCTGTTCCTATTATAGGTTACTGCTCTTTCTTTCTTCCCTTGCTATGGATTGCTGCTCTTCTACAGGCTGCTGCTACGTTCTCTTCTCTACTGCCTAGAATTTCTACCCTTTTTGCTACTGTAAAATTCTCTTTGACTGCTCCTTCATGCCTCTATCTTATTTTTTCTCTCATTCTCCTTTATTTATTTTTGTCTTCTATTGGTTGCTGCCTATAGCTATCTCACCTACCCTAATGTTTCCCCCCAAACTCCAAGTGGGCTCTAGATTTCAAATTTGAAAAAGGGTGCATTGAATTCAGGTAGGTGGCTGCAACTATTTAGTATAGCGAAGGAGGTAGGAGGGAAGAATAATATTTTAACACTCCCCCATATTTTTAACCTTCCTATCATGGTCAGCTAAACTTATCTCAGTTTTCAAAACCTCCTTATAACTTATTTTTAACTTACCAAATATGTCTGCATCTTTTTTATGCATGTTCAGATCTTTGTTACTGAAGTCTGTAGTTGTACTGATGGAGTATGTATTTTTTCTAATGGAGTCCATAGTTCTGCTATAGGAGTTTGTAGCTGGACTGATGGAGTCTATAGTTTTTCTGTAGGAGTCCATAGTTGGACTGAGAGAGTCCATAGATTTTCTGTAGGAGTCCGTAGATTTTCTATAGGAGTCCGTAGCTGGACTGATGGAGTTCATATATTTTTTGTAGGAATCCGTAGCTGGACTGATGGAGTTCATAGTTTTTATATAAGAGTTCGTAGCTGGATTGTTTGAGTTCATAGCTCTACTGTAAGACTCTAGAGCTACCATAACACTATGTAGGCCTAATGTTGCTGCATTTATAACCCCTAACCTTCCTCTTAGGTACATGAAAGTATATTTAGACAATGTCTTAGTAAAAATATTAGCTAGCTACTGATCAGACTTGTAAAAACTAAGCACTATGACATGATTTTCAACTAACTCTCGAATAAAGTGATACCTGATTGCAATGCATTTGCTCATTCCATGAAACACGGGGTTCTTTGACAATGCTATGGATGATACATTATCACAATAGACTATAAAATCTCCTTGTTGCTCCTTGTGCATAATTAGAAAGTATCTTTCTCAACTATATAGCTTGACATGCTACTGCATTCGTTGTTATATACTCCACTTCAACTATAGAAAGTGACACTATGAGTTGTTTCTTTGAAGATCAAGATATAGCTCCTGACCCAAGATGAAATACATATCTAGAGGTGCTCTTTTAGTCATTAAGACTATTTGTCTAATTACCATCTGTATAACCAATAAACTGAAACTCATCTACTACTGCATACAAAACACCATAATCTCTTGTTCCATTCACGTACCTTAATATCCTCTTGTTTGCTTATCAATGTGTCTCTTTTGGCATCTCCATGAATCTTGATATAAGGCTAACTGCATACATGATATTTGATCTTGTTGCAGTCAAGTACATTAAGCTTTCCACTAAACTCTTATAGCGTGTGGGGTCTACATTACTGCTGCAATCATCTTTGCACAACTTAAAGCTTATCTCAGCTGGAGTGAACATAGGCTTGCTGTCCAACATCTTAAACCTTTCCAAAACTTCTTTTGCATACTTAGATTGGCATACGAATATGCCTTCAGCTATTTTCTTGACTTTTATCTTGAGAAAGTACTTCAAGAAGCCCAAATTAGTCATTTCAAACTCATTTTTCATGGCTATTTTGAATCCTTCAATGCACTGATTTGAATTACCGATGAATATAAGATCATCCACATACAATACAACAATCAACATACCTTATTTGCATCCTTTGATGTATAGTGTGGGTTCACTTGCACTCTTGCTAAAACCGTTGCTATACCATGCTCTTGGGCCTTGCTTGAGCCTATACAATGCCTTTTTCAGCCTATACACTTTGTTCTTATGCTTGAAAATCTCATATCTGGGTGGCTATCCCACGTAGACCTCTTCTTTTAGCACTTCATTCAAGAATGTTGATTTCACATCCATTTAATGCACCTTCCACTTGTGTTGGGAAATAATAGCTATGATTATCCTTACAGTTTCTAGCCTTGCTATAGGTGCAAAGGTTTTATTGTAATCATGTCCTAGATTTTGCTTGTAGTCCTTCACCACTAGCCTTGCCTTATGCCTCTCTATCTTGCCTTTGAGAGTAGTTTTTATCTTATATACCCACTTAACTCCTATGACCTCTTTTCCTTTTGGTAGGTCAAATAACTTTCATGTATCATTTCTATCTATGGCGTGCATCTCTTTATCCATAGCCTCACACCACTTGCTGTCTTTGACTGCTTCTTCAAATTAGATTGGATCAATTGATATAAAAAGTGCATAATTCATAGTTTCATCCTCATTTTGCTCATACCTTGACTGCTCATAAATTTTTTGCAAGCTTCTTGTCCTTACTTGATGTTGACTTGAGTTGGAGGAGGAGAATGTTGACTCATGAACAACTCCTCGACCTCCTTGATGGCTGCTACCACTAAATGAATCAACCCTTTGTGAAATAGGGATTCATGTTGGTGCATTATTGGCTGTACCACCTACTATTTTAGATTTAATGAAGGGTCCACCAACCCTTATTTTAACATGCTCTTCTTCTTGTCTCTCCTCCCAAGCTTCATGCTCAATGAATTGAACATCCCTACTGATTATGAGATCTTTGGTGATGGGATTGTATTGCTAATATGTCTTTGATTGGTCACTATACCTTATAAAAATACACTTCTCACCTTTGTCATCCCACTTCATTCTTCTTTTCTTGGGTAAGTGTGCATATGCTACACAATCGAACACTCTAAGGTGTTCAACACTTGGCTTCTGATTGCTCTCTGCTTCTTGAGGGATCACATCCCTTACACTCTTCATTGGATAAATGTTTAACAAGTACATGACTGTTGCTATAAATTTAGCCCAAAAATCATTAGGCAAACCTTTTGCCTTTAGCATGCTCCTTGGTATCTCTTGGATGGTCCTATTCTTTCTCTCGGCCACACCATTTTGTTGCGATGTATACCTGGCTATAAATTGCTTCTTTATGCCATGATCCTTGCAAAAATTCATGAACTTATTAGAGATATACTCTCCCCTATATCCATCCTCAAAATCTTGATGTAGTGGCTACTTTACTTCTCTACCATGGCCTTGAAATGCTTGAAGGCCTCAAATGCTTCTAATTTGTTCTTCAAGAAGTACACCCATATCTTCCATTTGTAATCATCTATGAATGTCATGGAATATACATTTTTGGATAGGGAAGGGGTCTTCATTGGACCACACAAATATGAATGGATCAACTCTAACGGAGTTCTAGCTATCCATGCCTTACCCATGGGAAATGCACTCCTATGTTGCTTCCCCAATATGCATCTTTCACACACCTTGTTTGGCTATTCTATAAGGGACAACCCCTTCACCATGTGCTTCTTATGAATAAGTTTTAACCCTCCAAAGCTCAAATGACTGTACCTAAGATGTCAAAGAGTAGGTTCATCTACCATCATTGTTTTGAATGCTATTGCAAGCTCACTTTACATTCTCAATGGAAACATTCAATTGCTTGTCATCTTGACTGCTGCTATCTTCTTATTGAAACCACTCCTATCAAAGATGATACACTCACCATTCTCAAACCTGACCTTGTACCCCTTTTTCACAAGCTATCCAAATGTTGATAAGGTTGTGTTTCAACCTGAGTACATAGTAAACATCATGAATTTGCCTTTTATCGCCTTACTTGGTGCGGATTGAAATGCTACCCTTACTTATGATGGGAACTTTATCATTGTTTCTCATCTTCACCTCTGATTTTATTATCTCATCTATCTGGCTAAAAATATCTTTGTTACCACTCATGTGGTTGCTGCAACCACTATCCAAATACCATGTCTCCTTGCCACTCTATTCAACAATGTTACATGTTATAAACAAGCTTCCTCCTTTCTCATTCTTATTAGGTTCAGCCTCTTGCGTATGAGTGAAATTAGAATTTTTCCTATTCATGTCGTACTCCTTTTTTCTACACTCACTAGCATAATGTCCATACCTCTTGTAATAATAACATTGGATGCTAGATTTATTATACCTTTGTGTAGATCTACCTCTAGAAGTGATGCTCCTTTCTCTTCCTCTTCCATGTGGTCCTTGATGGCCATGTCTTCCACCTTCTTGACGGCTACAAGTTCTTCCTCTTCCTTTATTATTTGATCCTCTCCCCCTTCCTTTCACATTGACAATGGTCTTGAATGCTTGCTCATTAGTGGAAGTGGCTGACCTATTTAACCTTTGTTCATGGGTTTGCAAAGAACCCATTAGCTCATCAATTGTCATTTGCCTCAAATCCTTTGAATCTTCTATATTAACTACTATAGGGTTAAATCTAATTGGAAGGCTCCTCAACACCTTCTCAATGATACTATGGCCTTCAAGGGTATCACCACGTCTTCATTTGATTTACTATGTTCATAGTTCTTGTGAAGAAGTCATTTATTAACTCATTCCTCTTCATTTGTAAGGTCTCAAGTCTCTTCTTAAGAGCTACAACTTGAAAAGCTTCACCTTGTCACTCCCTTGATATGCATTTTGCAAGATATCCCATGCTTGTTTGAAATGGACATATACTGATATCGTAGGAAAAATTGAGTCAACCAAAACTGTTTGTATGTAGCTGAGTGTTTTGGCATATTTTATCTTATTCTTCTTCAACACATTTTTTTATGCTTGGGTCAAAGCATTGAAGGCAGCCATGTCTGCAACCTCTTTGTACCTAGCTTCAACCAACTCCTATAACTCTCGAGAGTTGAGTATTGTCTTCATTTTGATGCTCCACACATCATAGTTTTTTCCATCAAACATGGGGGGTTGCTGCCAAGACATTAAAATTTTTGCTACCATGTCTAAATGCACTCACAACCTAGCTGCCCTTCACTAATGGCTCTGATACCAGTTATTGAAAAAACCTTACAACATTATTGGTTGTGTAGGAGAGAGAGAAGCACAAAAACTATAGGCCCAATTGGGCAATAAATATAAAATATAAGATGAAATAGAATAGGGGAGAAAATGGAAGAATAAACACAAAATTTTGCATATATTAAATTCTAAATAATCTCCTCTTACATAAACTAATTCATACAACTGTTACTGTTGCAAAATAACATACAAATGAAATCAAAAACTTTCCTTAAATTCTAGAAATATCTTCCCAAACTATGGACTACTGTTGTAGTTGACTTCCCCTATTCCTATTACAGGCAACTGCTCTCTCTCTTTTCCCTTGCTACGAACTGTTGCTCTTTTATAGGCTGTTGTTGCATTCTCTTCACTACTACTTATAATTTCTCCCCTTTTTGTTACTACAAAATTCTCTCTGACTGCTCCTATGTGTCTCTATCTTCTTTTTGCTCTCATTCCCCTTTATTTCTTTTTGTCTTCTATTGGATGTTACCTACAACTATCTCACCTACCCTAATGTTTCCCCCCAAACTCCAAGTGGGCTTCAGATTTCAAATTTGAAAGGGGGTGCATTAAATTTAGGTAGGTGGCTAAAACTATTTAGTATAGTGAAGGAGGTAGGAGGGAAGAATAATATTTTAACAAGATGCATGCCCAAAACTTGAAGCTAAGCATTGGAATCATGCCATCATAAAAATGATGATGATGGCCAAATTATTGAATCTATATGTGAACCAAACACCAAGTCAATCAACACAAGCTACCAACCATTTTCATGAGCTCTCGAAATGTACATGATACATGTGATGTGTGCCCAAAACCTAAAGCAAAGTACCAAAACCTACCATCTCTAGTATTTAGCATAAACACCTCAAAAATGGGTTCATGACTTATAGCCTTGAAATCCTTAAGCCAAAAGGCCATAATACTATACCTAATCTGAAATGCCACAATAAACCTCAAACTACTATAGAAATCACAACCATCAAGTCAACAAGCCACGATCCTAGTTTTGGTCTGTTCTGTAAAGCAAAATCAAGTCTAGAACCAACCAAGCAACCATGAAAAAATAATTTTAAACTCAATCCTTTTTGGATAAATGATCTCCCCCAACTTCCCAAATGAACTTGAAGAAGAAAAGATGAAATCAATGTATTAAATCTAGCTCCATAAAATCAACATTTACATCCAAACAAATGTTCTTTAAGTAAGACATAATGTCACCTAGCATATAAAGGCTTTATCCAGTTGCAAAGTACACTATCTAAGGTCTATCTCCCTTCTATAATGCCTTCATTAGGATTTTTGTTGCTTCCAAATCTAATAAGAACCAACACACCTGACATTACCAAAAAGTCCATAGATGCATCATGATTAATGGGCAAAATTTTGGCCCTTTCAGTCTTATCATCTTTCACCTTCTACCTCAAGATAATCTCTCTTCCAAACACAATTGGATTGCCAGAATTTTCAATGAAAAAAGTCAGGTCCCTCTCATCATTCTTCTACTTAAATGTAATTTTTGAACTAGTAAAAAATAATCTTTGCTTATCTGGGTTAGCACCCCAAATAATATCTAATTGATATTGACGGTACTCAAATCAATAGAGTTTAAGAGAATGTTAATTACATGCAATGATGTCCCTCTCCTCAAGTTTTAAGGATTTTGAATCAAAAACATACTAAGCAGAGCTTCAATACTCTGGCAAAACATGAAGAATACTATGCAAGAGTTGGTCACCTAATTCATTAAGTTTGCATTCAATTATGTTGGATTTATGATATTGATACCAGTAATTTTGAATTAAATTATTCAAATTCTCATAATCTGAGACTCTGGCATATTGGAATAATTAAGTAAAATAACAAACTCCTCATTAGAGAGCTTGGTGAAATCAAGATCATAGTCATTTGACAAATCCTTTAACTTAGATTTAAGTGCATAGACCTTAATTTTTTTCTAGCTGGTCTTAACATACTTTTTTGCCTATTTATAAAATGCATTGAGGAAGGAAAAATGATGGTATCCTTCATAAAAAACAATTCACTCTCAGGTATTTCACTCATCACGAACGTTTTCACACTTACACTCCAACCAACCAAAACCCTGACATCATGTTTAGAATTTTGAACATGGCTGATTTTCAACCTCTATGTTCTTCTCCCTTTTTGAGATGTATTGAAAACATAAGCATCTAAAAAATCAAAAACATATTTTTATCCAACACAAACATAAACATCATCATAGAGGTTGACAACATAGCGAATGAAGTTGCATGACACTTATTTCCTAGATGCATCTTTCAAAAGGGTTCCTTCATGACAATAAAAAACAATAATTATTTCCTCCAAAAGACTGACATTTAAACCTGGCTCAAGACTCCCTTCTTCCATCAGCTTGAGAATTGGGTTGCCTATAATTCTCATGTCCTTGAGTATTCCAACCATCATTTATTTGTCCCCATAGAATCCAATTGCAGGTAAGGAAATGTCATTCAAAGAATTAAAGTCAATTTTAACATCAGGACATTTCATTATATAAGTGGGCATAATTTGATTGCATAGACAAAAAACCTAATCTTTTGGAATATGCACCTTCTCTACTAGAATCAAGTAGGTAGAATGAGACAATTTTTTTTGTTCTCTTTCTTGGTTCATATATTGACAAAGAGGCTTCTCAATATCAGTTTCTACATCATGTTCCCTGGGTTATTTCACCAACTCAAAATAATATTCAAATGATGCCTATCACTAAAAGTGAACTTCACAATATATATTTTTTATTTTGACCTGCATGAAAAGCTTCAACCTAAAGCTTTCCCAATGACTTTTTCCAATTCTTATAGGATATGGTCAAATCTTGCTTAAAATAGTGGAAGGACCAGAATATTCTAAACTATTCTTGAAGCTCTTGATGTTCCTAATACTTTTTTTGTTCCTAAGAAGAGTTATATTGATTTGTTTCATCTATATATATGCTTGTTCATCGTGTAATACTATCTATAAGATTATTACTAATTAGTAAGGAGATAGTGAATCATCTAAAGCCTCTGTTATTGCACATTATTTCTCCATGTGCTAGATTTTTAGAGGAGCAATAGCTTTATCTAGTATCATTATTTTCCAAGATATTATGCATTCACTTAAGAATGGTAAGTGACTAAACATGCTTATGAAAAATGACATATCTAGGGATTTTAAAAAGGCAATCCATGAATTTATTTATCGCACTCTCTTTAAATAAGAGTGGAAAACTTTGGTTATGAAAATTTACCCTACAACATCTTTTGCTTCTGCAAATGGATCTCCAATAGAATTGTTTGGAGCAGATATAGAGCTCTATCAAGGTTATTCTATGCTAAAGGTATTTGTGAAGCCTCAAATCTTCAAGTTGCACCAACTGTTGATTTGCACCCATGCTTTTAATTTGCCAATAATACCCTATTTTTGAGAGAATTACATTGTTTAAAGCATGAGTCTTTGAAGGCCATTTTGAACTTGTATGCTTTAGCTTCTAATCAAGAGATTATTAAAGATTACTCACAATTGTACAATATTAATACAGTATTATAGTTCCAAAAGGTAATTTGTCACCTCTTTGGGTTTAAACTTTAAATTTTCCTCTGTATTATCCATGTATTCCTTTGATATAGGGTGTGCATAAGGTAGAACCCTGGAATAATAGTCCTAGTTTGAGAAGGCAAAAATCATGAGTGAAAATTTGTGCACTTTGGATTTATCACTGCCTTAATATAGATGTTTCATAGCAGGAATCAAGTTAATTTTACTATTTGGGCAATTGTCACCCATGAATACTCAATGCCACTTTCATCTTGTAGCAAAGAAAACATATACAATTATGATATTTTTTTCTCACTTTAAATACATAATTATATGCAGTTCTTTGAGTAAATATAATTTGGTGACATATATTGTTTTATTAAATAAATGGAAAGCTATTTGACAACAGGTTGTAACACTTTCGATAATTATTTTCAAAATTTCCAGTTATCTTATATTTTTATTGCATTCAATTTTCTTAGCATTGTAAGATAAAATTGACAAATAGAAAACAAAAACAATACAAATGCATAGCAATGGACAAGTCATTTTTGTCAAAGAATACAAGCCATTGTTGAATACTCAATGCCACTTTCATCTTGTAGCAAATAAAACATATACAATTATGATATTTTATTCTCACTTTAGATACATAATTATGTGCAGGTCTTTGAGTAAATATAATTTGGTGACATATATGATTTTATTAAATAAAGGGAAAGCTATTTGATATCAAGTCTATAATAATTTCAATAATTATTTTCAAGATTTCCAGTTATCTTATCTTTTTATTTTATTCAATTTACTTAGCATTGTAGGATGAAATTGACAAATAGAAAACAAAAAACAATGCATATGCATAGCAATCGAAAAGTCATTTATGTCGAAGAATACAAGACATCGTTGAGAACTTAATGTACTAACATAGACATTGCTTTGCAAAAGGAGAACCTTTTTAGAAGTCATTTTTAAAAATACAATGTAGGTGATTGTTTATTCAATGCTTTTCAATTGCTATTACATTTTAGATAAACATCAATAGAATTACATGTTGGAATTATAGAAGATTTTCTAAACTTAAAAAAAAAAATGACCCCCATGCACTAAGGTCTTTTTAATTAGAGCTAGATCTTGAAGAACTATATAGATTACATCAAGTACAAGACACTGGAACATACTTTCACATAATGCAAATTTTTGAAACTTTGTGTACACCAAATGGTGAACATGGTCTATGGGGAGACAATTTTTATATCAATTAGATTTTTAAATGGCTAAACATTTCCATTTGTGTTTGGTCTCTAACAAGAAAACATAAATACTTTCATTTTAATGAATATGCTCCTACACCTCTATATTGCATATTATTTTATGATCAATATCCTATTTGTGGCCATTATGATCCATTGTACTATACGAAATTAAATAATTGTCAAATACTCTTAGCACAAACACCTCTATCAAGAAATTATTCTTTTCTTTCCTTAATTTGGGAAATAAACGCTAGAAAATTTCAATCATGTGGATTTTTTATAATATTAGAAACCACATCTTGTTGTGGTGATAGCATATTTAGTTCTATTTGTCATTTGACCAAAAATGCTTTTGGCATACTTTCCTTGCACCATTATTCGACACAGTGTTTTTGTAAATCATTTGTCTTTGGAGATATAAAATCACACACTTGTTTGAAAGATAACATAATAGACAATGTCATAAACAATATACTGACTATTGAAAATTATCAAACATACATTGTAAAAATGGGATATACCTATGACAAATGTGGGATAGAAGGAAATGAGTTCACTATCCAATGGCTTTAAAAATTTATTAAATGTAAGCATCTACCTGTGGTCATCAACAAGTTTAAAAATTGTCAAAACTTAGTATGATTGTACTCAAACATAATCTTTATATAACATCATTTTTTTCAAAATGAATATAAACTATGTACATTATGAACTGTTAACAATGCAAGAACATACTGAAGCAAAAGATGATAATGATGGTAATTACATAGAAACATTACAAAGAAAGAACAAATTCTCTTTGAACCAAGTAAAGAACATTGCACATAAAAAGTAACAAAACGTGTAGACTATAAATCATTAACAATAGAGAAGGATATAAAGCCATAATTTGACTCTTGTACTTTTAATACAAAAACATTACCATGTGTCCCCAACATCTCTTTGCATAGATTAAAGAACATGAAACATATTAAAAATATGATTAAAGGAAAACTATCAAGATCAAGAGCAATAACAAGATTCAATGAAAAAAGTATAGATACACCCATACATGTTTGTGGTATTTGTAAATAATTATAGTTCAAACATAGGATGAAGCATTTTAATTAATCTAAAAAGGACACATACAAAAAATTAATTCCAAATAACAAATCTATTCTTAAAAAAAATATATGTGTAAATTAAAATGAATAATTGAGAAATGGAAAACTTCTTGCATTTGCAACACTTGTAACTATTAGACTAAACAAGCACTTACAATTTGTAAGCATCCTATCAGATATTGAAGAAAAACTTGTTGCACTTAGAAGTGCATTTACTCAAATAAGAAACTTAGGATACAAAAAATTACAAATTGGCTTAATAGGCCCAATTATCAATGTCCCATTAAATGTTGATAAAATTCAAAAAGTATTATATCGATCGATAGATGAAAGAACAATAATTACAGTAGCTTTAAAATGATGATTGGAATACGAAAATGCATATTAAACAATAAGAGTTTGTTCCAAACTTATTATGGATGCATTACAACAACTATGTTGGTAAAAGTTGTACACTACTCATAATGTGCAAATTAAATCTGCTTAGAAACTGATCATATCCACTAATGTTATAGATGATGCAAATAGTAATAGTATACTTAGTGAATCTAAAACAAATAGCGGTAGTGAACATAATTTATCTTATGATATAGATGCAAACAATTCTAATGACACATTGGTACATGTTTTTGTAAACTCAACATGTATTTTTGCATTAGAAGATAGGTTAATTGCAATCACACCAACTAAAGGAAATCATACTCTTAGTATTTTCAAAGACAAACACTCTAAATAAATAAACTTTTTGACACTTTTCTTTGGCAATCCTTGAGATGATGACATTATGTCAAGGTACTCATATCAAAAAGTCTCACAATAGGAACTCTTGCATACTAATCATCATTTTGCATATCATCTTACTGTCAGGAACCTAGAACAATAAACATGCTCTGATACCACTTGTCAGGATCTTGCTCCACCAATTAGAGCATATATGATTACTTCTTGTATTAGCAACTAAACACGAAATTTAACCAGAATCAATAAGTAACTAGAAATATGAAACAACACAGGAATATGAGAGACAATACACAATTGTATTAATAGTCACTTAGAAGAATATACAATAAAGAAGATGCCACTTCTTCTTCCACCTCAAAGGTTCGCCACACCTCAAGACCTTCTTCCCTCTCTCTCTCGGTCCCAACAATCAACTCCAATACAAAATTGATGTTCACCTCTCCACCAGTCAGTAACACGCTACCAGTACACCAAGTACACAACCGTACTCCAAGTAGATCTCCTGCTCTCTGCTGCTACCTGCAAATCACTAGACCTTACTCACCATTGTAGATCTCCAAAAGAAGCCATGCTCATCTGCTGACTAAGATCATACAAATACGAAGAACCCTGCTGATTCTCCAATCCAGCACCCACACTTGGTACTGTGGCACTAGGAGGAACACTCCATTGCTCTCTTCTCTCAGAAGGAGCTTATTTGCTCTCTTACTCTCTAGCTACAATTTTTTTTACAATACATGCCAATGGGTCTATAAATAGATCCCAGACTTGAACAATAACTTAGACTCTTAGTTTACTATAATTATCCACGTAGCTCAAGGCTCGAAATATCTTTTACATGCAAACACTCCGTTCACTAAACTAATTGTTCGTGCAACGAGCAGTTCTAGAACACACAGGCGACTGACGTCGGTCCTTGCTTGCCTGGTGCTGTCGACGTCGGCCGACTCCCT
This sequence comes from Torreya grandis, assembly GCA_037957365.1. Lineage (NCBI taxonomy): Eukaryota > Viridiplantae > Streptophyta > Pinopsida > Cupressales > Taxaceae > Torreya > Torreya grandis. The sequence continues at coordinate 1,211,303 of JARHVA010004867.1, read as the reverse complement.
GCCGACGCTGGTTGCTTTCTGCACTGATCATGACCGACGTCGGTCATGATGTCGACGCCGGTGCTTCTGGGTCTTCAGCAACCTCCTTTTCTTTGTTTGCAATAAGTTGAAGCTTTTAGCTCCACAACCTAACACTTACCAATTTATTTTTCAAAAAAATAAAAATAATTATAGATCAAGTTGGAAAGACTATGTAGATTTGAATTAGAAAAGGCCAACTAAAAGGAATAAAACTTTTGGTAAAAGATGTCAAATATAAACCAAACTTATAAAAGTTATTGAAGTTAGAAATTGGATATGTAGATTTTAAAAATATTCGTATTTCACCTGATTACATGCAAGGTCTCAAAAAAACATGTTTAACATGATACGTCAATTAGGACCTCCAACATTTTTATTGACTTTCACAAGCACTAAACATTCTTGGCAACCACTAATAAAAGCATTGAAATAGTTGTATCAAAAATATTATAAAAAGTCAAATTCACAACTGAATGAATTGAATAAATAAAATGACATTTCTTTCCTTGTAAGAATAGATCTAGTCACTTGTACACTCTATTATAGACATCGTATCAATGCATTAAAATAAATGCTATGTGAAGCTGACATGTTTTTAGGTAAAAATCATAGATTACTTTTGCGTTACAGAATTCTAATGTAGAAGAAATGCTCATGATCATTGGCTAGTATGGACCAAAGATGCACCAGTATATGGAAAGAACCAGAATTCAAAAATTACATATTTTTTAGACACATACATAACTTGTAATACTGACATCCTAAAAAATGACTTAGCAAAATTGCATATACACCATCATACTAGTAGTTGTAGAAAAAAAGAAAAGAAAAAAAATGCAGATACAATTTTTCACAACTACCAATGAAACAAACAACAATACTTGAACCATGTGTAACAAAAAATGATCTTGTAATTGCAAATTCAAAGCAAATTAACTTACTACTAAGCATGAAACAATATAATGCTTAAGACGACTTTGATACTTTCTTACATGATCTTAACATATATGAGTCTCAATACATACAAATAATAAAAAATACACTTGAACAACCCACCATTTTTCTTGCATGCAAGCCATCATAAGTATGGAGTGATAGTTTTATAAAAACCATGCCATACTTATGGAAAGTCAATACAGATGCATAATTTATACTAAATGCATATGCAACAACAACATACTGTACATCATAGATGACAAAAGGAAACCCAAAAATCACACATGCTTTAAAAAAAATATGAAAAAAACATGCAACAACAAACATAGATGCTATTGAAATGTCACATGGACTTGGAAATGCAATGTTAAACTATCAACAAATGTTTGCACAACAAGTATTTCACTTAGTATTATCATTGCCATTAAATCATTATTCAATAGCATGTACTTTCATAAATACATCTTACCTTGATGAACAAACATTTATTCTAAAACCTTCGATTCTCTTGAAACAAGAACAAGATGAATTTGAAAATGTCATGTGTCAATCTATTATAGACTATTAAATTGCACATCTTGCTATTATTGATCATGTTTGTCTAGTTGAATTTATTTCTAAGTATAAAAAAATGGAAAGCCGTTGAAAAGAAAAAACCAAATGTTATACATTTTATTAATTATAATAAACATCTTAACCTTGAAAAGTATTGCCGTGAATGACTATTATTATATATCCCATTTAAAAATAATGAGAACACTTCGAAATAAAGTATTGAAACATGGAAAGAGGCATACAATTTGGAAAGCAAGACCATAAAACTAAATGAGACAAAGTTCAATTACAACATCAATCCTATATGGGGAGACATGCATGATGCAATTTGCCAAGTTGAACATGATACAAAAAACATGAACAATAAAATATTTCAGTCCAGCATAACCAAACCTATGCAAGAAGAATATGATCTGAAAATGGACTTATCATTAGTAAACTTTGCACCAAAAAAAAAAAGTTTAAAACTATTTGAAATTGGACATCACCCATTCATTACTAACAATGTTGAATATTATAAACAAAGATGAATGTTGAATGTAGAACAAGAAGATATTGTTAAATTCCTTGCTATAAAAATATATACAAACAAAAACAAGCCATTGTACCTATTCTTAATAGGAGCTGCAGGGATTGGAAAGACTTTTACTACAAGAGTTATATATGAAACATTGGTTCACATTTATGCACAATCTATTGATAGCAATTCATCCAAGGTAAAAGGCCTAATTTTTTCATACATAGGTAAAGTTGTACATAATGTAGGTGGCATAACATTGCATTCTGTATTTCTATTGCATTTTAACAAGTTAGAACTCATTCCATTGAGCAATGAGAGACTTGATACATTATGTAAGCATTACAGTCAATTGCACATAGTGCTAATTGATGAAATATCACTTGTAGGAGCAAGAATGTTATACTATATTGATAGACATTTACATGACATAATGCAATTTCCAACTATGTACTTTGATAATATTGACATGATCTTTTGTAAAGATTTCTACCAGGCTCAACCTATAAATGATTGCCTCATATTTAAACATCCAAAAATGAATAAAGAAATAGTCTCGTATGTTTTCTAGAAAGAAAACATAAAATATTAACAACCACACCAAACTATGTGTCAAAAGGATGAAAATTTTGTGTCTATACTGAATAGAACATGTACATGCTTGCATACACAAAGTAACATAGCATATCTTAATCATAATTGTTTACATTCAACACCAAATGAATCTCTATTCCCTTATCTTTTTACTTAAATGATGATGTTAATGCACACAATGACAAAATGTTGGCACTTGTTCCACATAAAGAAATTGTTATTAATGTAATAGATAAGAAAGATGACACCTATAGTGAAAGATAGAGATACGTTAATGTTATATGTCTACCACAAAAAAATGTTTTAAAACCAAATATGTTAGTTGAATTTTTTTTCAAAAATTATGATATACAAGATGCCCTTGTCAATGGTTTAGATGGTGTATTCAAATTGTACACCAAAGAAATAACAATGACATTATTTGGGTGAAATTTAATGAAAATCATGTTGGACATTCTCAAAGGACAAAGAATATTTAGTTGTATGAAAACCATATAGAATCATACTAGACCCCTATTTTTCGTATTTCAAGACCTATTGCAAATCCTTATTACAAAAAGACATTAATAATATGAAGCCAATTTCTAGTACAACTAGCTCGTGCACATACAATACATAGATCTCAAGGTCTAACCATGGAAGGTGTTACATTCAAGCCTCTTGGTGTACATTGACATGGGCTAACATATACAACACTTTCCTATGTGAAGGTCATAAAATCATTATATTTGTTGTCCACTTACAAACAAAAATTTCAAAGTAAAAAAAATATATCTTTTGAGATGTCAAGATTAGAATCAAATTCAAAGTGGGTGTTACAACATAGCTTATGAACATGTATTTTTGCATCATCTATCATAATATGTTCATTGAACAATTAGAACCTTTATCCACATTTAGAATAGGTTATCAATGATCACGACTTAATGAAATGTAACATACTATGCTTATAAGAAACATATATGATAGATAACAATGCTTATAACCATATTCCAAATGTCAAGACTTGTAATTCAATACATAATGTTCATGGTAATATGATATGCATAAAAACACATGTTTCCACTTCAAATCCAATGCAATACATTGAAAATGAAGTATAAACATTGGTGACTAAAATCATAATACATCAACATGAATTTATAATTGTTAATATTTATGCATCTCTGATTGCTTCTATTTTAGATGTCATAAATGTTGTTGAACAAACATTGTCAAATGTAAACACACCAACAACATTTACATATTAAGAGACTTCAATATTGACATGTCCACTTCTAACAAGTCATCAATGTTACTTGAAAAACACATGTTAGCTTTTAACATGCGTTTCTTGCCAAGGAACCATAAGCAATATACAAACAAAATCATAGACCATGTATTGTCAAACACTGTAAAGGAAAATAATCAAATTCTAACAATAGATACCTATTGGACTGATCATGATGCTATTTGTCGAGTAATAAATAATAACGCTTAAACATTAGTGCAACAAATTTTGTAAATAGTTATAAAATCTTTCAATTACTTGTTTGTAAAATACAGTATTCAAACATTATATATTTAAGAGTTCATATCCTATCTTTCATTTTAGTTTATGATATGGATTAAAAAAAATGAATTGGGAGCATGAAAAAACTATTGAAGAATCATCATCAAATTTATTTGACATCAGTCAAATTAATCCCATTCAACAACAAATACAAAACGGTAACAATCTAATTCAACATTTTTTTTCTAACTCTTCTTCAATCAATTATGATAACTTTTTAATTGAAACTAACATATTAATTCATTAAAAAAATGAATTTTTTGTTTTCTTACAGTGCAAGTACAGATCTAATCTCCTCATCCTCAATATTAGACATTTGTTCTGGAAAAAAACATTGTTATTTTTGAAGGAGATATACTGATAGTATATGGCCCTAGGCATACTAGAAATACTGCTTCACCAGTTAACACTGAAATAGTCCATGCTAAATTGGTTGACTTTCATGGCTAGATGAAAATAATAGTTAATGCTATCAATAAATTGATTCAGAAATTTGAAATGTACTTAAGTCTAGGAAATAGTGTTTGCATTTCAGACTTCTTGGTAAAGGAAAAATCAAAATATGAAAGAGGAGATGTTGACTTTTGCATTGTGCTCACTAGAAAGTCAACAATAGAGAACATATTTAAAGTTTGAAAAGAATGCAAGCTTGCACCAGATAGTACAATCATTGATATTGTAGAATCAGATGATCCATATTCAGTAGGTTCATTTGGAGCTTTGATTACAGGTTGTCATCAAACCTACACATAGTTCAATGTATATGTCAAATATTGAGAAACCAAGCACAATACTGCAATATTAAGTTTATATTTATTAACACATTGTTTTTCCTTACATTATGACTTTGTTTGCTAAAAAAATTGAACTACAATTATTTTATTTCAGGTTCAACTTGGGTATCAATATAAAAAAGTTTGTAATGATATATAAAATCAACTAATGTTTGAGAAAATGCCTATTTATATATTCAAGAATGTTGTACACACTGGCATAAAAGGTACTTGGACTATTTGTGCTAATCTTGCATCATTTGTTGAACCATTGAATGGTGAATGCACTAAAAATCAATTGCAAACAATGGCAACATCAAATTTGAGGCACGCATAAATTTTATTTTTTCCTTATTAAAATCAAATTAGCATTACTTTTTCTTTGTTTGTTGTCCACATTAGAAATCAATACATAACAATCACAATTGTAGGTCATAGGGACACTAAAATCAAAAAGCATTTATCTATCACCCTTTCATCCAACTTACAATACATGCCAACATGCAATCTTGGCAATGAGTCCTCATACTAATGGCTCATTGTGTTGTGCAAGATGTCCTACAAATCCAGGCTATTCTTATACTCATGCACTCACATGCATTATGCATACGAAAGATAGTAAAGTTAAATGCACATTGAAGAAACATTTACTTGATACTATATTTCTAAAACTAATAGCCATATCATTTGAAGATTATTATAAAGACATTTCTGCAATGGTATTTTTGTTATGAAAATTCTAAATGAATAGCACATTCACAATTGGAATGGATAACACTATTTCTGTTGTTATACAACAATGAACCATGATTGCAAGGTAATAAGTCCCTTTCAAATTTTGATTACATAAATGTTTTTAAAATGCAAATAGCTAACTCTTCATTGTGCTAATGCACTTTTTTTTCTTTTGTTTCATTTCAGGGTATTACAACAATATGTCAAGATAGCGCAACTTTTTGTTTACATTAATATTGCTTGCTAAACTTTTTTTTGAGTAACTACAGGGTTTAAGTTTCAGTCCTAAACTAAATTTTTATTTACACTTACACATATCAAATATACATAATATTCAAATGTTCATCATTATACTACGATGCATTTTTGCATTTTTATGCTATTTTCAAATCAATAGTCTCTAGATTTGGAAAAAAAAAAAGGTTCATAAATTTAATTGATATATTATCTAAAATGGACTTTTTTATACACCTATCCATACTTTTTTCATTGATTATTGAGCCTTACAAATTGATATGATTATAACATACAAATTCTATACCGATAGATTTTTTTTTTTAGTTATAAAATTTGTTCTTAAAAATTGCATTCTAGATATACTATATTTTTACCAACTCTTTTATAAGTATGCATGTGTCATAGCATACTTTTAAAAAAAAAGGTTACACATTATTGCTATACATGAGATTTATAATTCATTATATTTATTTCAATGAACATTTCATTTTTATTTATGTATAAGAAAAAAGTGTAATTTTATTAAAAACAATGGTGTGATGCCTATTTTTTTTAGAAAAAGAAGAAGGCCATGTATAAAAAAATAAAGAAGAAGCCATGTATCTTGCCATATATCTAAGGTCCTTCCTGAACCCCTTATTTTTTTAACTTGTTTTATGTGTTTGTGAACCTTGTAGTATATAATTTCAAAAATACTTAATGTTTACCACATGAATGAAGTTCCCATTGTTTAGAAACATTCATATTAGTCAATATTTTTATTTGCAATTAAGTGCAAAGTTCTCTTTATTGTCAAGACATCAAATATTCCCAAGCGTACTGGAATCCTGCCTATTCAAACTACTTTCACCAGACAACTCTCAGTGATTTGGAACCACACTTACCCTGACAACACTTGCTCGGTATAACTTCACTTCACTTCCATCGAAGCGGATGATAGTCTATGCTGCTAAGGTAGGATTGAAGGATCTTTTTACTTGATGATGTAACTTCTAAATTAGTCAATATCAAGTCTTGTTCTCATGGGTTTGCGATTTTCAGGTAAGCCAAGGATCTACGCCACCAAAATTCAACCTAAAAGACCAAGATAGCCACATGGTGAGTCTCTCCAAGTTTAAGGACAAATCAGTAGTGCTCTACGTCTATCTAGAAGATGATAGCCCTGGCTGTACCAAAGAGATAAAATGCCCCATTGTTTCTCTTACCTTGTCTAGATTTGAATTTTAAGGAAAATAATCTAATGTCTCCGTTATTTCTGGTTCTAGTTCTACATTTTATACATCCATCAATCATCCATATGGTCGAGTATAGCCGGCTGATATAATTCTTGAATAGAAACTAGAATATATGCAAACACCTTTCTTAATGTTTGTTTGTGACTCTTCCACAATGTTAGAAGATAATTGTAACAGGATGTGGGAACTCTGTAACAAGCATCATAAAATTCTAAGTTATATTCCAATTTTTTTTAACAGGATATTGCGAAGTAGCAAAAGAATTTACTAGCCATGACTGTTGGAATTCAGCAGAAGGAAAATGTTAATTGCATTATTCAAAAGGTTTGTAATTGTATGATAGAGAATTACTTATATTATCATAACTACAAATAATTTCTTCTTTGTATGTTGAATTATTTATTATTAATATTGGAATTTGATTACAGTTTTTGTTAGAGAATTTCACCATTATATTGTTTCATTATGATGGCAATTTCGATGGATGGAATGATCTTGAATGGAGTAACAAGCATATTCACATAGGTGCATAAAACCAAACAAAATGGCAAGTTATATGCATAATTGTCATTGTTCTGAAATAGAAGCTTCAATTATTTGATCATGTCTACTTAGTAGGACAAAAGTAATTGGTACCATTATTCACAGAAGTTTGAATATCTCAGTAGGGATTTTTCTAGAAAGGTTGGAAGTGAGGAAAAGTCAGCCTATTTTACTTAGTGAAAGAAGTCATTTGTTATTGCAGTCTTTGTGCTCACTGTTATTAGTATTGGTTTATAGTATGAAGAAGCAACACTTATATGTTTTAGTGTATTTATCATTGCTGTTTCAATGCTAAATGATGAGTTTCTGTCTACAGGTGGTTTGCCAAGAATTTTTTACATCCAGACATTACTTCAATTTAAGATTATATATTTATTTGGGATGAAGACTCGGGGGTTGCTAATTTCCATCCTAGAAGGTATGTGCAAACTCTTCAAAAGATAGAAGATATAATTTTCCTTATTGGTTACCTTGCTACTTTAGCTATTATCCAAATTTAACAATGATTCTTTACATACAAGTGAATATTAAACATGGTACCATATTAAGCAAAGTCATTATATTTCCAGGTTTTTAAAAATAATGAAAGCAGAGAGCTTGGAGATTTCACAGCCAGCTTTGTACCCTAATTCAATCGAAATACATCATAGGATTACAATCCTGTTGGATCCCATAGTTTTTTTTGGTGATGAAATTTAGCTAGCTTTGAGTGGTCATATCCTGGTTGTTTGGATCTAAGGGCCAAAATATGCATATTGTACATTGCTCGAAATACAGAGTCTGAACTTTATAGTGGACCTTGTTTTATGGCAGTGGAGGCGAACGTAATAAGTTAGCCTTTTGCAATACATGTTAATGCTTTTACTTTGTGGATTTTCAGCTTTGAAACTGGTAACACAGCTTTAACTTCTCCTAACTTATTAAAAAAGTATAACAAATCATATATACTTAGATTTCTAAAAGAACAAGTTTTTCACTGAGATTGGTTCGTGTAAATCTGATGTTTCTTTGAGTATACACCTAAGATTGCTGGTAGGGGCACTACAGTTTCATTGTTGAGAGAAGGGAAAATTTTATTTGAAGCTTTACTTTGCCACATTGTCTGTATTATGGCTTTTTATTAAGCCATCAGTGTTGTCATTATACAGAGGTTTGGATTTCTTATTTCTGAATGTAAGATAATCTTAGGTTGCTTTTGTACCAAAATAATGGTGCAACATATCTTCTTGTTTATATATATATATATATATCTCATATTATGATATTTCCTCTTTTTTTAGGCATGTTTGCTAAGACCTTTTGAAACATTTTTGCATATTGTGCATCTTAGAGCCAATGATGCATGTTGGAGGGTTCTAAAGATACTTCTGGGCTGATAGAATAATTTCATAATTTTGCAGAATGCGAAAATGGTATCGAGAGTCTCACTGCTAAACTCTATGTGGAATGTGCTTTATACTTTGATGGTGTTCTCTTTGGGCTTCCTACAAGAACAAGGTTAGTAGTGAAGTATAACATTTCTTATTTCCTATGATGCTATTAGACATGTTACAAACTTAAAAGCACTTCTATTTTGACATTCCTTTATGTATTTAAAGTCAGGCCTATTTTATTCTCATTTATGTAATTATTTGTCTAGATGTAACCTTAATTATAACTCTATTTCAAGATTTGTGTATATTTATTGCTTTGAAAAAAATATGTCTGATTTCCTAAAGGAGTACATTCTTTTTGACACAAGCTGGAATCTACAGAAAAATTAAATCACTGGAATCACTAAGTTTGAGTGGGCTCTATATTATAATCCATTTCACTATTTTTTATCTCTGATAATAATTTTCACCAAAATTTAACAAAGAGACTCATAAATATCTTACTGCTTTAATTTCACTGGAATCACTAAGTTTGAGTGGGCTCTATATTATAATCCATTTCACTATTTTTTATCTCTGATAATAATTTTCACCAAAATTTAACAAAGAGACTCATAAATATCTTACTGCTTTAATTTTCTGGTATTAGTCATGTTTGCTTACAACCCTCAACATAGAAGTTTTACCTGATTTTATTTGTCAACGTCTTCTGGTTCAATTATTTTGATATCTATTTCTATTGAATTAATGATTTGAATTTTTGTTTAAGTGTGTTGTTGAAAAGGTTATAGAAATGGCTCTTTGCTTACCGATTTCTCTCTACAAGATACTTATGCAGTGATGTTCCTTTGCAGGATTTTAGGTGGTTAGCATTTAATTGACATGTTAATACAGAAGCTTATTTGTGAAGCTATTCCTTTATTTATTTTTCAAATTTCATACCCTCTCAATGAAGTATCATAAACCAAAAAAAAAAATTGAAGATAAATTGGTAGATTAATTTCAACTTTCTGTCACAGGGCCTTGTGGAGGAATTTCGCATCCCAAAAGGAGAAAATGCAAAACTTGAACAGCTTGAACCTTCATGGCAATTTGGGAATGGAATATTTGCATTGGTTCTCTCTTTTGGACTTCTTTTTAGCAGATTAAGGAGCCGCAAATCCAGATCTTGGTGTTATGGGACATGTATCTATATTTTAGAGTAGTCTATGCTACACGTTTTATCCACCCACTCTTTATATTGTCCTGGGTAGGTATTTGCAACTTTCCATTTCATCTCTGTGGTCATATTTTGTTTGATATGTGTGAATTTGCTATAAAGTAGTGCAAAAACAAAAATTAATTATGTGATGGAAAGTTTTACATATTATCCAATGTGTTGTATTGTGTTCTGTAATATGGACTGGACAACTTACCAGATACGTACTTTGGGCGATTTGGAGTCATCACTTAAAGCCATTTTGCTTCTGGGCTTCAAAAAAATTTACTTGTGGTGCTTTAGAAGAATTTATGATATTTTCAGTAGAGAATTTTATAGTCTATAATGTTAGCAGAAACTAGAAACATAACCACAATGACAATCCAACACAAAATGGGATTAAACAGATTATATAAGATATGTTAGAAATCACATTTATTTTTTTTAGATGAATTGTAAAATAAAATTATATATTATTATTAGTATAATTTTTTTATAAAATTAGTTATAATATATATTAAAAGAATTGATAGTTTTTCACATAGCACGATTTTCCATGGAGCACTATTGTAAGTACTATATTGCTTGCCATAGCACCATTCTTTCCTATATGCCAACAACACCATCTGGTTGTATAAAATTTCACTACTGAAAGACTCAAATCTCTTTTAACATCACTAATTTGTTAGTCTGACTGATTCAATTGTTACAGAGAATTCAGTCAAAGAATTGTATAAAGAACACTCGAATTAAATTTGACTAAATTCACATCCTTTTTAATGCAGAGGACCTGCTTTTTCAATTGTTTTGATGCTCCGATTTCATGATTTTAGATCTGGTAAATTCAATTTATTCTTTTGTCAGTAAGATGATTACCTTCTCTGTCATACGGCCTTGAATTTCCCTGCATTCTCAATATGTATTCCTGCAGCTTTTGCAAATACAATTGTGTTCTTTACCGCAGCTAAAAGAGAAGGATATAAAGTTTTTTTAATCCAGAACGAGCTTCGAAACAGTGATGTAAGCTCTCTTGGAAGAATGGTCCTTCCAAAAGTGAGTTACATTTTCATTTAAAAAAAATAATGAACATTATCCAATGGTAGTTGAATACAAAGAAAAAACCTTAGAATTATCTAGGTTTACATTGATCCGAAGAGAATTCAAATAAATTATTCCAAAATTCGCTCTCTTATCAAATTTTAGATTGAACATTGCAATGTTTTTGTAAATGAAATTTTTCAGAAAGAAGTTGAAGCCCATCTTCCCACACTTACTGCTAAGAAAGGAATCGTTATATCAATGGAGGACATGGATGCCTCAAGATCATGGAATTTCAAATACAGGTTATTTTTAAATAGGAAGGTTTCTCATTTTTATTTGTACTTTGAATGTTGTATTGAATTAAGGCAGTATTACTTGTGATGACATTATTTTTAGGTTTTGGCCAAATAACAAAAGTAGCATATATATATAATATTTCTTTCTAATGCTCATCCGAAACAATCTTACATGACTTAATAATGCAATTTTGTTGCATGGGAGTTTGTTAAATCACATGCTCTTTGTCATGGAGACTTTGTAATGTTATACAAAGATGCTGCTGAAATTTACCTCAAGACTTTGCTTAGTCTATAGAGCAACAAAATAAAGTTCCTTTTGCAAAACACAGAGACCAAGATTTTAAAAGTGCTTTTTCATTCCTCCAATGAAGATTCAATGTTCAATTTTTACAATTAGTTCCCTGGTTCTTAGATACTAGCAACCAAATAAATTTGTAAATAACTTTCATTTTTTAAGTTAAGATTTGTCAGGGATGACAGATATCAAAATGTTGAAAATTGGCTACACTTACAATGTTCTTATGCCATTTTCAACTTTAGGAATCAAATTTGGATTGCTTTTGAAATGTCTTGCATCAATTGGGTGACATGTTATACTGAATTAAATGTTAAACTTTTAAAAATGTAAATATTTTCATGTACAATCATGCCAAATTCATTGCTGCTGATTAAAATTCATGTATATCTTAAAACATTGTTTACCAATTCATCACATCTTACTCATATTCTCATATTGATACTGTTCTCTTTTGTAGTGACCAAGAATTGTCTATATAGTCAATGCTTAAATCGATTTTTAAAACTATTCTTATCTTCCGCAAGGACTTGGCGCATGGCGCCCTTGTTTTCTTGTAGAGCGAATAACATAAATATTATTGACATTTACCATAACCATAAGGAAGACATGTCTCTGGCAAATTTCAATGAAAACTGCCACGGGTAAGCAGAACGCGTGCAGTTCCATGGGAAGTCGACACAATGCCTTTTGTTGAGTCTGTGATCAAGAAATAGAACCTGTTGTTGTAGCATTTTTTGTGGTCATTTTAGGTTGCACGTCATGGCCGCTATGCTCCTCTACAAACCCTGCAACTCGCCCAAACTCCACCGTGTTTTTGTTTTGCCATTTTGGGATTGAAACAGGCAAAGGTAAGGATTAAAACCAGCTGCTATTGATTGGTGAATGTACGGAATAGTGTAAATGCATTCGTGATACATAGTAATATGGTAATGCATGGTCTTCATAATTTTCGATTTAGCCAAATTTTGTCAATTGACTTTTGTTGTTTCTTTTTAATAAAAAATACTTGGGCAATTTAATAAATCTTAAGAAGAATCTTAGGTGAGGAATTTCTCCCAGAGGTATTCTGCCTTGTCCTGGTGAGGCGGATTTGAACCTGAGTGATTTGTTGAGCCGGGCTCACTTTTGTAGTTGCCTTGTAGCCATATTGGCATAATTAAAGACTGAGGCAATTACATGGGTGCCCCAGATTTCCAGATTGCCATATTACTTCATCTTGGAAGGATAAAATGATAATCATAAGTATTTAGCAGAATGGCAAAGCAAAATATGAGCACCATCGATTCTGTAAAGACATAGATCTCATAGTACAAGCTAAGAATTTACGAAAAAAATGCTTATTATTCTTCTTTCCACTATATATAAGGATTGAGTGAAGCTCTGAAAATGCAGAGCATTAGAAACATATTGGTAATTTGCATTAATCAAATTTTGATCTCCATGCAATTGTTTACACTTCAGAGGGCTCGCCAAGGCATGGAGCAGCTAATCAGGAAGGAATTGCCTATTATAATAAAAATGAAATTGCCAATTAAAAAAATAAAAAGCCCAAGATCTATAGTCATCATAAATTTGTTTCAATTCATTACACAAATCTATGGTTTGTTACTTTCAGAACAAAGGTAAAGCATTGGTTGTATCTCTGCATTAATTTTTTTATTTTTAGTTTTGTAAATATCAATATTTAACACATCACAAATGGATTACACACAGAGAAATCGTGAAATAGATGCCAAACATGAGGCAACTGGTTTTATGCAAGAAGGCAGCTACTTAAATCTCAACACGGCTCTTGTTTATATATTGTATGACTATTTTAATTGAAAATACGTAGACGACATACACATTTAAAATGCAAAGAGCACATATACAGAGTACACATAAAAGTGAAGAAACAATGTTTATGAAGACTGCAGTCACCTTCCTTTAAACGGAGTTGAAGGAAGTTATGAAAATGGCCAGTCTTTGGAGACCCATTTTAGGCTTATGAGGGAAGAACTAGTTTCCCCTTACAGGGAATCTGTGAGGGAACTTCGAAGGAGAAAAACTAAATTTCAACTGCAAGCTGGTCACTAACATACGATTATACAAGTGTGTAAAAATGGGGCCCGTGAGATAAGGCCTTACACCAGTTCATAGGAGGATTTTATATGTATGAATGAAGCCTTTGAAAGAGTCAGGTTTTGCGGAAATGCAACCTAGAAAGGTTCTAGAAGAAATTTAGAATTCGCCTCCCGAAGATTGTCGGTCGTGCCAGGGTCGAAGGTTGAAGTGTGTATTCAAGAAAAGATGGCTGATAAATCATGTAACTGGTGAAGCTCTTATCAGGGTTGCAAAATAAATGCATAGGGATAATATGTATTTGACATTTACAGTCATGGCTAGCTGGGAACGATGAAGTACACCCTACTTATGCTTGCAGTTGGTCAGTATTTAATTGAAAATAACATCTAGAAAACATATTTGAGGTTTGAAGAGATCGAGGATGATTCTATAAGTATTGGCTTATTTCTTGAATTTAGTAATGTCGATGATGTTTGGATTTTGGATGCCTCTTCTAAGAATAAATTAGCTGAACCAACTTAAATTGCAGGGGCAAAAAGTGTTTTGGAATTTTCAAAGATTGAAGGTTTTTATGAAATGAGATGGTTTGGGTTTTGACACATCGTTAGTACTTGTAACAAAATGCTAGCCTCTTTAGTTAGGCGTGGGAAGACAAATTTAGTACGGCGGATTTATGGAGAAATAGTTGAATAGTAGACATGGGGACTTTTGATTATTTTATACCATGGTTTTTGTAGTAAAGGGAAGGTTTTAGAAGTTGATGATTTGTTTACAAAGGTTTTGGAAAACAGGGGGATTCTAAATGTGGTTACTTTCACAAAGTTTATAGCTTGGTTTTGTAAGTTAGCATTTTTAACTAGGGTTTGTGCACTTGATGATTGCCAAAGGTTGTATGTCAATGTGCCACTTTCAAATCTATTATTTGTGGGCTTTGTAAAGATGGTAGTTAGGTTTGTTATTTGTGTCTGTCTCTATAACTTTATAATCATTCAATCAATCTCCTGCTCCCATTACAAGCACAACTATTACTTTTTGGTGATGACGTAGTTGATTTTTCAAGCTATCGTCTTTTTCATTTGAACAAAATCTTAGCATCATGCTCCATGTATTATAACTTTAATATGCCACTAAAATTTCTCTGTTTTATATTCAAAATATAGAAGCTTGAACATACATAAACGGAAGAGTAATTTGATTGCATTTAAGTTCAGGATTAGTGTTTTAGTGTGTTATAGGTGTCATCTTATTTTTCGTTTTTTTTAGGTTTATCATGGCCATTCAAACTTATTTTATTATAATATATTGTTGGGTTTTCTTGCTTCATTTTTAATGTAATAGTAGTAAATAAAGTGGTGTAGGAGATTTTTTTGGTGAGTTTTTTGTGAGAGGCTTGGTATTTGGAGTGTTTGGTTATTTGCTTGCATTTCAAGAGAATGTTTGTTGAACTTGTTTGTTTTCTACTCTACTTACTTGGGACACATTTTTATTTGAAATTGTAATTCCTATTGCTAAATAGAGATGAAAGAACACCATTTGTAATGACACTTTTAGGGGAATGGTGCAATGTGCTTCAATTTTATAACCTTTTGGTAATTAACACTGAATGAATATTTGATCCTCGCACATTTACAGTCTTTCCACCAACTACTCTATTTAGAGACATTTTATTTTCTTAGTGTCACATTTTCTAAAGCCATAACATGTGAGTAAAACAAAAAAAACATCTCTAGCAATTTACTCTTCTTGGTAATATCATTGAAGTAATATTTTTATGTAAATGCCTAGAAAGGATCAATGTTACTAATAAATACATGTGTAATAATTATGGGAGAGTGCATGAGATAACTCTGAAATAGGTTTATATTTATGGCATTGTTTGTCCAACCAGTGGTGGGCCTTTGTAAAAGTAGCCTAACTCTATCCTTTTAGGTATTCCTAGACATAACAAAAAAAGTGTGTAGCTAGGACGTGCAATTTATTGAAAAATAATGGATGGTCAAAAAGGAAAAAGTTGCACTTATTAAAGCTTCTATTTCAGCTAGGGGAGGTCTATTTGATTAATAAATGGACTGTCCAAAAAGATAAAGTTGTACTGATTAAAGCTTCTATCCCTATTTCTAAGCATGTGGTAATGGTTTTAATAGGATAAATACTCTGTAACTAGATGAAGTGTCCTAGATATGCTGACCAATGGATCAAGCTGCTAAATTACAATTTGAGATAATGGGTTATAAGCTTAGGAGTCGAAAAGCTTCATGGGGTTATAATTAATTTTACATTTATTAAAATTTTATGCTATTACATATGTGGTAGGGCCCTGAATAGTATAGGTTGGAACCTTGGATAGGATTGCATTGAAAGCCTACTATTGAAAGCATAGGAAATTGCTAGTTTAATCTCTAACTTAGATTTGATAGATATGTAAGTAGTTAAAATATATTCATTAGTAAAAAATCTCTTTTAAATAAGAATCTCAAACTAACAGTTCAGATCTATTGAAATCAATTTAAGTTGAGATTGAAAAAACACTGAAACAAGGCAGACCATATGGGAAAAGTTAGATTAGTTGGGAGTAATAACTTTTGCAAGTATGGAACTTTTATTAGAATAAATTTTGATTTTTGCAAGTTGTCCTTTGATTTATGTATGCTACGACTGATTACTCATCCTGATTGCAATGATTAATAAAAAAATTGTTTTTTGACAGATTAGAAAAAAACTTTTGGGTTGAAGAGGGGGTAAATAAGGTGTTAAAACAAATAGATGATGGTGATGAAGGCTTGGAGGTTAATGTTAAATCTATTCCATGAATTTTATATTGATTCAAATTGCTTGATTTGTTCATCTTTGTTTATATGGGCAAGTCATTGCCTCAAACATTGTTTGAGATTATATATAGTGGATTAAACTGTGAAAAATATTTTCGAACTATATGATTATCTAGTCCCTAAGTCACCCCTATGAACTTGCATACAAATCTATTTTTCTTATTTGTTTGCTGGAGATGTTACTTAATTGCGAAGTTCAAATATAAAAAGGATTCAAAGTTCTAAGGAATTGTGTTTTTGACCATTGAAATTTTTAAGGTCAGAGAAGCAATGCCAACTATGCTAATATAGTAATTTTTGATAGTGTGCATTGTGAGGTACCCCATGTTAGTTTATTAGAGGTTATAACTATGTTTTTCTATTTGGGGTGTCTAATTTAAATATACATGCATATAATTTATATGTTGATTGATATAAAATGCAGAAAGATTATGGTTTCATTTCTTATAGGGTGGGCATCAGTACATGTGGGGCCAATGGAGATCAATATTAGTATTCAATAAAATAACTAAAGTCATTAGTGACTAGTTAAACTTATACCTTAATTTTTAGTTGAATTTTAACTTGTAAAAAAAGGTGTTGAGATTGCATTATCATTATTTTTGATAGAAGAGTGAAAAATTTTAACTTATAAAATACGAGGAAGGGAAATGATGTTATTTGTTCATAATTGTCTATAAATTTCACATCTAATGCCTGAGGTTGGTCTATAACTCTCATGCAAGGTGTAATGACAGTGACCCTAAACCTAGGTGATATCCCTCATCCCATTCCTCATCTGTGGCATCAATCATAGACAATAACAATCTCTTCTAAGGGATTGAATTTAATAAGCTGTGAATACAACCAACTAATGGTGAAATGCCTTGATAATGAGGTCTTGAGGGGCAAGATTTTACCTTAATTTTTAAGTTGCTTTACATGTCTTCTCCTATATAGGCCTTTCTTCTCATCCATCTCCCCTTGAAATTGCACCTTTTTGATCTGAGTGTGTCCTTCCATGTCCATTATGAGATTAGACTTAGTGGAAGAATAGAGGAGGAGATCCAAGAATTTACCCTGTGAAGAGGCCAATATCAATACTCAAACAATTGATTATGTGAAGTGGCTGAATGGATTTATATGTGAAAATCCCATCTTCATAATAAACCCTTGTATTTATTATTGCAACATGAAAAAAGGAAATGGTGCAGGAGATACTCTAGTGTGGCTACCACTTTAACAAAAAGTGTGATTCTACAAATGAATGAATAGTGTAAACACTATGAAGAATGGAAGGGAAGCCTGTGAAATCTAGCTATAATCAGAGTCATCCAACAGTTTATAATAGGGAGATAACATATATGGACACCATAATGATGGTTATAACATTAAAATACATGTCTTAGTTAATAATTGACTTTGAGGTTTGTTAGATATTGAAAAGAATGTGTACGCCACTCAAAAAGTAAACTTTGGTTTAGGAGATCTATTATCAAATCAGAATGTCTTAGGAGGATATCTATAGGGGGACTAAATTGGGCTACTATCTAAAGCCTTATGTAATATGTAAATCAACCATTTATATTAACTATAATTTCTCAATCATTTTATCTCTTTTATTTTCTACTTTTGCTATGTTACCTTACCTGCCTCTAGAGGAGGGTATATTGAAAGGGTTGACCTTATCAAAACTACCTAGTCAATATCACTTAAAATTAGGGAATGAAATCAATAATAATGATTAACTATTGATTTATTAAAAATTCAAAGAAACATTGTGGTAGTTTACAATTATAGGCCTAATGTGATTACTTATATAATTTTGATGGATGGGCTTTACAAGGTATGGAATTTAAAACTTGCAAGGGAACTCTGGGGAAAAATTTAGTCAAATGGGATTAGGCCAAATTTATTCTCATATAATGTGCTTGTTGACGGATATCAAAAAGCATAGGGAAATGGGCTAAAAAAAGGTGTTATTATTAGAAATGTTTGATAAGGGTTTGAAGCCAGGTACATAGGCTTATAATACATTGATTAATGGGCTTTAATTGGAGAATAGGATTGATGAGGTTTTTGGTGTTAAAAGATAATGCTTAAAAAGGGTTTGCCTACATATCTAATTAATTTTAATATTCTCATTCGAACTTACTTGAAGCTAAGAAATATACATAAGGCTTTGAAATTGAACTAGGATCTTGATACAGAGGAAAACACAAACAACTCACCACTTGTCTCTTATTTCAATATGCCAACTCTTGACAAAGGCTTATAAATAAACTCAAGGATTCATGAAGTAGGGTTTTCTTGTAGCCTTTTTTTAGGTAATTTATCCTTGTATAGATAGGTACATTCAAATATTGAGAAACTAATGGGATTTTATGACACCCTTTATTGATTTATATTCCTCTATGAAATTTCTTAATAAAAATCTTCTTGGAAGTCACTTTTTTAGTCCTTTTCAATGCTCTATATAGGCCTAATTAGGCTTCTTACCCTTATCACACAAATAGTTGTTTATATCCATACTCCACCATACTGAACCCATACAAAACCTTAAAAATATATTATTAAACATTAAACCCTTTAAAATTACAAATTTTGAGTAATTTATATTAGTGTAAATTCTTGGAAGTTGAGTTTGTCTCTCAAAACCCTAGTTTAGGGTTAACCAAGCTTGCACAGACTCGAGAGTAGAGTTCTTGAGGTTTTAGTTTGCAAAAATGGTTTATAAGTACTACGATGGTTTATTACACTCTGTAGTAACCCATAACACATTTTAAAATCCTTAGATGCCACCCTTAATGCCTTTATTCAACTATTGTTTCAAGTTCTCAGTCTGACTATGTGATAAAACACAGTCTCCTGTAGGGTTTGAGAACAAAATAAAATGAAATACATTGATAAATGAATTAAAACTTCATAAAGGTTACTAAGAGACTTTGAAACATAACTTATAACTTAGATATACATGACCAAATCATTCTCCATAGATTCTTTTCCACACATAGAGTACATTTAGTTTCCTTCAATATATAGTATTGAACACAGGGTATGCAAGTTAACATTCACAAAGACATTGAAGTCCATTAAAAAAATGCTTGAGAACATTGAGAAAATGTATTTAAAAGTCACCAAAGACAATATAAACCTCAAATTAAAATCTTTATTGAGTCTTTCTTCTTTGAACATTCAAAACATAGTCATTCTCCCATGTAGACATAGGGTAAACAAGGTACATAGTCACCTTGTAGCCAAAATGAGGAATTCCATTCTTGATTTGTTGGGCCTTGAAATAATATTTCATTAAAATGAATCCAAATAAATATCTCAAAATCAGAAAACTTACAAGTTTTGTATAGCCTGTAACTACTATAACTGCCTTTTGACCTTCTAATGGTCATAAAAGGCTACCTAGATCATCGAAAGTATTTACTAAGTGTATTTGGTCATACATATATGACCTAAGGCCCATGATTAAAAAACATGGTGTCTTCAAAAATGTTTACTTAATAAAAAAAAGTTTGATTCATCCTTCAATTCTCATAAGACTCCTAAACTATGATTGACAAATTAAAAAATTCAAATTATTGAATTTGGTGGGAAATTGCCAATTTTGAAATCTAACCTACCTAAACACTCCTAAGAACTTGGATAACATTATAAATTGTGTAAAAAGACTCATAAAACCCTTAAAATACCCTAAATATTCTAATTAACCATAAAACACTTGATCAAACCAAATTTTCTAAACAAACACATGCTGAGTAATGATGCTCATGCATAATACTACTAAGGTGAAAAAAAACTTTCCTTGAAAGTTAAACTAAGCTTGGATTATTATTTTACTTATCTTTTCTTTCTCTTTTTCACTTCATTTGTGCAAAGTCACATCCTCATAGATCCCAAGGCCTATTAGTGACACATAGATCTTCTTGTTCTTTGTTTATGACTACATTGGTTTTTCCTTTGAGGTAACCTATCTAAATGTTAATCTCCAACTTGATCATCTTTAATATGTTGTTATTCTACTACAAAAAAACTACACATAGAACACACAAGTTAATCATAAAAACCTCCTTCTTGTCTGCTATGAAGCTACACTCTTGCACTTGCATGGTTGTCCTTCATATACTTGGAGGATCTGCTACCTTTGGTACTACTAATGATTGTTCCATCTTCTTACCTATAGTTTTATTAACCTCTTCAACTTCATTATTACTCCCTTTCTACTATTCATTCTCTATCTGGATAGTCACTTCACTTCCCATAGTAAACTCTCTCAACATGCTTATCTTCTTAGTAAAATCCATCAAATACTCCACATTATCTATCAAGGATATCTGATTAGACAAATTTGTAATCATCCTTTCCAAGTGAGCTGTTGACATAGGCTGTGTTTCACAAGAAAAAATAGTTTCTTTGTTGACTATAATAATGACTTCTTGAGGTTCACACAATGCATTAATTACCTCATCATGAGTGACTAGTTGTAGAATCTCTTTGTTGCTAGCCATCAGTACTTTAGAGCTTTATTTAACTACCATAATCCCCTCTTCCCTTGGTTTACCAACTTGCAATTCACCTTCTTCCTCTTGGTTCTTGTTATCAACTGTCATAATCTTGTCCTCAATTCTGCAACTAGTTCCTTATGGTAGATACTCTTTTTAATCAAATATCATTACACTACTTTGTGTCTCCTTCCATGTTGGACTGTCTTTTAATGGGGTTAGTGTTTGCTTCTTTCTATCCTTCTCAATGATGTAAGTATTGGCTCTACCATCATGCATAGCTATCCTATCATACTACCATGGTATAATAAGGATGATATGGCATATGTCAATGAGAATCACATCTCACAAAAAATCTATCCTTATAACCACCAATTTGTAAATTGACATAGCATTGTTCATTCACTAGGACTTGATGACTATTTTGAATCTAAGAAACTTTGTAAGGATGTGGATGTTTTTTGATTTCTAATCCTATCTTAGCTACCATCATGGAAGACACAAGATTATTCACACTACCATTATAAACTATGACTTTACAACATTTACCTTTGATCTTGAACATGGTCTTGAACAATGTCTTTTTCTATGGTGGCTCTTTCTCCTCATGACTTGTCTTCAAAATAACTCTCATCATCAGTAAACTCTCCCATATTTTAGGTTATTCCACATAATTTTGAAATGAATCTACACTCTTTTCTTCTTGTTAAATCACTTGATTCCTATTCTCACTCCAAGAGATGCCACTTTGAATGTCTTCTAGATACTCATATGTTCTATGTCTTAAAAACTTATTGCATTTGAAGCACTTGCCAATAAACCCATTATTGAATCTTCCTATACCATATGACCTTCCACCTATTTATCCATAACCACCTCTACTAGATTTAATTTAACTCTTAGAACTATTGCCAACTTTTTTATTCAGATTTTGGCACTGATTTCTATTACCTGGCTGTCCTCTTCCTTATTTCTAACCTCTACCTCTATACCTTATACCACATCTACCTCTATTTTATTGACTTTGCCTTCTAGAAATTTTTTCCTCTTCCTTCAATTCAACTTGATAGGAATCCTCTACTATTCTTGAATACTGATCTCATCTTGCATAATAAACTTGAGGCAATTGATGTACCTAACAACCTTTTTTACATCCTCCTCTATGTGTCTTGATCTGATGGTTAGTTTATAGAATTCCTCTATGTACTTTTTCACTGTCATGTCCTTTTGTCTTATATTTTTTATCCTCCTAAACAAGTTGGTTTGATAGTACTTAGGCATAAATTTTCCTTTCATCATGGCCACCATTCTATCTGATGACCTTATCTTTTCTTTTCCCCATCTTCTTCTTTCTTCTTGTATTCCATCCCACCATAGGGATGCATGACCCTTCAGTATTGTCACTAAAAACTTCACCTTATTTTCCTCATTCACCTATTCATAATAAAAATACTTATCCATAGATGTGATCCAATCGACTAGCTCTTCAAAGTTGAGAATTCCCTCATTTACTAGCACCTCCATCTTGGGTTTTGATGTCACTCCAAGAACTACTCTTATAAAACTCTCTTCCATTCTACCTTCCACTCCTTCTTCTATAGCTTCTTATTGAGGAAATTCATCTTTTACTTCACTCACATCACCTATATTCATCTCTCTTCTCTGATCCAATTCCATGGCTTGCAATCTTGCTTGCAAGTTCCTTACTTCCATAACTAGTGCATCAACTGCTTGTAACCTTCTTTGGGTTGCTGTTGCTCCTCATCCTTTGGCTTCCATGTGTCATTACTACCTTCCCAAGAGATATTAAGATCTGATACTAAATTATGTATATTAAAAAAAAATACATCACCACTTATTTTTTATTTTAATATGCCAAATTTTGAGAAAGGCTTATAAACAAACTCAAGGAATCATGGAGTAGGGTTTTCTTGTAACCCTTTTTTAGGGAATTTATCCTTGTAAAAATAGGTACATTTAGATATCAAGAAACTAATGGGAATTTATGACACCCTATATTGATTTATATTCCTTTATGAAACTTCTTAATCAAACTCTGCTTGAAAGTCACTTTTTAGTCCTTTTCAATGCTATGCATAGGCCTAATTAGGCTTCTTACCCCTGTCACACACATAATTGCTTATATCCATACACCACCATAATGAACCCATAAAAAACCTTAAAAATGTATTATTAAAATATAACCCCTTTAAAATTACAAAGTTTGAGGAATTTATATTGGTGGAAATGCCTAGAAGTTGAGTTCATCTCTCAAAACCTAGTTTAGGGTTAACTAAGCTTGCACAGACCCAAAACTGGAATTATTGACGTTTTGGTTTCCAAAAATGGTTTCCAAGTACTGTGATTGTTTATTAAACTTATTAGAAACCATTAACACCTTTTATAATCCTTATATGCCACCCTTAATGCTTTTGTTCAACTATTGTTTCAATTTCTCAGTCTAACTATGTGATAAAACACAATCTCTTGTAGGGTTTGAGAAATAAGTGAAATGAAATGGATTGATAAATGAATTGAAAATTCAAAAAGGTTACTAATATAATTTAAACCATAACTTATCAATTATATATACATGACCAAATAATTCTCCATAGATTCCTTTCCACACATAAAGTACATTTAGTTTCCTTCAATACAAAGTACTGAACACACGGTATGCAAGTTGACATTTCAAAAAGACATTGAAGTTGATTAAAAAAATTATTGAGAACTTTTAGAAAATGTATATAAAACTCACCAAATAAAATATGAACTTAAGAATCAAATATTTATTGAGTCTTTCTTCTTTGAGCATTCAAAACACAATCATTTTCCCATGCAAACATACAATAAACATGGTACATAGTCACCTTGTAGCCAATATGAGGAATTCCATTATTTATTCTTGGGCCTTGAATTCATATTTCATTAGAATTAATACAAATAAATATATCAAAATCAAAATCTCATAATTTTTGTATATCCTATAATTACTCTAATTGCCTTTTGACCTTCTAACAATCACAAAAGGCTACCTAGATCATTGAAAGTATATACTAAGTGTATTTAGCCATACATATATGACCAAAGGCCAATGGTACAGACCCATGGTGTATTCAATAATTTTTAATTAATAATTTTTTTTTGATTAATCCTTAAATGTTCACAAAACTCCTAAACCATGCTTGACAAATTAAAAAATCCAAATTATTGAATCTGGCAGGAAATTGCCAATTTTGAAATCTAACATACCTAAGCACTCCTAGACACTTGGAGAACATTCCAAAGTGTGTAATAAGACTCATAAAATCATTAAAATTCCCTATATATTCTAATTTACCATAAAACACTTGATCAAACAAAAATTTCCTAAACAAACACATGCGAAGTAATGATGCTCTTACATCAGAGCTCTTGGAAAAGGGTGTGAGGCCTAGTGTTTATTCATATAATCTAGTCATTAGCAAAGTATAGATTGAAATTAGTATATTTTATAAAATGGTAGAGAGGATTTTGGTTCCTTTTTGTTTCACTTATGATGTTATTATTTTTGGGCATTGTGGGTAGGGTGATACTATTTAATTAATGAACATTTTAAATTGAATGTGTGAAGTTCATTTAAAACCAAGGGAAGAGACCTTCAGAGTGCTTATTCAAGGTTTTTTTTAGGAAGGTAAGATGGATGATTCTTTTTGGTGTTATGGAAAATGATATAGAAGAGGTACATGCCTGTTGGGTCTGTTTGGAGTTGCTTAGTAGACTTATTTTTCTCAGAACCATTGAGTGAGACTGAAATGCATTTAAGATGGTCTTGAAGGTAAAAAGGTAATAATTAAATATGCAATCATCTTATTTGGATGAAAGTAATATCCTTAACTATTTGGTTGTTGTATTGAATGTAAACTTGAATTCTAAAAGGAATTACCCACATAACGATTGATCTTGTGAGGTTTAATGAGCCTCCATATTTTATTAAGCCATAACAACGATTCTTTGTGCCCTATAATAAAAAATATGTTTTCTCCTCCCACACCATTGCCCCTAAAACATCATCAATAATTTATAAATAAATCAATGTTCCTTCTTAATTTTAAATATGGTAGGCATCTATTTATTGAATATCTTCATGGTGAATGAGATTGGATACTAGTGTTGAGATCAGCCATCTTGAAAAGGTCATCATTAATTTTACATAGGAAGTTGTGGTTTTTTATCCTTAGAGAGGTGCTACATCATTATCATAATTTTATATTTGTATTTATGAAAAATTTACAACTTCCAAATCTATAGTTCATTACAGCTAGATTACCTTAAACTTTGTAATATTATTACTCCAATTGGCCTGTTTAAATATTAAAGGTATGAAGCCCATTTCGAAAGACTACAAATGGAATTACAATATCCATTTTTTGTTATAAGTATAGAACTATATATGATAAAATTTGATCTAAAATTCCTAATCCCCACAACTAAATGGAAGATAAGGATTATATGGCACTCAATCTCGATGGGTGAAGCAATGTTAGGGCATTTGGAAAGCATGAATAACACCCAAACTGTAAATTCTTGGTTTAGTAGTTATCCATCTAAGGCTTGTTATTAAAATTATACAAAAAATATAAGCTAAAAGATGATGTTTGTGTGTTCTCCCATAAGGGATAAATTTTGCATAGTGTATTCTTTGAGTGTAGGTGGAAAGCACATGATTGGATTATCTTAAAATGAAATAAACTAATTGTTGAACCCATTAGATGGAAAGATACATTGCGAGATGAAAAATTAATGATTATACACTATGGGAAGGTCATTTGGAACACTATTAGATTTGTATATGTAGGCACATATGAAAATCATATTTTCATGGAGGTCCTTGAAATATACATCTAGGGGAGATTAAGGTTTTACAATTTTGCTTCTTTATAGGTAAAATGGATGTATTTAGAAAATATGTTAATTCTTTATATATTGGTGTTAACATTGTCATGTTAGATTTCCTTGTGTGTATTAGGATGGACCCTATGTAATTTATAAGGTGATATCCATCATAATATTGAATGTAATATTGATTTATGATGTAATTATTGACCAAATTTGACCCTGTAGGTCAAATTGGGATCCCCATAGGTAAAAAACTTGATCTTTAGGTGTTTTTAGGGGTCTAGTATTATGTCATAGGATGTATTATAAATATTTTGATGTCATTTCATGTCATGTTAGACTTGGTCTTAGTTATTTTAATCCTTATGTTTTTTTGAGCCATTTAAAGGTCATAAAAAGAGAATTTAATGAGTTGTACGATCTCCTTGGGTAAAGTGAAGTTATCAAAAGGTGATGTCATGTGCCATATGTCCTATTATGCCTTAATAAAATATTTATAAATAAAAAGTGGTAGGTTATTTATAATAAAGATCAATTTTATTAGAAAAAGGGAAGTTTTCTTGAGGTGTATGGACTTGTATGGCCTCCTATAACCAATGACACTTTAGGAGTGTCCTTTGATCTTCCACATAATTGTTCTAGTGATCAACTTGATCATAAGCTCTAAAAAACTAAGAAAAATACTTCTCTCTTCTTAAAATAAGATTGGAAAGAAATAATGGCCCTCAATTTTTTAGATGGTATAGCTAGTAGGAGAGGTTTCAGGCAAAATGCTCCTAGGGATGTCTTCTACACTCAATAAATTTATTCAGGACCCTGCACACAATCTGCCTTCCTCATAGTCTGTCTGAGATTTTTGAGGAGTTTGGGCGTCAAATGATATGACTAAAGGCCAATTTTTTATACAGAGCATCTATATTACTTGGATAAGCTCCTTTAATGATTAATTTGTTTGAAGGAATATGGGAAGCACCCTCTATTTTGTCTCAGATAGAGGGTACTTCCCTTGAGTACAAACCTTATAGTTTTGAGGAAGGGATATAAAGGGATGATCTAAGGGATTATAATACATATAATAAAGGTGTGGGAATTTGAATCAAACTTAAACGAACATGGAAAGTCTAGCATAGAAAGATAAAACTCAACAGGGTGGCCTAGACTATAAAAATGTAGACATGCCTGTTAAACATGGTTTAGGCCTAAAGCCAAATGGAAGGTACTCAAATATGAAATATAATGATATTTAACATGTTTTAGATTACAGTAAAAGTAGGTTTTGAAGGGAACCTAAAACCCTTTAACAGAATCAAGAAAGATAAAGCATTAATAACCACCAGGAAAAGCAGTCTTGAAACCTACTACTGAGCAACATCAAAATCAGGTTTTATAGGGACCTAAAACCACAAACATAGACCAATAAAAGTACCCAAGTTTTACAAGGACCTGAAACCTCAAAGAAATTACAACATAGGGTAAAGAATGCAAAAAAAAATATATCTTTAGCATTCTGTCCTGGCCAACAATGCAGGTTGCCATTGCAATAATGACACACAAGCATTTATTGAAACATTAAAATTTTGCAAAATACCTTTAGTTTCTCTGTCCCTTTGATTTGGCAGAGACACCATTAGATCCAACAATAATGATGGCCATAGCCATGTCAAGAAAAAGGCCATGCTCCACCATGCCCTCAAACCCTAAAATTGCACTGCCCACAGCCCTGACATCCTTACACCAGTGGATGCCCCTTATCGAACACTAGAACTGCATTGTTCAACCAGTTCCACTCCCCACTTTCAGGATCCATGTTTTACACCCCAATTATGTTATGCAAATTTGACAACCACCTCAAGAATATCCCACCGTATTTATACATAATCGAGGCATAGGATGTTTGACAGGCTCTGAGCGAAGGAGATTTCCCCCGGGTCTGTTTTCCCGACCATCGTCTCCTGCAGCCACGCCTTCACAGGGGTGACCTTCAATAGGAACCCTAAATCAGGTGCCTAATATTTAACATGTTTATGAGGAATTTAAAGTATTTATAAGCTATTTTTATTCATAAGAAACCATAAAGAGATCAAGTTTTGTCTTAGGACCATATCATGGCTTGTGTAAATGGAAAGAAAGGCTTAAGTAATCAACTTGGGATGCTCACATCTCCTTTGAAACTTTGCATGAAGACTCAAGGAGATAGGATGAGATGGATAAGGTCATGAAAAACCATTTTGTGTCATTCAATTGAGATTTGAATGTCAAATCTTTATGAACAATGGCGAAGAGGGTAAAACAAGCCTAAACTCACCAAAATGCTTACTAGTGACTAGTTTGAGAAGATGGAGCAGTTAGTGCATCTAAATGGAAAATTTTTCCCATAAAATTGATTGTATGATGTAGGGAACTCTCTCAAGATACTTCCCATCCCTTTTTATTATATAAATGAAGTACAAAATAGGGTGTTATTGATAATTATGTGTGTTTTGTAGGTTCTAGAATGAGTCTAAAGATGCCAATCATATGGGAGGGAAGCTTGAGACATAAGATAAATCCCCATGATAATTTATTGATTTAGAAAAACTCTTAATTAACTCAACAAGATATCTCTTCTTAGCCAGTTAAATTGACATAGTGAACATGATAGTGAGAAAGGTGAAAACTTCAAGTAAGTTGCTTTTAAGGTGTGCTTGATGACTCTAAGGCCATGGATGGTGTTGACACATGTAATTTAATTAATTTTATATATTTTAGTGGTAAAATTAACCCAAATTTGAGGAATAGTGTGTAAGGAATGTGAAAGAGGAATTATTTTGACTGAAGATGGTGATAACTCATTTTAGGAGGAATCTTGATGATTAGGACTATAACCAATGCATGTAAATGTGTGTCCATAGCTTCCCCTTCTTTGTCTAATCATCACTTATATCCATATTTAGTTATGGGGCACCCAAGAGGTCTAAATGATGAAGGTAGTTTCCTAGACCAGTAGAAGAGGCTTCATGCCACATTTCAATATTTTCATGACTTGGGGTGCCACTTGTCTCCTCTGACTTTGCATGATCAATTTCACATTCTCTTATCATGCACATGTAACTCCTTTTCTCATCTTGACACTTATACTTGTGACCTTTGGAATTATTTCTTCTCTTCTCTTTCTCTAGTTCTATAAGAACTAGCCATTTTGGCTATTGTAAGAAGGATCCACTTGGGTATGGTGAAGCACTGCTTATTTGCATACCATGGATCAACAAAGAATATTTATTTTACCTCTTCTATGATTGGTCATAGTGTGTTTACTTGAATGATTGATCTTTATTAGTGATGACTATTATTTACTTAGCATTGTTGTCTCATTCTCTCACCTATTTTCAACTTGAAAGCTTTTTCTTGCAGGTCATGTGAAGTGTTCTATGAAGTGTCAAGGTTGAGTGAGTTAGTCTATTAAATAGTGCCATTATAGGACTCTTGTCTAGTCCTCATATCCTAAACATTCATCACAACCTCATAATGAAATATTGATATGAGAAGATTAAGATTAGAGAAGTGTATGCCTAGTTATTCCCTTGGTCTAATGTGTGACATGCAGTTGGTTGGTAGTTATCAATTAATTTGGTGTATGAATGCCTTTAAGATAGTTTACTTTTAGTTTTATTTCCCTTTTCATTACAAGCATAGTTGTAGTATTGATCTAAAAGTGGTACATCAATGGAGCTAACCTTATCTAGAGATTCACCTCATTCTTAGGCTACCACAACCTAGAGGTGTTTCAATCATACCACTTGGATGAGGAGAGCTAAGGCATCTCCTCAAGGGGTGAAAATCCAAGTGACAATAATTTTTGGCAAGCCTAATGGGACTCATTATCCAAGAAGTTGAAATATTTTTAGTGTTGTGTTTCAACACATTAACCTTTGGAGGCATCTATCCAATCATCAATGGTGATTCTGAAGTTACATCAGCTAGTCAAGTAGCCAAAGTTTTCCTTTTGAGGATTGTTGGTAATTTTTATTTGTGTTCTTGCTTCCTAGTGAAGTTCCACGGCTGGTTTTGGTGTTGAGTATTATTTTACATAAGTTGATAAGATATCTCAATCTTATGGCATTTCCTATCAGCCTTTGTATGATTCTTTTTAGCATTGTCATGATCCTTACCAGCTCTAATATGATCCTTATCAACCTTGTCATGAATTGTATCAGTTCTTTAACCAGCCTTCTCAATATCTTGCTCCTCCTAGTCAACCTAGTCACTTCTTAAGTTAGTCCATTTAAAATTTCAAGAAAACTCTCTTGGGATATGAGAGGTACATGATGGATCTTGACATACAAAGGGGACATGGTCAAGATGTTCCTATTCATCTCATTAATAATGTGAGAGATGCATTAGAGCTGGTTAAAAGAGAGGGGGCACCTATTGAGAGAGCATATTTGCAAAATCTCACAAGTGAGATGCTAGATGTGAGTGGCTTGGTTTCATACTTAGAAGATAAGCTAAGAATTCATGAGGAGCAACTTGACAAAATCTATCAACCCTCATACCCACCTCCCCAATATTTCTATCAATTCTATTTGACCCCTAGCCATGAACCCAATCAAGCTTATCAAATTCATCTTTTTCCCAATCAACTGGAAGAGAGAGTTGGAAAGACAAAATTTATTTTGAAGCAAACCTTGATAGATAGATAGATTTAGCCAATAAATATATGAATCAATCCATATTATAAATAAATGAAGTGGAATATAAGCCCTCATTTCCCTCTCCCACTACATCCCCACCTCAAGAAGAGACTTTTAGATATGAAATCCCAAGTTGGAGACAAGGTGGAGAATCTAAGCCTAAGGAGATCCCAAGTTTCTCGAACACTTCATCCACTTCTTAAATTGCATCACTACCTCAAGAATATACTCATAATACTAACATCATAAGATGGAATAAGGTAGTGGAATCATTGGAAAAGAAAGGGGATAAAAGCTTAGATAAATAGTGTGAAGTTGAGAAAGAGCTTGATCCTATGCAAGCCCCTCCCACCCTTTCTCAAAAGACCTCTTATTTTCCATATCATCCATTTTGTACTCCTTATCCTCATGAATATGCCTATAAAATTCAAGATATAATTTTCCAAGAGAACATATAAAAACAAATTGAAGAGTTAGAGTTAAGAATGAAATTGTTAAGTTAAGGGGTGATGACACACCTCATCTAAATTTACTCAAGAGACTAATCAAGGTGAATCAAATTTTAGTGAAGTGATTTTCAAATGGAAGGAAGAAAACCAAGATATTTTAGCCCAAGGTTTACCTCCTCTTTCTCAAGAACTCCCAAAAGGATCCCCTACAATTCATTCTCAATCTGCTGTTGAGCTCTATGTTCCACATCCACCAACTAGTTCATCTTGTCCTCACCATATCACTCTTTACTTTAATCAGATTATGGTATGGGAACCTAAAGAGGAGAATTTGGTTGATAATAATTTATAACTCTTTCTTGAAAAAAGTGTATCTCCTTGGCAATTTCATTGGGATAGGTCACCTGATTACAAAATGCCTAGCATTGGCATCACCAAGAAGGAGAAAAAAATGAGTATCTTACAATATATAAGGAGCAAAGTTAGGTTATAACAATTGAGATACAAATTGAGATCCCTCAAGAGGTTCTAAATGATAAAGAAGAGGTTATTTATTGTGTTGAATATTATAATTGTGTTGATATTGAAGAATGTCTTCCTTGTGTCAAAGAAGAGGAAATCATCATTGGTTATTCCACCACTATCCAAGTTATCATAGATGCGCAAGAACAAGTCTCTAATCAGCCTTGGGATGACTTGTTTGAAATAATTGGAGTAGGTTATACTCTTATTCAAGGAGGATATGATCTAGTCAAAAATGGAGAATGCAGCCTTGACACTCAAGTGGGTATGCAAAGTAGGAAACAACTTTTCAAATTTGTCCTTTCAAGAGGCATAATCATCCCATGATGATATGTTTTAAATCATCAAAATGGATTATCATCTCCCAAATATTTGGGAGAAAAACATCAGATTTTGAAGGATAGAACAAGATTCTATTTGCCTCAATATTCTAAGGAACAAGAAACTACTCCTCTTGAAGCCATGCCTACCAAGAAGATACAAGTTGATCATGAGATGAAGAGTGGGTAGAACTATGAGGTATGTATACAAATTTAAGAGGAATACATTTAAATTTGAGACCTATTTAAGGATGATCTACTTGAGAGTAGATCAAGTGAATTACCAAGGAATAGGTATAATCTACCAAGCATCCAATGCAAGGAGAAACATGCTTGGCACTGTGATTCATCTCATGAAGAAGAAGATTCAAGGAACTTTACTTTTGATCCTAGAAAGGAAGTATGCTTAATTTTTAGTTGTGCATAGTTGTTTGTTTTATTTTTTCCCTATGTGCTTTAAGAACACGTGTGTGTCTTATTAGTGTGTTTTCTTTGCTTTGTGTGTGCCCTTTGTTTTGTGTGGTTGAGGCAATTAGTTGTCTTATCTTGGTCAAATCCTTGTTGTCAAGTGTCAAGTCTTTTTGTTTTGTTTTAGACTTCAAATGACTACCTAAGCCCATGGATAAGATAAGGCTACTAATATTTAGCATAATAGGCATGCTACCCTTATGAGTCACCAATTGTTGACCAAATTTGACCCTATAGGTCAAATTGGGATCCCTATAGGTGAAAAACTTGATCATTAGGTGTTTTTATGGGTCTAATATTATTTCATAAGGTGTATTATAAGTATTTTGATGTCATTTCATGTCATGTTAGCCTTGGTATTAGTCATTTTAATTATTATGTCTTTTTGAGCTATTTAAATGTCATAAAAAGAGCACTTAATGACTTGTACAACTTCCTTGGGTAAAGTTAAGGTGTCAAAAAGTGATTTCATATGCCTCGTGTCCTATTTGCCTTAATAAACTATTTATAATTGAAAGTGGTAGGTTATTTAGAAGAAATAATAGTTTTATTGGAAAAAGGGAATTTTTTTTGAGGTGTAAAAACTTGTACATCCTCATATAATTGATGATACTTTAGGAGTGTCCTTTTATCTTCCACATAATTGTTCTAGTGATTAGCTTGATCATAAGCTCCAATAAAGTAAGAAAACCAATTCTCTCTTCTTACACTAGGATTGGTAAGCAAGAATGCTCCTCAATTTTTCAGATGGTATGGCCAACAAGAGAGGTTTTACACGAAATGCTCCTTGGGGTGCCTTCTACACTTAGTTTATTCAGGACCCTGCACATAGTCTGCCTTCCTCATAGTCTATCTTGTATTTTTGAGGATTTTGGGGGTAAAATGATATGAATAAAGGCTAATTTTTTGTAAAAATTATTTATATTACTTGGATAATATCCTTAAATGATAAATTTTTCTAAAGGAGTAGGGGAAGTACCCTCTATTTTGTCTCAGACAAAAGGTACTTCCCTTGAGAGCAAACCCTATAGTTGTGAGGAAGGGATATAAAGGGATGAGATAAGGGATGAGAAAAAATAGAATACAGGTATGAAAAGTTTAATCACACTTAAAAAAAACATGGAAAGTCAAAAATATAAGGATAAAACTTAATAGGGTGGCCTAGACCCTCAATTATGTAGACATGTCTGTTAAGAATGGTTTAGGCCTAACGCCAAATTGAATGTCAACTTCACTTCCAACCTGAGATAGGAAATTTAATGATATGAAAAATGTTTATGAGGTTATTTAAAGAATGTATAAGATATTAGTATTCATAAGAAACCATAAAGAGAGACACTTTTGGCTTAGGACCATATCATGGCCTGTGTAAATGGAAAGAAAGGCTTGAATAAGCAACTTGGGATGCTCACATCTCCTTTGACACTTTGCATGAAGACTCAAGGGGATAGGATGAGTTGAAGAAGTTCATGAAAAACAATTTTGTGGAATTGAGTTGATATTTGAACATCAAATATTTTTGAACAATGCCTAAGAGGGTAAAATAGGCCTAAACTCACCAAAACCTTTGCCAGTTTGAGAAAATGGAGTAGTTAGTGCATCTAAATGGAATAGTTTGCCCAAAAAAGTGTTTGTATGATGTAAGGGACTATTTTAGG
Source organism: Torreya grandis (assembly GCA_037957365.1). Classification (NCBI taxonomy): domain Eukaryota; kingdom Viridiplantae; phylum Streptophyta; class Pinopsida; order Cupressales; family Taxaceae; genus Torreya; species Torreya grandis. Next base: position 1,177,046 of record JARHVA010004867.1, on the reverse strand, counting down.
ATAATATCCATACTATTTTATTGTATTTAATTGTACGGATGGAGTACAAAATAGGATTTTCTTGATAGTTTTGTGTGTTTTGTAGGTTCTAGAAGGAGTCTTAAGATGTAAATAAAATGGGAGGAAAGATTGAGACTTAGGATAACTACCCATGAAAATTTATTGCTTCATAAAAATTATTAAGTTCCTCAATAAGATCTCTCATCTTAGCTAGTTAAAAATAATATAGTGAACATGACAGTGAGAAAGGTGAAAACTTTATGTAAGTTGCTTTTAAGGTGTGCTTGATGACTCTAAGGCCATAGATGGTCTTAACACATGTCATTCACTTATTTTTATAGATTTTCATGGGAAAATGAAGCCAACTTTGAGGAAATGTGTGCATGGCATGTGAAAGAGGAATTATTTTGACTACAAATGGTGATAACTCATTTTGGGAGGAATCTTGATGATTAGGACTAAAACCAATGCATGGAAATGTGTGTCCATAGCTTCCCCTTCTCAATCCAATCATAAATTTTACCCATATTCAGTGATGGGGCACACAAGAGGTCTAAATGATGAATGTAGTTCCCTAGACCAATAGAAGAGTCTCCATGCCATATTACAAGAGTTTCATAACTTGGGGTACCACTTGTCTCTTCTGATTTTGCATGATCAATTTCACATTCTCTTCTCATGCACATGTAACTCATTTTCTTAGCTTGAAACTTGTGTTTGTGACCTTTGGAATTATTTCTTCTCTTCTCTATATCAATTTTATATGAATTAGACATTTTGACTATTTTAAGGAGGCTCCACTTGAGTATGGCAAAGCCCTACTCATTTTCATACCATGGATCAATAAAGACTACTAATTTTACCTATTCTATGACTATTCATAGTGTGTTTACTTGAATGATTGATCCTTATTAGTGATGAATGTTGTTTCCTTAGAAATATTGTCTCATTCTCTCACCTATTTATAGCTTGAAGGCTTCTTCTTGTAGGTCATGTGAAGCATTCTATGAGGTGTCAAGGTTGAGTGAGTTAGTCTATTCAATAGTGTCATTTTAGTCCTCTTGTCTAGTCATCCTATACTAAACATTCATCACAACCTCATTATGGAATATTGATGTGAGAATATTAAGATTAGAGAAGTGGATACCTAGTTAGTCTCTTGGTCTCATGCGTGATATGCATCTGGTTGGTAGTTATCCATTAATTTGGTGTATGACCACCTTTAGGATAGTTTACTTTTAGTTTTCTCTCCCTTTTCCTTACAAGCATAGGTGTAGTACTGATCTAAAAGTGGAAAATCAAGGGATTTATCCCTATCTAGAGATTCACCTCATTCTTAAGCTGCCCATAGCCTAGAGGTATTTCAATTGTGCCACTTGGATGAGGAGAGATGAGACATCTTCTCAAGGGGTGAAAATCCAAGTGATAGTAGTTTTTGGCACACTCAATGGGACTCATTGTCTAAGAAGTTGAAAGATTATTGGTGTTGTGTTTCAACACATTAGCCTTTGAAGGCATATATCCAAGAATCAATGGTGACTCCAAAGTTACATTAGCTAGTCAAGCCACCTAAGTTTTCCTTTTGAATATTGTTGGTAATTTTTCTTTGTGTTCTTGCTTCCCAATGAAGTTCCTTGGCTAGTTTTAGTGTTGAGTATTGTTTTACGTAAGTTGATGAGGTATATTAAGATTATGACATTCCTTATCAACCTTTGTATGATTATTTTTAGCCTTTTCATGATCCTTACTAGATCCAATATGACCCTTGTCAACATATCATGAATTGTATCAATCCTATAACCAACCTTCTCAATATCTTACTCCTCTTAGTCAACCTAGTCACTTCTTAAATTAGTCCATTTCAAGTTTCAATCAAAATCTCTTATGATATGAGAGGTACATGATGGATCTTGAAAAATAAAGGGGACATGGTCAAGATGTTCCTAGTCATCTCATTCATAATGTGAGAGATCTATTAGAGTTGGTTAAAAGAGAGTGGGTGCCTATTGAGAGATAAAATTGGTAAAGGATCACAAGTGAGATGCTAGATGTGAGTGGCCTAGCTTCATCCTTAGAAGATAAGCTAAGAATTCATGAGGAGTAACCTTAAAAAATATATCAACCCTCATATACACCTCCCAAAGAATGATATTAGTTCTATTTGAACCCTACTCATGAACCCAATCAAGCTTATCAAACTCATATTTTTCCCAATCAGTTAGAAGAGAGAATTGGAAAGGCAAACTTTGTTTTTAAAGCAAATATTAATAGGTAGATTGATTTAAATATATAAATAGATAAATAAGTCCATATTATCAAAAAAGGAAGTGGAATTTAAGACTTATTTTCCCTCTCCTATTACATCCCCACTTCAAGAAGAGACTTCCAGATATGAAATCCCAAGTTGGAGACAAGGTGGAGAATCCAAGCCTAAGGAGATCCCAAGTTTCTTGAACACTTCATCCACTCCTCAAATTGCATCACTACCTCAAGAAGAGAATCCTAATCCTAATATCATAAGATGGAACAAGGTAATGGAATCATGGGAAAATAAAGGAGATAAAAGCTTAGATAAAGAGTGTGAAGTTGAGAAAGAGCTTGATCTTATGTAAGCCCCTCCTACCCTTCCTCAAGAGAACTCTTGTTTTCCATATCAACCCTCTAATACTCCTTATCCTCATGAATATGCATATCAACTTCAAGAGAGACTTTTCTAAGAGAACCTAGTCAAGAAAATTAAAGAGTTATAGTTGAGAATGAAATTGTTGAGTCAAGGTGTGGTGGAATATTTAGAGCCAAAAGAAGATCCTATGCCTAAACACACCTCATCTAACCTTCCTCAAGAGACTACTCAAGGTGAATCATATTTAAATGAAGTGATTTTAAAATGGAAGGAAGAGAACCAAACTATTTTAGCCCAATTTTTTCCTCCCCTTTCTTAAGAACTCCCAAAAGGATCCCCTACAATTCATTCTCAATCTGATGTTGAGTTCTATGTTCCACCTCCACCAACTAGTTCATCTTGTCCTCACAATATCACCCTTTGCCTTGATGGACCTATGGTGTGGGAACTTAAATATGAGAATTTAGTTGATAATAATTCATAATTCTTGCTTGAAAAAAACATATCTCCTTGGTAACCTCATTGGGCTAGGTCACCTGATTATAAAATGCCTAGCATTAGCATCACTAAGAAAGAGAAAGATATTGAGGATATTATAGTATTTGAAGAGAAAAGTTAGGTTATAATAGTTGAGATACAACTTTAGATCCCTCAAGAGGTTATAAATGCTAAAGAAGAGGTGATTTATTATGTTGAATCTTCTGATAGTGTTGATATTGAAGAATGTCTTCCTTGTGTCAAAAAAGAGGAAATCATCATTGGTTCTTCCATCACTATCCAAGATATCATAGACAAGAAAGAAAAAGTCTCTAATCAACCTTGGGATGAATTTTTTGCAATCATTGGAGTAGGTTATAGTATTCTTCAAGGAGGCTATGATCTAGTCAAAAATGGAGAAGGTAGCCTTGACACTCAAGTGGGCATGTAAATAAGAAGCAACTTTTCGAATTTGTCCTTTCAAGAGGCATATGCATCCCATGATGATATGTTTGAAATAATCAAAATGGGTTATTATCATCTCAACCAATTGGGAGAAACACATCAGCTTTTGAAGGATATTACAATCTTCTATTTGCCTCAATCTTCCAAGGAACAAGAAACTACTCCTCTTGAAGCCATGACTACCAAGAAGATACAAGTTGATCAAGAGATGAAGAGAGGGAAGTACTATGAGGTATGTATAAAAATTCAAGAGGGATACATTTAAATTAGAGATTTATTTAAGGATGATCTACTTGAGAGAATATTAAGTGAAGTGCCAAAGAATAGGTTTGATCTACCAAACATCCAATCCATGGATGAACATGCTTTGCATTATGATTCATCTCATGAAGAAGAAGATTCAAGGAAATTTAATTTTAATCTTAGAAAGGAAGTATGCTTAATTTTTAGTTGTGCATAGTTATTTGTTTTCTATTTTTCCTAAGTGCTTTAAGCACACATGTGTGTCTTGTTTGTGTGTTTGCTTTACTTTGTGTGTGTCCTTTATTTTGTGTGGTTGAGGTAACTAGTTATCTTATCTTGGTCAAAGCCTTGTTGTCAAGTGTCAGGTATTCTTGTTTTGTTTTATACTTTAGATGAATCCCTAATCCAATGGAAAAGATAAGGATATTGATCTTTATCATAACAGGCATGATACCCCTATGATTCACCAATTGTTGACCAAATTTGACCCTATAGGTCAAATTGGGACCCCTATAGGTAAAAAGTTGATCTTTAGGTGTTTTTAGGGGTCTAGTATTTTGTCATAGGGTGAATTATAATTATGTTGATGTAATTTAATGTCATATTAGACTTGGTATTAATCATTTTAATCCTTACATCTTTTTGAGCCATTTAAAGGTCATAAAAAGAGCATTTAATGACTTATACAACTCCTTGGGTAAAGTGAAGGTGTCAAGAGGTGAAGCCATGTGACATGTGTCCTATTATGCCTTAATCAATAATTTCCAACTAAAAAGTTGTAGGTTATTCAGAAGAAAGAGTATTTTTCTTGGAAAAAGGGAAGTTTTCTTGAGGTGTATGAACTTGTACAACCTCTTATAATTGATGATACTTCAGGAGTGTCCTTTGATCTTTCACACAATTATTCTAGTGATCAACTTGATTAAAAGCTCCAATAAACTAATAAAAACACTTCTCTCTTCTTCCAATAGGATTGGATAGCAAGAATGATCCTTAGGTTTTCAGATGGTATGCCCAACAAGAGAGGTTTTAGGCAAAATTCTCCTAGGGGTGTCTTGTACACTTAATCAATTTATTCAAGACCCTGTACATTGTCTGTCTTAGATTTTTGAGGAGTTTGGGGGTCAAATGATATCACCAAATGACAATTTTTTGTACATATAATCTATATTAAATGGATAAGATCCTCTAATGATCAATTTATCTAAATGAATAGGGGAATTATCCTCTATTTTGTCTTAGATAGAGGGTACTTCCCTTGAGTACAAAACCTACAATTTTGAGGAAGGGATATAAAGGGATGAGAAGACATAGAAAAAAGGTGTGGGAAGTTAAATAACATGTAAAAAAACATGGAAAGTCTATCAAAAAAGGATAAAACTCAATATGGTAGCCTTGACCCTAAAAAATACAGACATGCTTGTCAAACATGGTTTAGGCCTAAAGCCAAATGGAAGGTCAACTTCACTTCCAACTTTAGATAGGAACTATAATGATATGAAACATGTTTATGAGGTAATTTAAATTATGTATAAGCTATTGGTATTCATAATAAACCACAAAGAGAGACACTTTTGGCTCAGGACCATATCATGGCCTGTGTAAATGGAAAGAAAGGCTCGAGTAAGCAACTGGGGATGCTCACATCTCATTTGAAAATTTTAATGAAGAATCAAGGGGATAGGATGAGTTAGATAAGGTAATGAAAAAACACTTTGTGGCATTGAGTTGAGAGTTGAACATCAAATCTTTTTGAACAATGCCTAAGAGGGTAAAATAGGCCTAAACTCACCAAAACCCTTGCTAGTGACCATTTTGAGAAAATGGAGTAGTTAGTGAATATAAATGGAATATTTTGTCCATAAAAGTGATTATATAATGTATATAACTCTCTCAAGACACTCCCCATCCTCTTTTATTATCAAAATTTTTATGAATGGAGTGCAAAATATGTTATTCTTGATAGTTTTGTGTGTTTTCCATGTTCTAGAAGGAGTCTAAAGATGCCAATCACATGGGAAGAAATATTGAGACTTAATTTAACTCACCATGACAATTTATTACTTTATAAAAATTCTTAATTACTTCAATAAGAGATCTCATCTCATCCAGTTAAAACTAGCATAGTGAAGATGATAATGAGAAAGGTGAAAACTTTAAGTAAGTTGATTTTAGGGTGTGATTGATGACTATAAGGACATGGATGGTATTGAAACATGTAATTAACTTCATTTTATATATTTTCATGATAAAATAAATACAAATTTTAGGAAAAGTATGCAAGGCATGTGAAAGAGGTATTATTTTGATTGTAGATGGTCATAACTCATTTTAGGAGGAATCCTAATGATTAGGACAACAACCAATGCATGAAAATGTGTGCCCATATATTTCCATTATTCATATAATAATCACTTCTACCCTTATTTAGTTATGGGGCACCCAAGTGGTCTAAATGATGAAGGTAGTTTCTTAGACCAATAGAAGAGACTTCATGCCACATTTTAAGAGTTTCATGATTTGGGGTGCCACTTGTCTCTTCTAAAATTACATGATCAATTTCACATTATCTTCTCATGCAAATGTAACTCCTTTTATCATCTTGACACTTTTCCTTGTGACCTTTGGACTTATTTCTTCTCTTCTCTCTCTCAAGTTCTATAAGAACTAGCCATTTTGGCTATTGTAAGGGGGCTAAACTTGAGTATGACAAATCCCTACTCATTTGCATACCATGGATCAATAAATACTACTGATTTTACCTCTTATATGATTGTTCATAGTGTTTTAACTTGAATTATTGATCTTACTTAGTGATGACTATTATTTTATTATCATTGTTGTCTCATTCTCTCACCTATTTCTAATTTGAAAGCTTCTTCTTGCAGGTCATGTGAAGTATTTTATATGTGTCAAGGTTGAGTTAGTCTATTTAATAGTGCCATTCCAATCCTCTTGTATAGTAATCATATCCTAAACATTAATCACAACCTCATAATGAAATATTAATGTGAGAAGATTAAGATTAGAGAAGTGTATGCCTAGTTAGTCTCTTGGTCTCATGTGTGACATGCAACTAGTTAGTAGTTATCAATTAATTTTGTGTATCACCACCTTTAGGATAGTTTAATTTTAGTTTTATATCCCTTTTACTTTCAAGCATAGGTGTAGTAGTGATCTAAAAGTGGTACATCAAGGGAGCTATCCCTATCTAGAGATTCACATCATTCTTACACTAGCCATAGCCTAGAGGTGTTTCAATTATGCCACTTGGATGAGGAAAGCTGAGACATCTCCTCAAGGGGTGTAAATCCAAGGGATAAATTTTTTTGACACACTTGATGGGTTTCATTTTCCAAGAACCTAAAATATTTTTGGTGTTATCTTTTAACACATTAGCCTTTAGAGGCATCTATCCAAGCATCAATGGTGACACTAAAGTTATATCATTTGGTCAAAAAACTCTAGTTTTCCTTTTGAATATTCTTGGTAATTTATCTTGGTGTTTTTGCTTACCAATGAAGTTCCATGGCTGGTTTTGGTGTTGAGTATTGTTTTACACAAGTTGATGAGATATCTCAATCTTATGGCATTCCTTATTGGCCTTTGTATGATTCATTTCATCTTTGTCATGATATTTACCAGCTCTAATATGACCCTTATCAACCTTGTCATGAATTGTATCAGTCCTAGAATTACCCTTCTCAATATCTTTCTCCTCTTCGTCAACTAGTCACTTCTCAAATTAGTCCATTTCAACTTTCAAGCAAACTCTCTTAGGCTATGAGAGGTACATGATGGATCTTGACATACAAAGGGGACATGGTCAAGATGTTCCTAGTAATCTCATTCATAATGTGAGATATGCATTAGAGTTGGTTAAAAGAGAGTGGGTGCCCATTGAGAGAGTAAATTGGTAAAGGCTCACAAGTGAGATGCTAGATGTGAGTGGCCTAGTTTCATCCTTAAAAGATAAGCTAAGAATTCATGAGGAGCAACCTTACCAAATATATCAGCCCTCATATCCACCTCCCCAAGATTTATATTAATTATATTTTACCCCTACACATGAACCCAATTAAGTTTATCAAAGTCATCTTTTCCCAATCAGTTGGAAGAGAGATTTGGAAAGACAAACTTTATTTTGAAGCAAACCATGATAGATAGATTGAGTTATCCAATAAAAATATGAATAAATCCATATTATCAGTAAATGAATTGGACTCTAAGCCCTCATTTCCCTTTCCCATTACATCCCCACCTCAAGAAGAGATTTCTAGATATGAAATCCTAAGTTGGAGACAAGGTGGATAATTCAAGCCTAAGGAAATCCCAATTTTCTTAAACACTTCATCACTTCCTAAAATTGAATCACTGCCTCAATAAGATACTCCTAATCCTAAACATACTAATCTAGAATAATGTAGTGGAATCATGGGAAAAGAAAGGTGATAAAATCCTAGATAAAGAGTGTGAAGTTGAGAAAGAGCTTGATCCTATGAAATCCCCTCCCACCCTTCCTAAAGAGACCTCTTGTTGTCCATATCATCCCTCTTATACTACTTATCCTCATAGAGATTCCTATCAACTTCAATAGATACTTTTACAAGAGAACCTAACCAAGAAAATTGAAGAGTTATAGTCGAGAATGAAATTGTTGAGTCAAGGTGTGATGGAAAGTTTGGAGCCAAAAGAAGATCCTATGCCTAAACATGCCCCATCTAACCTTGTTAAAAAGAGTGATTAAGGTGAATTATATTTCATTGAAGTGATTTTAAAATTGAAGGAAGAGAACCAACCTATTTTAGCCCAAGGTTTACCTCCCCTTTCTCAAGAACTCCCAAAAGGATCCCCTACAATTCATTCTCAATCTGATGTTCAGTTCTATGTTTCACCTCCACGAGCTAGTTCATCTTGTCCTCACCATATGAGCCTTTGCATTTATGGAAATATGGTGTGGAAAAATAAATATGATCATTTGGTTAATATATAATTTATAACTCTTGCTTTAAAAAAACATATCTCCTTGGCAACCTCATTGGACTAGGTCACTTGATTACAAAATGCCTAGCATTGACATCGCCAAGAAGGAGAAAGAAATTGAGGATATTGCATTCCTTGAGGAAAAAATTTAGGTTATAATAGTTTAGATAAAAATTGAGATACCTCAAGAGGTTATAAATGCTGAATAAGAGGTTATTTATTGTGTTTAATCTTTTGATACTTGTGTCAAAGAAGAGGAAATCATCATTGGTTCTTCCACCACTATCCAAGATATCATAGACAATAAATAAAAAGTATATAATAAACCTTAGGATGAATTATTTTCAATCATTGGAGTAGGTTATACTCTTCTTCAAGGAGGCTATGATATAGTCCAAAATGGAGAAGGTAGCCTTGACACTCAAGTGGATATGCAAAGAAGAAGAAACTTTTCAAATTTGTCCTCTCAAGAGGTATATGCATCCCATGATGATATGTTTGAAATAATAAAAATAGGTTATCATCCTCTCAACAAATTGGGAAAAACACATCAAATTTTGAAGGATATTACAAGCTTCTATTTGCCTCAATCTTCCAAAGAACAAGAAACTACTCCTCTTGAAGCCATGACTACCAAGAAGATACAAGTTGATCAAGAGATGAAGAGAGGGAAGTACTATGAGGTATGTATAAAAATTCAAGAGGGATACATTTAAATTGGAGACCTATTTAAAGATGATCTACTTGAGAGAATATTAAGTGAAGTGCCAAAGAATAGGTTTGATCTACCAAACATCCAATCCATGGATGAACATGCTTTGCATTATGATTCATCTCATGAAGAAGAAGATTCAAGGAAATTTAATTTTAATCTTAGAAAGGAAGTATGCTTAATTGTTAGTTGTGCATAGTTATTTGTTTTCTATTTTTCCTAAGTGCTTTATCTTTAGCATGATTCCCTAATCCCTTGGATAGATAGGGATATTGTTAGATGATTCCCTAATCCCTTGGATAGATAGGGATATTTATCTTTAGCATAACAAACATACTACCCCTATGAGTCACCAATTATTGACCAAATTTGACCCTATATGTCAAATTGGGACCCCTATAGATAAAAAACTTGATCTTTAGGTGTTTTTAGGGGTCTAATATTATGTCATAAGGTGTATTATAAGTCTTTCGATGTAATTTCATGTCATATTAGCCTTGGTATTAGTCATTTAATCCTTACATCTTTTTGAGCCATTTAAAGGTCATAAAAAGATCATTTAATGACTTGTACGACCTCTTTGGGTAAAGTGAAGGTGTTAAAAGGTGATTTCATGTGACTTGTGTCCTATTATGCCTTAATCAACTATTTCTAACTGAAAATTGGTAGGTTATTAAGAAAAAAGAGCAATTTTCTTGGAAAAGTGAAGTTTTCTTGAGGTGTACAGACTTGTACAGCCTCTTTTAGCTGATGACACTTTAGGAGTGTCCTTTGATCTTCTATACAATTATTCCAGTGATTAGCTTGATTATTATCTTCAAGAGACTAAGAAAAACACTTCCCTCTTCTTCCACTAGGCTTGGAAAACAAGAATGGCCATGAAGTTTTAAGATGGTAAAACTAGTAGGATATGTTTTAGGCAAAATGCTCCTGGGGGTGTCTTCTACAGTTAGTTTATTCAGGACCCTGCACATAATTTACCTTCCTCATAGTCTGTCTTAAATTTTTGAGGAGTTTGGGGGTCAAATGAGATGACCAAAGTCTAATTTTTTATACAAATCATATATATTACTTGGATAAGCTACTCTAATGATCAATTTATCTATAAGAATAGGAAAAGTACCCTCTATTTTGTCTTAGATAGAGGGTACTTTGAGTGTAAACCCTATAGTTTTGAGGAAGGGATATAAAGGGATGAGCTAAGGGCTGATTAAATATATAATAAAGGTGTGGGAATTTGAATCACACTTAAAAAAACATGAGAACTTCAACATAAAAGGATAAAACTTAACAGGGTGACCTAGACCCTCAGAAATACAAACAAGCCTATCAAACATGGTTTAGGCCTAATGCTAAATGGAAGGTCAACTTCACTTCAAACCTTATCTATGAAATATAATGAGATGGAACATGTTTATGAGGTCATTTAAATCATTTATACGCAATTGGTATGCATAAAAAACCACAAGGAGAGCCAATTTTGGCGTAGGACCATGTCATGGCCTGTGTAAATGGAAAGAAAGGCTCGAGTAAGCAACTTGGGATGCTCACATCTCCTTTAACACTTTGCATGAAGAATCAAGGGGATAGGATGAGATGGATAAGGTCATGAAAAACCATTTTATGGCATTAAGTTGAGAGTTGAACATCAAATCTTTATGAACAATGGCTAAGAGTGTAAAATAGGCTTAAACTCACCAAAACCCTTGCTAGTGACTAGTTTGAGAAGATGGAGTAGTTAGTGCATATAAATGGAATATTTTTCCTATAAAAATTATTATATGATGTATGGGACTATCTCAAGCTACTCCCCATCCTTTTTTACTATATAGAATTATATGAATAGAGTATAAAATAGGGTTTTCTTGATAGTTTTGTTTGTTTTGGAGGTTCTAAATAGAGTATGAAGATGATAATCACATGGGAAGGAATTTTTAGACTTAAGCTAACTAACCATGAAAATTTATTTTTTTATAAAAATTATTAATTACTTGAACAAGAGCTCTCATCTCAACCAGTTAAAACTAGTGTAGTGAACATGATAGTGAGAAAGCTGAAAACTTCAAGTTAATTTTAAGGTGTGTCTGATGACTCTAAGGCCATTTATGATCTTGAAACATGTAATTAACTTCCTTGTACATATTTTCATGGGAAACTAAATCCAAATTTGAGGACAAGTGTGTACGACGTGTGAAAGAGGAATTATTTTGATTGTAGATGGTGATAACTCATTTTGGGAGGAGTCTTGATGAAAAAGACTAAAACCAATGCATGGAAATGTGTGTCCATAGATTCCCATTCTCATTCCAATCATAAATAATTCAAATATTAAGTGATGGGGTTCCCAATATGTCTAAATGATGAAGGCAATTTCTTGTACTAGTAGAAGAGACTTCATGCCAAATTTTAGAAGTTTCATGACTTGGGGTGCCACTTATCTCTTTTGACTTTGCATGATCAATTTCATATTCTCTTCTCATGTACATGTAACTACTTTTATCAGCTTAAAACTTGTCCTTGTGACCTTTGTACTTATTTTTTGTATTCTCTCTCTCAAGTTCTATAAGAGCTATCTATTTTGGCTATTTTAAGGAGGCTCACCTGAGTATGGTGAAGCTCTACTCATTTACATAACATAGATCAATAAAGACTAATAATTTTACCTCTTATATGATTGTTAATAGTGTGTTAACTTGAATAATTGATCTTTGTTAGTGATGATTATTGTTTCCTTAGCATTGTTGTCTCATTCTCTCATCTATTTACAACTTAAAAGCTTCTTCTTGAAGGTCATGTGAAGTGTTCTATGAAGTGTCAAGGTTCAGTGAGTTAGTATATTCAATAGTTCCATTCTATGCATCTTGTCTAGTCCTCCTATCCTAAACATTCATCACAACCTCATAATGAAATATTGATGCGAGAATATTGAGATTAGATAAGCGTATGCCTAGTTAGTCTCTTGGTCTCATGTGTGGCATGCAACTGGTTGGTAGTTATTTATTAATTTGGTGTATCATCACCTTTAGGATAGTTTACTTTAAATTTTATCTCTTTTTTACTTAGAATCATAGGTGTATTAGTGATCTAAAATTGGTACATAGATGGAACTAGCTCTATCTATATATTCACCTCATTCTTAGGCTACCCACAACCTAGAGGTGTGTCAATTGTGCCACTTGGATGAGGAGAGATAAGACATATCCTCAAGGTGTTCAAATCCAAGTGACAAAATAAATATAAGGTGAATTACTTGGATAAAACAATTGTGAATTAAAATAAAATAAGAGAGTTAGTTCACTCCCTATATTATCATGTGCTAAGAGTGCCATATGAGCTAGATCTATCATATAAAGAAACAAATAGTCCTTAAGTAGGAGAGAGAACCTATAATGGAGAAATTATTTTTAAGAAATATTCTAGATTTGATGATGATTTCCACTCAAATAACACACACATCTTGTCACCTGGTGTAAGAAAATAACCATATATGACTAATGGACCACTAACACGACCCAAAAAATTAAGAAAGCTAAACCAAATATGTTGTCCCTCTAATTCTTGTTTTGATTATCTAAATGTGTACATTATATTTGAACATAAATCTAGTGGCCTTGACACAGATACCTCTTCCCTCAATTGGTAGCTTACCAAAATACCTACAGTCACTATCAAATAATATAAATAGAACAAAATAGAGTCTGCTATGTTTTCTAGCCAAAAACCCCCTAAATTTAATGTCATTCAACTAAATAAAGATGATAATTGACCCTCCTAGTCTTTTTCTCATGTCTCCACATCTTTCTCAACTTTTTATATTCTAAGAGAATGTAAAAATTTATAATAAGAGGACCAAATCCCTATATGAATCTACATGTGTCCTAATCATATTTTGAATGCATATAGAAAGCTTTATGGAAAAAATTTATGTTTATTTAAAATTGTTTAAAACCTGGATAGGTTTTAGCCTTCACTCCACATTTTGTGATAGGCTAGTCTCAGGAGGAGACCTATTCAAAATTCATTTCAAATAATAAAATTGTCATTGAGTCAACTTTTTTTTAAATGCTATAATATGCCTATCATTGAGTCAAGACTGTACACCAATTTAAAATTCTCATTAGTAGGAAAATGAAATGTTATTTTTATTGTATAATAAATTGGGTATGTATTAAAATAATCTTAGGATCTTGTGTAGTCTCTGAGTCTTTAGGTAATGAATTTTAATTTAAGAACTATGTGTTGTTAATTGAAATGTAACTAGCTCTTAGACCATTTTATAAATAAATGAATAATCTTGGCTCAAACTTATGGCCTTGAGGGTATATGGACACCCAAAACTTGTAGACCTTCCCAAAACTATGATAGGTTGAATTCCCAACCAACAAGAAATAAATGAGTTTAATCTATTGAAACCTATCGAAACCTTGTCTTTGATATATGTCCTAACTTCCAACTCTTTGGTGTGGAAATTAGAATTGTTATTTTTGAGTGCAACCACAAATTTGGAGTTAAATATGATAGCTTATTTAGAAACTTAGGCTGCCATAAACATTCAATAAGAATTTCTCTTTTCACACAACAAAATTAATGATTCTTATAGGAAACCTATTTGTACAAACCATCCTCAATGAATACCATTGTTGATCCTTTTCAGTGACCATGTCTAGTACAAAGGTCTTCTACAATTCCAAGAGCCTCTAATACCTTCCAAGATTTAGTCCCAAGTTCAAGATCTACTCATGTGGCTCTCAATGACCTCCATTTTTCAAGCACTAAGCTTGAAAATTACTCAATTAATTATCACTAAAGCATATATTTAACCTTTAAGTCATCAATGTTACAATCATGACATTTTTACTAGCAGTTTCCAATAAGTCCATGTTGTTTTTTCCACTCTATGGATTCATATTTTTTGTGTATTTACAAATGAACTCTTCTTCGAATAGTCCCTTGACTAGGCAATGGGTGTTGGTGGCTTTAAAAAGTTGAAGATCAAATGCAGAATAGGATTTGAACACCATTTTATGGCACATGTTGATTCATGTCTTATAAATAGATTCATAATTATTTGTTTTGTTGATATATTATTGATAATAAAGTTCTTTAATATATCATCCTTTGAAAATATTACTAACACTATACACAAAGAAATATCAACCTATAATCCTCTAGATTCCTGTGCATCATGAGAAAATCCATTTCCATGATAGGCATCCATTATGCTCCCAAAAGGAAATTCATTTCCATCAAAGACAAAATTGTGAGGAAACTATGACAAATCCTTTAACTCCCACACCTAACATGCAAACTCAATTGGAAATTCTTGAGTCCCATGCTCAATGTCAGCATGTAAAATAATTAAATGAGAAAAACAATGTTTTAAACATAGAACACACATAATTATTTGGTTCAACTATAGAAAACATGATAAAAATAAGCTTTTATTATGCTTGAATTTAACATTAGGTGGTATCCTTCTAAAAAGGTCATCTAGATCGTGCACTACAAATATTTTTGTTGACAAAGGTCTCATTGAGTGAGATAACTATACTTTGGATAAGACCTACCCTTCAAATATTTCATTGACATTTCAAATCAAGTATTATCTTTAGTCTTATTATCTATAATATGAGTTGATGTTTTTGATTGAACCCTAAAGTTTTTTGGACGTCATCTTTTGGTGTTATAGGTTAGAATTTTTTTGTTATTGTTCTTCAATTTCACTAAGTTGACCTTGGTAAAGGAGAAATTTATCTTTAAAGGAGTAGAATCAAAGACAAAATTTATCCCAAATTATTCCCCATTCTTTGGGCCTTGTTTTCCATTTTTAAATACTCTACATACCACATAAAATGACTATAAAATATAACTAATTATATCAACTTCTACTTATAGGTATCCAAAAAATCTAGCTTTCGAGAAATCTTGATTTTAAATGAAAATATACATGATAAGAAGCTTAGCTATAACCCAAGATCTCTTGAATATTTTATATGGCCAAAAATGATAAATGATTTGAAGTTTTAGAGGCACATTGAACCTCAATAAATATTATATATATTTTTAATAGGACTAATAACTAAATATTTTCCACCAAGTATAAATATAATCTTATAAGTATCCCAAAATCATGTCTAGACAGTAACTGTATATTTTAGTTCTAAAATATGTAGGTCAAGACCCAACATATGTACAAGCATTATTAATTCCATTAGAATACAACTCAAGCCATGCATTTTCTAGAATGAACACATGCACATGTATGCGCCATCTTTCTTATAACATGTATTTAAAATTGAATTTATCTTGACAATGAATATGTGTGAATGAAATTTTAAATAAAGGAGTTAACACTCTATGTATTGCTATTCCTCTTGTCAATAGTTTGAGGAGGAAAATTTTGTAGACTTGAATAATGATAATATTTTATAGAGAAAAGAAAGGAACCTAGCATAGACATGTAAAGTATTAAATAAAGTATGCAACAAAGTGATTATTGATAGGTTAATTTGATTGTTAACTTCAATGATATTTTGTGTATATGATTTATTGTTTCAAGTTTGGATCCTTAATAATTAATTTTCATTATAAGTTCAAGGTACCATGCAACCAAAGCAAAAGGTAGTGAAAGTAAGGGGCTCTAATACATTGGATCAGTTTCAAATTTTATTAAACTAATGTGATAATTAAAAGGATTATGCAAAATTTATAGAAAATGGAGATCAAGGTCACTTAGAGGATGACTTGTATCAACTTCTCCATTCCAGGAGAAACAAGAGTATCGAGTTATTTTCCTACATATGTTTATTTATTTCCTTTGGAAAATAATGTTTATTACATTGGAAAAGACATGTAACATTCTTTAAAAGGCATGGATTAATGTATTTAACCATGGTCATGTTAACTAGGGTAGTTAGTAATCAATTACATCTTTCTCATAGAATAATTATACATGCAACCATGGTGATATTCATTAGAATTTATTTATGATGCTGAAATAAATTATTTTTTATTTTTAAAGGGACGAGCTAGTAACATTACTCACTAGATTTTATTTGAAGTGATAATTTTAAGCATGAAAGAAATGGTAACATAGATTCATGATACTTTTTGTAGTAGTTTTTCAACATCTCTACATCTGTGAGAAATGTAATACATTCCATAGAATGATTGGATGTCTTATGGTGACTTTCTACATTGCTAATAGGTCTGTCTCTTTCCATCTCGATGCCTTTCTTAGTTTCATCTTAAAAATGATTCCTAATTACTAAAGATGTATGCAAAACTCTTTTCTATGTAGGACTTACAAGATCAAAATTTATGAAATAAACGGTATGAACAAAATAGACCAAGAGGATTGAAACTATCTTTATACTAAGTGTAGATTTGAAGCTCAATAGATTTGGATATTTTTGGGCAATTCAAAACAATATGTTGAGAAGATTACTTTAAAATGTTTCAAAATGTATAAATTTATAACACATTTGACAAGAAGGCAAAAAGTTTCCACAAGAGATTTAACATATTAGTTTTTACCCCTTGTTGGGGTAAATTTTTTTCTATGTCTTCTTTTGGATGATACTGCTACCATTTAAGAGTTGCAGGCATAGCTTGAGGCCTAAAAACTAGGGCTACCCAAGCAGGGCCACACCTAGTGAGCTCCATTGAGCTCTCTACATCCATGAATTGTCTCTTGGGATATGGATGACCCCAATATGACAAATTTATCTATGGGTAGAGATAGGGAAACTTTTGATTCATATGATAACTTATATTGTACCTATAATTTCCCTTAGGATGCTAGACCTTTAAACCCTAAAATGTAATCTAAATTACCACAATATTATCTTGGGCAAGTTCCTAGATTGGATGTAAGTGAAACTTCAATTTATAGACAATGATCATGGATTCATATTACTCATCTTACTACATGGAGTATGAAATTGAAAGCATTAAATTTAATGGATTCTTTTTTTAGGTTTGATTTCTTTTCAAAGGCAGAAACATGGTTTCTATTAGGCCTTATTCTAAGTCTGTCACCTTACTCAACCACATATACTCAATAAATTAGTTTTTTTAAACATTCAACCAATATTCTCATCCCTTTTAGGTGTCTTTGATCTCATTTAACAAGTTTCTATATTGATTTGTTTGAAAAATTTATGTAATATAACGTTTTAGGCCTTCTAATAGACCTATTCACATTGTTATGAGTGTTCTTATTTCTATTTATTATTTTTAGATGTACATTTACCATGGTCAAATAATTTGGTTTTCTTTTTTATCTTTTTTTAATTTTTTTCCTCACTGTTACATTTTTTTGTAGGAGCATATTATCAAATTAACAACCACACTTGGAGAAAAAAGACAACCACGTACTTTTCCTTTTTGGCACCAATAGTGTTTATTTAATAAAGTTATTCTCATTGGATATTGGTATTTTATAAAATTGATAATTTTTTAAATAATGATATACAAAATGAGAGAGGTAAACTAAGGTTTCATTTCATTTCCTTGTAATGAAAATAATAACCTATGATTTAATAAATAGCAAGTATAGTAAGATTTAATTATTATTAAGAGTGGAAAGAACATAGTGGGAATTGAGAGATCGTAGACATGAAACTCAAAGATAGCACAAGGGATAATGAAAATATTTGTTAAGATTATATGGATAACATGGCATCAAATTTAAATGATGCCAGGGTTTAGAAAAAAGATGTTTTAGTTAATGAAAATTTTAGTAAGAAATAACCCAAGGACAAACTATACAAATATATCTTGATTTGAGAGGTACATACTTATCATTTATAGTTCATGGGGCATGTAGAAAAATTGTTTATCTTCATTTGAATATTCAAATGAATAGGAACCAAGACTTACTCCAGGAATAAATGAATACTTTAATGAAATGATATATTGTACTTGTGAAAAGTGCAAAACTAGGAAATTAAAGAAGTGACAACTTATTGTATCCATAAATTGAAGTATGGATTTTATATAGAAGAGGTATATTGTACCTAAAGGTCAAGTATACTTATAATTAATGAACATGCAATTTATATATTTCCCTACTACTAATTATTTGAAATGATTTTTTTATGCATAACCAGTCCAAGTTCATAGCAATGCTAAAGAAAGGGAATCTAACTTTAATGATAGTGACTCTAAAGATGAAAAACAAGACACATATATGGGTGATACCACTTCACAAATAAATGAGGATAGAGTGAATGAAATTATACAATGTTTCTACACATAAGTTGAAGAAGATGATTCACCCCTAACTCAAATTGCTAGGATACCTCTTTACCCTAATCTAGATTCATTTGTATTGGCACCACTTATGTTATTTTTGAATTTGAAGGTTATGCATGGAATGATGAACACATGATTTACTGATATCTTGAGGCAGGTTTTAAATTTCTTAAATTATCTATCAATGTACTAAGTATTGAATATTATGTATATTAATAAATATAAAGATCTTTTGTTGCATCATGTAGACTTTTAGCAGACAAGATACTTCCGAAATACAATAAGATGCATTGATCACAAAAATAAGTATCTTCAATAATGAAAGACATTGGAATGGAGTAAAAAATATATGATGCATGTACAAATGACCATATCTTAACTTATGGAGCTAATGAGAATCTAAAATAATGCTTAGTATGTCACAATAAATGGTATCATGAAGATCAAGTATCCACTAAGGTTAACTATAAGGTATTACACCACATTCCAATAACACCAAGGTTCGTGAGGATGTTCAAATGTAACAAATTAAATAGGTTTATAAATTATCATCCATGGGGAAGGAGACAAGATGGTGTCATGCGTATAATGGTAGATAACAAAGATTATAAGGATATTGAAGAAAAATTACCACATTTAAGAAATGAGTCAAGGAATGCAAAAATTCCTTTGGAAATGGATGGTGTTAATCCTTTTAGAGATCTTAGAACAACACACCCCATTTGGCCAATTTTATTTATTAACAATAATCTTCCCCATTGGATGGAAATGAAAAAGGAGAGTGTAATGTTAACTTTAATCATACCAGGTACATGAACTAGTTAATGTTATATTTTATTGAAGATTATTTAAATTTACATAAACTAAAATAAACTTTAATTCATATTTTTTATAGGTACATGCCAGGTGAAATATATGGAGCCTCTTATTGATGAGGTTTGTTATTTATATAAGGGAGTCAATATGTATGGTGTATCAATACCAATCAATGATAGGAACTTCCTTTTTTAGGAAATACTTATTTGGACAATTTATGATGTCCCAAGACTATCTACGTGTTGTGGTAATCTATTTATCAAGTACATTTTTAATTATTTTGTTTATGTTACAATCATTAAATAAATCATTTCCATAATATTTTTTAGGGATAAAAACTAAAGGGAAACATGGTTGTCCATCATGTGGGCCAAAAATTATGTATAGTCAATCAAAGGATCTCAAAACAAATGTGTATGATGAGTATAGATATTTCTTAACATAAAACCATCATTATTGCCTAGGTGAGAAAAATAAGTTCAATGGAAATGAGGAGGAAAGGAGGATTCCAAGAAGGATGAACCCTTTTAGGTGGAAAGTAGCATATGACAAAAAAGAAGGGAATGAGTACCCACTAGGAATGAAAAGACTATCTAAGTTTTACAAGTTAGAATATTATAAACACCTACCAATAACACAAATGTTTTATATAATGAATATTGGGAAAAATGTGGTAGAGTGCTTATGGAAGCACCTAAATGGAACCAATGATCAAGCTCAATTAAAATTATATAAAGACCTCTAGGTCGCCAATGTGATGTTGAACACATGGTTCCATGAAAATAACACATATGATCATGTTCCATGGGTTTTTACATCAGAGAAAATAATACATGATCTATAGCATGCAAACCATAATATTTCCTACTAGTTTTTATGCGACATTAGAAAATATGTTCACAAGAGATGGTTTAAATTTCTTAGGAATAAAAACACATGACTGACATAATTATATAAAGGTAATTCATGAAACATTATATTTATTGGAAACATAATTATAATTATGAATATCTTAGTAATATAAAAGCTAATATATATAGTTTAATAAAATTATTTCTCAACAATGGTGTAGTACTACTTACTACAACAATACATAACACTTTCAACTATGACATCATAAAAATAATTTATAAATTTTTTAAATATTTGAGGTATTCTGAACCCATCATTTATTCTTCAATAATTTAACACTTTTCATTTAATAAATGACATTCCTAATGTCTCTATAAGGTTTAAATTTTTAAATTGATGATACCATAAATATTGATATGTTAATGCTTATTACTAATACTTAGAAGTGGGACTCATCTAAAGAGATACATCAAGTTGAACTAAAATTTTGGAAGAGGGATATTGCAATTTTTATGTGTGACATTCAAATGTGATTCCCCCCAAAATTTTCAACTCTTAAGAGCACTAAATTATACACATTGTAGAATAGATTAAACAATGTGGACCTATCCATCTTAGGATAATGTGGTTTGTGAAGAGATACATGAAAGTCTTAAAACATTTTTCGAGGCAAAAAGTGTAACCTGAAGGGACCATGGTTGAGGGATACATGGTTTTTCATACCATGGTTCATTTAAGTGAGTACTTACCTTAATTTCATCTAAAAGATCCATGATTATGGGGTGATCAACATCCTCTATCCTTTTAAGGTAGCTCATACTTGGTCAAAATAACTTAGGAGAGAGACTAGGTAAGTGGATGGAAAAACTAAATGATTCTTATCTTTAAATTAAACCAACTAGGATTGTATGTGGCCAATGAATCATAAAAATCACAACTAAATGATATCCATGCATTCATATTAAGAATATCAATTAATTGAAAGTAACTAATGCTATTTGGTATGTCCACATCGTTCACTACTTATTCATAAGTACATGTCCATTTGAGTTGAACAAATAATAAAGGCTAGCCGTTATGATCAAATTAGATCATGATATGATAAATAAGGGAGTATTATATAGAAAAAATTATGAAGGAATATACTTGTGGTGTGTTTAAAGAGATGAAGTTGTGGATATATTGGATAATTTACATAAAAAATAGGTAGTCGACATCCCTAAGGCAATGTAATAGATCATAAAATCTTGAGAATGGGATACTACTAGCCTATAGTTTTTAGATATGCCCATAATCATGTCAAGACATGTCATGAATGCTAGGTATTTGGAAAAAATGAGGTGCAGGCTTCTATGCCTTTACAAGCAGTCATTGAGGTACAACCATGTGCTCAATGGGGTTTTTTAATTTCATGCAGTGATCAATCCAAAATCTTCAACATGACATAAGTTTGTCTTAAAAATAACTCATTATTATACCAGATGGATAAAGGTTGTGGATACCAAAAATTATAGAGCCCAATATGTGATCAAAATTTTAGAAGATATCATATTCACTAGGTTTGGGACTCTAGTCTCAATATTCTGTGACAAAGGTCTAGGGTTTATTTAGCTAAATTTATAGAATTGACCCATGATAACCAAATTACAATAAAGTTTTCATAGAAATATTATCCATAATGGAAAGTATTTTTAGATTCCACCAATAAAAACTTGATGGATGATATTAATAAATCAACACAAGATAAACCTAGTAAATGACATGTTTTACTAAAGTATGCACTATGGGTAGACAAGATAAGACACAAGCAAACCCTTGAGGCTTCATCTTTATTTCTAGTGTATGGGAAATAACCATTTTTTCCATCATTATTAAACCATCGACATATGTTTTCATGCAAGAGTACATGAGATAAGATGAGATAATCTATTACATATTACTTGACATAGTCTAGATGTAAGATAACTAAATAAAAGCATTGTATAAATTTAGTAAACACTAAGACATTTTCAAGAGGTGGTTAAAAAAACATCCAAGGTCAAATATTTCAATATTTAGACTTAATTATTTTATGGGATAAGACACATGAAAAGAAAGGATAGGATGAAAAGTTCACTCCTTTATGGATTGGAACATACCAAGTATCTGAAATCCTATACACTAATGTTTTTCCTCTAAAGGACCTCCAAGGTAATGACCTCAATTTCCCAATCAATGGATAGTTTTTAAAACATTATTTCATGGCTAATCTAGCTAGAGATGCTTTTAAATGACTATGAATTCCAACATATAACTAGGACTAGATTAGGTTTCCTAATTTATAGAGTATATTTCATACTTTTTGACATTTCTTTCCTTACATAACTTTATGTGCTTTCCTAAATTAGTTTCATATTTTCATCATTTGATTTCACAGTTAGTTTTGCTACTTTTTAGATTAGTTTTATTAAATCGTAGAAACAATCCAATTAATTTCTTACGCTGGAATCATGAAAGATCTACCATAATAAAGGGGATGATGAGGAGTGCACAACTGACATTCACTAAGATTTGATCTATAGTAAATTGAGAACTCCCAGTTTAAGGTATGTGTTATAACTGAATTTAGGTTTTTGTTTGGATTGAATAAATTCACCATGTATTTGAGATTTGCCCTAATATATTAATGTAAATTTAATAAATACTTTTCATTTTGAAAAATTAAGTTCACTATTACGTGTTAAAACTTGCATAAGAGAGAATAAACATTGAAATGGATATATGCTAGTAGGAACATATTGATAAAATAAGTTTTATTATATATACACCTATCTAATGGTGGTTCTTACCAACACTTATTCCATATGTGTTTTGTAAAAAAATCATACAAAGTTATGGAGGGAAAGTGGAATCAAAGGTATCTATCCCAGGGATATGGATGTCTAGCTAGTAATAGAGCAATACCCATGCTTCTCTTATTTCTGTTTATAATAACCATATATCAAAATGAAACCTATAGTGATCATCCAAATTTATATTAAAAAACTCATAAAAAGGGGTAAATTAATTCCAAAAAATTAGACACATAGATCCTAGAAATAAAAAGGGTTAATATAATGCATGAGGAAGTTAGAGTCTCTTGCAGTTGACTGGTCTATATATTCTTTTCAGGCAAATGTTGAAGTTATGTTATGATACATTAACTAAGATTTTAGGTTCTCAAATACTTAGGAGTATTTACCCACAGAGTCACCATTTGTTGTACCCAAACACACACCATTTTAAAAATTCAAATAGGGACCGACTATTGCTAAAAATCTTCACTTATGGTCCATATTAACATTAGGAATTATAATAATGATCTAGTATACATAAGCATAAGGTTGTTTTCAAAGTTTAATTTAATTTTCATAGTTCCAAAAGAAATAAAATCAGATCTTGGGGATTATTTATGATTTATCTACCACCTTGGATTATTTTTCTATTTTGAATCCTTATTCAAAGTTGAGATTTGATTTAATTGACTAATGTGACTAATGAATATGTTTTAGCATATTTAAGCGTTGATGTACAATATATTTTCCCCTATCTTCAAATTATCATCGAGATCCCTAAATCATGATATTTATTAGAATTTTGATTTCTCATAGCCAAACATAGTTTTATTAGAAATTATCTCTAAACATCTAGATTCTAGAGATCATTCCATGTGGAAGCATCTCATTCACTTGTTAATTTTGTCTTTCAAATGTGTTCAAAATTCATAGGCGTTGTGAATCATCCACATGTCAAAATATTTTTGAATTAGGACTCTCCCAATCTTCATGATAATTCTAATTCTTTCGAGTTCCTAGAACCCTGATATTATGACATGTGACACAATAGTGTTGAATCAAAACATGGAATATCAAGGTAGGTTTAATACATTAAAATTTATTAAGTAGTAGAGTACTTGAGATCATGATATATGGAATAATATTTTTCACTAGGGACCTGTCAGTTATAATCCAAAAGTTCTATCTCTTTGAGTTGACAAGAGTCATCCATGTCACATGATTTCATTAATTTAGAACATGTCAATCAAAGGTAAATTTCTAGAGTTTTATTTTCATATAGATTCTTGAGAGTCACCCACATGTTGTAATATCAAAATTTTGGGAGTTATCAAGAGGAAGGTACAAGAGCAAAACACAACAATTTTGATAGGGTTGAGAGTTATCCATGTGGTGTCATTTGGGAAGCTCAAAACTTATCACTCAAAAGTGAAATGTTAGATTTTGAATAGTCCTAAAGGCCCAAGATCATGCCAAGTTGAAAAATATTATTAATATGTACACTGTTAAGCATACAAAGCAAAATTATAAAAGGCTAAATAGCCATAGGTATGTGAGATTGAAATATAGATAGAATATAAGCACAAGTGTTGACTACTAGGAAAAAGCTAATACATAGGAAATATACACTTGGCTCATGATGATGACTAAGGATTCATAGTGAATTAAAATATACCACATGGAAAAGGACCCACCAAAGCTGAATTTCGAACTTCAAATCAAAACAATAAATAGATCTAAAATTTGTGGTTGCATTAAATTCACATGAACTTGGCATTCAAGTCTCAATATTTAAATGATATAGGAAAAATATTAATGATATATTATTACTTTTCCATTAATTAATGAGCTTAAAATTAAGAATTTGAGACACTAAGTTATCAAACACCTTAATTTTATTGCTAACAAATTTGTGAATTAATCTAATTAGATTACAATAAATTGTATAATATAACAATGGCTTCCTCATCTTGAGCATCTAATAAAAATATTTATTAATATTATATCATAAGAGGGACTAAGTATTTGGAAACAATATTTGACAAGTGAGAATTTTCATTCCCTCATTACTCTACTCTCTAGAATGAGATAGATGACATCGATCTGTATTTAGTTTCAGACCAAAAGGATAAATACATGATAATACACATAGATTATTTGATACCAATCAAACTAGTGGAGTTGTACAATTTGGTAGAGAAATATGAGGCAATGTCATGCATATAATTACCTTGAGATTCATTTCTTAATGGTACAATTACTAAATATTTCTTGCACTTTAGTATTTATAGAAATGTGATTGCATATATTTACATGGAGGCCTTTAAAAGGTATATATGCCTAATAGTTCCTATAATTACTTATAACTAGGTCATAGCCAATGCTTTGTTAGATCATAACACAATTGAAGGTAAGCTTAAGTAGTGGTTAGAGAAGGGTGAAAAGTTGAATATTCCATGGGATATTTTCCTTGGTTTCCATAACCAAATTTAGGATAGGTATTAGAATATCCATGGTTTTTGAAATAGGTTGTATGTATATTATAGTATCACTTACTTACATGAGGCATGGGTGCTCTTGCTAGACATCAATCATAATTTCAATAAAATTATGGCACTTGGAAAGGTTATCAATGTCAAGCTTAAGGTACAAATGTTCAATGTTGATGAAAGAACATATGATGGTAATTTTTATTTGATGTCTTATGTAGTATATGTAATTATGGGAATAGTCTACCCAACCTATGGATAAGCCTAGGATCCATTTATAAAATATGTGAATAATAGGGTCTATGATGACTTTTCCATACTCCATGTTTACAAGGTTAGATATAAATAAATAAAATCAAAGAAGAGATATACCTTCTAGTATACCAAGACATTTATGGGTGCATCATGCCCAGGCTTTATGAGAACATAAAAAATAAGCATTTAAAACATGGGAGACTATTGGTACTATATTAATTGCACTATAATTAGGATATAAATAACTAGGACACCTCCTCTAAATTTATCTCATCTTGTTCTTGATAAAGTGGAAAATAAAGAGATAACCATTCAAATATATATTATTTCCAATAACCAATGATACTATCACAGTACTCTAATCATTTTCCAAATGCAATACCAACTAAGGAGGTGACATAATTTAACTAGTAAGATAAAGGTTCATTATGGTTTCCAATTGATCATAATATTGAGATTGGGATCCTAGAAACAAAGTGAGACAATACCTCAATGATATTAGAAATAAGGGAGTTCATATTCCCTATGGACATATTATTTTTGATTATGATCAAATTTTCATTAATGTTGTAGATGATTCAGAAGTCTAAATTTGCATGAATAAACTTAAGATGCCAATGGTAGTAGCCTAGACAATCCATTATGATCCTTAAATCACTAGGTGTTAAAAAATAAAATTGTAGAAGAGATAGATAAAGTTTTAATCCATAAATGGACCCAATCTTAGGCTCAATTATCACCAGCGCATGGCCATCCTTCCTCTCCATAACAATCAGAATTTGGTTTATAAGAGGAAGTACCTCTCAATGGAGATGGATCCCTAGATTAGGAAGAACATTATTAGGGGACTACCAACCCATCAAAAAATAGATAAAACATAGTTCCCCATAAAAACTATAAGGACTTCAACTCGTATAGGTTGACAAGCCACAACCATCCCTTTCCTATATTAACCACAGTTTAATAGGTAAGTATTCTTACATTCTTGTAGAGTTATTTTGTTACTCTTCCATTTGTAGTTCTATTTCTTTCAAATCTTACCACTTGTTCTATTCCCACTTCACCTCCATCTATTGAATCCCCTTAATCTCCCATGCCATCAATCTCATAACAAGGCCCTATTTCCATCTAGCCATCCAGATTGACTTATAAGATAAATCCCAATAATCCTCTCATATCTCATCAAAATTTACAACTAGAATAAAGACCTATTGAATGTCTATTTATCATAGGGGTCCCACTATACAAGGAATTAGAGGAGAAAAAAGGACGAATCAAGAGGAAAACCAAAATAAATGGAACATATCTTGGTGTTGGATAGTGATGAGGAAGGAAAGTAGTAGATTGAAGAAGATTAGTTACTTAAAGAGGAAAAATACATGAATAAGACTGATGATTCCACATTATCACTCATTATTTTCATGATATATCATCATTCATAGCCTTAAACATGTTATTTGAAATGAGCATTGCATGTAGTCTTAAGGTTTATAACTAGTCTAAGGTAAAAAATAGATGTTTTTATCTCTATAAGCTCATGTGAGTCTAAGTTAGCATTATTTGCATGATGTTTTAACCATTTTCATGTTTAATATTCATATTTTTATATGTATAGGTATGATAGTGTTTAAATAAGAATTTTGATAAGATCTCATAAAGATAAGGATGTGCCATGACCAAGAAATGATCATTTAAAACATAACTATGGATTATATTACTCAGCTACAAATTACAATAGTTAACTATGGATTCTATCAGTTAGCTATGGATTACAATAGTTGGTTACATATTATGATAGTTGTGCTTTGGATTATCATAGTTCACTTCATATTTGGCCTCAACATGTTCTAAATCATTCAAAAATATTTTCCACTTATTCCATGATGATCTAAGACTCCTTTTGATACTTTATATTTCTATACATGTCTATATATAGATTATTATTTCTATATAGCCTTCCATTTATATAATTTGTTGTTGAAGGTTGCAATTCTAGAGTCAGAAGATATGGATATATTACATGTAAATATTTGGTGGTTAGATATCTCTAGACATAGTAGTTGTAATCTCATGTGGATATTTCTAATTTTGTGTATATATTATTGCAACACTTTCTCTCTTTTGGTTATATCACCCAATATCTCTAAATATATTCTTATTTTAAGTTAGTTGAGTTGTTTCTTGGTTTATAGGATAGTTAGTTTCTTTTGCATATAATAAAAGGATAGATCCATGATAGTTCTACAGACATATACAGAGACATAAATACTGTAACTTTGATTATTTTTGAATACAAGAAGACTCACAATAGATTAATCTTTCATTCTATGTGTTAAGATAACATTTTAAGACTGAGTTGATTTAACCTTGAATCCAAGGGTGAGAAAGGGACCACTCCCCAAGGAGATAGGAGACATTATTCTGGTATTTATAGGTTTATTTCTTTTTTGTTTCAATATATATATATATATGTTCAGTGTGATTAGACTTATAACCTATAGGATAAAATAGGTTTTAATTTGTTTATTTTCATATTTGCATAAAAATTTATCATTTATTGAATTTTTATAACTTTCATTTTGTAAGTGTGAGTTTGAGATTTGGTTTCAATAAGTTTACTTTGCATCATTGTGTGATTGCTTTTAGATTATTCAATTCAATAGTTTTGGTGTGTTTACATTTCATGCAAGAGTGTTTATTTTCAAAATTAGTTTATATTCTTAGGAATAGACATCAAGTTAGTACAACACTAGCCCCCCAAAATAATACTGTTAGCTGAAACCAATAAGTACCTTATTGTAAATAGCCTTAGGCACTGGCCCTATTAAAAATTAACACCCACATAGATTGGTTAAATGAAGGGGTAAAAATGACACCCATCATTTTTGGCACTATTTCTAGGGACTTATTTAAAATTGTTAGTAAGGTAAACATTCAGACTAATAGTCAAAATATAAAAACAAAAAAAATAGAATAAATTATTCTCTTGTCAAATATAGGTATATGAGTAGGCAAAGGGATTCATAACGAAGGTTTATTACAAAATATCCTTATCCTTTAGAGGAAAGAATCAAAGAATTTTTAGAAAATATAGAAAGTTTGTAGAAAGAAATAATCGAGTCTTTTATAAGTACCTCTCAGAATCTAGAATAATCTTCCTCTTCAAGAGTTGAACTTTCAAACAATAAACATCTAGAGGACCTTGAATAATATCCTCCTCTTAATAAAAATCTATTTAAAATGGGAGAAAATATAGGCCATGTAGAAAAACCTCATAGGAATCCTCCTAAGAGGACTTTCTCTTATCCTATTATCTTTAAGAATGATGATTGAACAATAATGAAAAATGTTTCCCCATCCAATCTACCTACCTTTAGAGGTCTATCCATTTAAGACCCAGACCAATTTAGTTTTTAGTTCAAATTCCTCTTCCAAACCTATGATTACACTTTAGATAATCAAAATTTGAATATTTTTCCTTCTACTTTGAAAGAAGGAGCAATGAGGTGGTTCATGGGACTAGCAAGAAATTCTATTGGCAATTGGAGACAAATGGAAACAATATTCTTGAAAAAATACCAAGATTACTATAGGGTCAAGGATAAAAAATAATATTTTTTCAAAATCAAGCAAAATGAAGATGAAACCTTGAAGATTACCTATACCATTTTTCTTTTGCCCATAACAGATGTGGATATGAGCTATTTAAGGAAGTGATCAAAACTATTTTCCTTAAAGGATTGGATGACTCCTCCAAAGATTCTTTGAATCTCATGGGTAAGAGAGATATTAACAAATTAGAATTCTAAGATATTACACATTTATGTACCAACTGCTCTAGGACAAAACCTGGCAGTATAAGAGGGAAACTAGGGAAACCTAGTGATGTAAGCCAACCATAAAGGAACTAGTAAATTTCAAAACAAATATACTAGTTCAACTAAACACAACATTATATGGATTACAAGCTAAGGATAAATCTAACACTAAATTAATATAAATATATTTTCCAAAATGTAGATTAAAATATGCACTCAAGGGTTGTCCTCTAGACAAAACATAAATCTATGGAATATGTGATGCTCAAGATCATTATACAAAAAATTATAGTCACCTTCCTAATCTTAAGAACTAGTTCAAAAAAAATTGTACAAACTATATAAGAAATAAACAATGTTCAATGACAAGGAAATACCTTCCAACAAAATCAACCACAATAGTTTGGTTCAAAGATTCCTTTTACACAATGGCATGCACCTCTACAAGTATGGGTAGTACCACCATAATGGGGCACCTAGGAATGGATGCCATAATAATGGATGATTCCCCAAATTTTTTAACAAACATGGATACCTCAAGGTCACCAAAATCCATGGATAAATCAACATTGGAATCCTAGTCCAAACTATAACAACAACAAAAAAGGTTTCCACAATAACAACAAGCATTAATGACTCCTCAAGGAAATCAAACAACCCCTACAAAGAAAGTAAACTAACCTCATCTACCTAATCAACCAGTAGGAAATCCAAAGAACAGTTAGGTTTATGTAAAAGAAAAAGGTGAAATCATAGGGGTGGGTGCTATTGAATGTGTAGACATACATCTCAGGTCAAGAAAAATGTTACAAAAATATTAGATCATCATCACATAAGTACCTCATGAAAAAATGTCAACAGACTCAACCAAAGAAAGAAGAAGAATTAGGAGAGAAACCTATAAGAATAAATTAAGTCATCATAAATCATCCATTTATTCCTTTTCTATAATGATTGAAGGAAGTGGAAGACAATAAGGAATATGAATTAATTTAGAAACTCAAAAATCTCAACATAGAAATTCCATTAGGGACATTCCAGAGCTAAATAGGGTGATAAAAATTGTGTGTATTACGACACCTACCATAAAAATATAATATCCTAAGGCCATACAGGTAGATGGTAAGCTTGTTGATTTATTAGTAGGTAAGTTAATTTTGCCTAAATATGGGGACCCAAGGAGTCCTACCATCTATGTAAAGATTAGAAAGTAAGAGATACCAAATATATTGGTGGACTTGGGAGGTACTATTAATTTAATGACTATAGACCTCATGAAAAATATCTCTCTAAAAGATATGCAACCCACTACCATAATATTACAGATGGTAGATCATTCCACTACCAAACCAGAAGGTGTCATTGAGGATATAACATTGACTATAGAATCATGAAAACACCCTATTGATTTTATTGTCCTCCAACCTAAAAATAAACAAATTAGATACCCATTGATTCTATAAAGGCCTTGGTTAGCAACTATAGTATCATTGATTGAATGTATATCAAGGATATGACCATCTTAAATGGTCTTAAAGAAAAATGTATTTCTTTATATCCACCTGCTCAACCATCAACCAATCATGTTAAATAATTATGGGTAGATCAACCTAAAGAAAAACATGATAGTATCTCCTCCCCATCTATGGTCATAATCATTAATCATGTGGAATAATTAGAGGATGAGTTATTAAGAAGTATCATAACTACTATGAATCTTGACAGTCCAGCTTCAGATCTTGACAGTCTAGCTATGGATCTTGATAATATAGATACAAATTTTGATAGAGGATCCTATCATGATTGAATTTCATATCCTTTAGATCACCCATACTTTTACACCTCTTTCAACATACTGTATGACCATAAAGACATTCAACATAGTGTGATTCAATGGGCACATGAACACCAAAATTCATTTTAACAACCTTCCATTGTCCTTTAGCTAAAGTGATTTCTATAGGAGATAAATTTGTCAAAGATAATGTCATAGTCCATACATTATTACCACATCCATTTCATCTCATATCTTTGATGAGTGAATTCAAACAAATAGGTTCTTACCATCCAAGCACTAAATAAATCATAGTAACATTAGGAAAGACACTCAACATAAATAATTGGTTGACATATGATCAGGAAGTGAAAATCTTTGATGTACTTAGAGATATTAGTCAAGATTTTACTTAGGAATATAAAGACATGAAGAGAATCCATATAATTATATGAACACACCATATCTACACAAATCATATTAAAAAAAAAAGCAACCTCAAATAATAATTAATCCTA
This sequence comes from Torreya grandis, assembly GCA_037957365.1. Lineage (NCBI taxonomy): Eukaryota > Viridiplantae > Streptophyta > Pinopsida > Cupressales > Taxaceae > Torreya > Torreya grandis. Next base: position 1,144,950 of record JARHVA010004867.1, on the reverse strand, counting down.
CCTTAAAAGACATTATGAAAATTGAAATAGAAAAGTTACTAGAAGTAGGATTCATTTATCCTATTTCTAACAACCAATGGTTCTCTCCTTTGGTTATTATTCCTAATAAGAATGGTAAATGGAGAGTATGTGTAGACTACAAGGAATTGAACAAATTAACCATGAGTTATTACTACCCTTTACCCTTTATTGACCAAGTACTTGACAAATTAGCAGTGGAAATATATTTTTATTTTTTAGATGGCTTTAGTGGGTACAACCAGATACAAGTAGCACATGAAGACGAAGATAAAACAACCTTAACTTGTCCATAGGTGACATTTACATATAGCATATTGCCTTTTGGTTTATGAAATTCACCTGTCACTTTTTAATAAGTAGTTCTAGCCATATTTTTAGATTTAACTAATGATTGTGTGGAGGTTTACATGATTGATTTTACTGTTTATGGAGAGTCTTTTGATAAAAGTTTGAGAAATATTAGAAAAGCACTAAAAATATGTGAGGAACACCATCTATCCTTAAATCATGAAAAATGTTTGATTATGATAGAGTAAGAAATAGTTATAGGACATCATATTTATGCAAACAGAATCCAAGTAGATCCAAATAAAATTAAAGTCATTTTAAACTTACCTATCCCTCAAAATTAGACTGATATCAAAAGTTTCTTAGGCCATGTAGGATACTATATAAGGTTTATAGAATATTTTATCAAAATTATTGCTCCAATATTTGCTTTACTAACAAAGGAGAGTGAGTTTATCTATAATCTAGACTGCCAACAAGCCTTTGAGACCATCAAGGAAAAACTGAGTTCTGCACCAGTCCTAAGAATATCTAATTGGTCATAACCCTTCCATATTTATATTGATGTATCTAATCATGTTATGGGATTTATTCTTGGATTAAAATATGAAGATGGATAGATGTATGCCATATACTACATTAACAAGAACTTGGATTCAACTGAAAGAAACTACACAACCACTAAGAAAAAATTCTTGCTATAGTTTATGCCATAAATAAGTTTAAACATTATATTACTAGTTATAAAGTCTTTGTATATATAGATCATGTAGCTATCATATATTTGATGACCAAATTCATGGTAGGAGGAAGAATTATCAGGTGGCTACTACTACTATAGGAATTTGATATAAAAATGATTGATAAAATAGTAAAGTTCAATGTGGTTACTGATTTTATTTCTAGATTGAACAATCTAGATGAAGAAGAACCTATAAAATATAGTTTTATAGACAAAAAACTATTTTTTGTTTTAGATTAAAGTAAAATCAGGTTTTGAAGGGACCCCAAAACCCTATAATAGAAATAGACAGATAAAGCAATAATGTCCATCAGGAAGAGCATTCCTAAATCCTACTAAAGATCAACATCAAAATTAGGTTTTACAGGGACCTAAAACCACAAACCTAAACCTTAAAAAGAGCCTAGGTTTTACAGAGACCTAGAAACTCAAAAAAAGTTTTAAAACTAAGAACCAAGTTTCAGTACCAGTTATAACATCCAACAAATGGGACCAGAATAAAAACAATATCAACAAAGAAGACCCTAGTCTTCTAATTCCAAGATAATCTTCACAACCTCCTTTCCAATCATAGCAGTATCTTGTATGGATATAGCAGCTGGAGTAGCAGTATCTTGTAGGGCTTTCTTCCTTGAACTCTACCTGGTCGTCTTACTTGGACTCTCTAAGGATTTTATTTCTTCATTTGCTCATTTTCCAAGGCTAGCTGTAGCAGCACATATGCTTGAAGTTACTTGCTCCATCTTCATTCTACTTTCCTTGATGAGCATTCTAAGATTATTCTCATAATCTTTAAGTTTAATTGGGATATCTCTCATTTGCATCTCCAAATTATTGATTTTGGTCCGATCAGCTTCTTGATTATGTTGCATTATATCCACTTTCTTCTTCAGCCGCATTATTTCATTATACATCCATGAATCAACTTGGAGAATAGAATCAGCTTTGAATTTGGCTGAGTTCATGAATGATAGCTTAGTGTCCCTCTGCCTAGCATCACAAATGTCTTCTACATTCTCATGTGTTGGGGAATCATCCTTTTCAATTTGTTGCTCCCTTTCCATCATTTTCTCCTCTTTAGTCTCAACAGGGTCTTCATGCTAGACAGTATCATCCTTTTCTTGTTCCCTATTCTCCATAGCAGGAGAGGAATCTAGAACCATATGTTCCTTCTCTCTTATCAAAGCTGGATCATCAAGTAAAATATTTATGTCTTTAACACTTCCCCCCAACACAGTCTGATTATCCTCATGATCAAAATTGCTCTGTTCTGAATTTCCCTCAGTTGTATCCCCTTCATTCCCTTTCTCACTTTTTTCTTTATTTTCCTGATAACCTTCTAGATTAGAACTGAACTCCCCAATATCCATCCCTTCCTCTTCCTCTAGAACATCCTTCTCAGAACTTTCTGTACTTTCCAACTCAAATTCCTCTTCAACAATTTGTTTTTTAGAACTAGAGGGTTTTGGTTTTGCCTTTTCTTTCCCCTTAACTTTTTCATCCTTTTTACACTATGAATTCTTATTTTTATCAGAATAAGGAGTCAAAGCTATGGCATTATTTTTACAAAAACCCTCTATGATAAGTATCAGTCCTTCATGTAAAATGGGGCGAGACTCCTTCTTTTTATGGGCAAACAAGCTTTGAAGCAATGAAAAATGCAAATAGAAAGGGAAAGAAATTCTATCTTTGTGCCTAAAATGATTAAGAAAGACAAAATGAAATTTATGAACTCTTTTGCTCCTACCATCAAGGATAAATTACTCATGGATGCAGCATAACACATCTCTCCAAATTCCTTTTATCTACTCCAAATCAAAGAAATCTCCATTCTTTTCGAGTTGCTTCTCCTCTGCATCCGTCTTCAAAATTTTTTTGTAGGCCACATTGGAGATACTGGTCTATTTAGAGAATTTAATACCACCCATGGGAAGCCCCGTGACCTTGGCAATGAAGTCCTCAGTAAGCTTCACAGTGACACCATGGAGAGTTACTCTGTCATCAACCCAATTTTTGAAGAATGCAGTAGTAATGTGGGGTTTAAATCCATGCAACCACTCCAGATAACTTACCACCTTCCCTTTCTGAAGAATATTCCATACATCCTGTTTAGCCTTCCAGTCTTCACAATTTTTTGGCTCTTGCTTCTGCAGTTCACCCTTCATATTGCAAAATAAACAATAGTCCAACAACACCCAAACACTGAAGGCAGAAGAGTTAAAATGGAGCCAATTGTTTTTTACATGAAATGGAAATCACCTATATGATGACACATGTAGTAACCACATTACATTCTCATGAATGTACCTACTCAGTGAAGGTAATTTGTCCACCGTAAGGCCACTCCATCAAATTATTAAATTGCTAATCCAGGTAGATCTCTCCCTCTTTAGAATGAATGGCATCATAATTAATATGTGCTTTGAGATCAACGTGCTTATTTAATGCATCATGCCATCTCACCTTATGCCCTATTTGAACAACATGATTAGCTATCCAGTCAGTGACCCCATTGGCTTCTCGATATGTATGGGATATGGTCACTTTATCAAATTTTTGAATTAAGGCTTTAATTTCCATAACCGTAGCCTCAATAGACCATGAAATTGAATTTTTATTATTTAGGATGTTTATAATATTCAAATAATCACCTTTCAACCATAATTTGGAAAATCCCAACTCAACAGCTAGTTTAATGGTGTAGAGGGCTGTAGTAGCTTCAACAATATGACTATTTGACTTACCAATTGGGATAACAATAACATCAATTACATTTCCCACATGATCTCTCAATACTCCTCCACATCCCACTCTTCCCAGATTTCCTTTAGCTGCTCCATCAAAGTTTCCTTTGATCCATCCAGTAGGAGGAACATATCGAAACTATTTTTTGTTGCATCACAATCACCTTAGTTTTTTTTTATAAAATTTTTTTTGGCAACAAAGAAGTTTCCTTTTTAGTTTACTAAAAAAGAAAAGAAACATTTGATTGAAATTAGTTTTTATTATAAATGGATTAATGGTATATTGTTTAATCTTGGACCTGATCATATTTTACAAAGATGTGTAGAGGAGAATGAAATGTATGATATCATTTGTGCTTGTCATGATGAACCTAGTGAAGGACACTACGCAGTTAAAAGGACAATACATGATCTTTGGAGCTGGTTACTTCTGGCTAACTCTTCATAAGCTCAAAACATACATTTGGTAATGTGATCTATGTCACAGAATGGGTAAACCTACATTGTCTTCTAATATGCCTCTCCATCATCTAGTAGTTCTAGAACCTTTTGAGAAGTGGGTCATAGACTTTGTTGGGACCATAGATCCACCTTCTCAAGCAAGAAGTACTTTTTGGTATGTATATATTATGTGAACAAATGGGCTGAAGTACAAGATCTTTCCTTTGCAAGAGAAGAGGTAGTAGTAAACTTCTCATATTCCAAGATCATGCAACATTTTGGAGCACTAAGAAAGATAGTGTCTGATCAAGGACCTCAATTCATGTCCAAAATGATCCAAGCATTCACATAAATCTACCAGGTTAACTATAGAAAGTCTTCTCCATACCACCTCAAGCAAATGGATAGGTAAATGTTAACAATAGAAAATTAGAGAACATCCTTACCAAAATAGCAGGTAACAGTAGAAATAATTGGGCATCCAAACTTTTAGAAGCTGTATGGACATACAACACCACAAGGAAGACTACTACTATTTTTTCACCATGTGAATTGGTATTTGGTAATAAAACTCTCCTTTCAATTGAATTTGAGATGTAAACTTTAAGGACTACACTAGAAGTATGAATTGACTTGGATGAAGCATAGAGAGGGAATTTTATAATTGAATGATTTGGATGAGATGAGAACAAAAGGTTTGTAGTAGACAGAAATGATGCAATACTAAATAAAACAATGGCATGATTTTTACATCAAGGAAAGACAATTTAAAGAAGGAGATTGGGCATTTTTGTATGATTTTAAATATTTTCACTTTAAAGGTAAGTTAAGAACTAGATTGTTAGGACCATTTTAGATAAAAAATATTTTTGACAATGGTTTAGTATAATTCTACCTATAGATAGTAATTAGAAGATCCTCTTAGCTAATGAACATCAGTTGAAGTTATATTAGAAGCCTTTTAGTAAAGAAGAATTTAGCCAAATAGGACAAAATGAGTTTGGCCCCATGGGAGAAATCAAATCTTCCATGGTTGTTTATCCTTGAAGATAAGATGACCTTAATAAAGGAAGAGGATCCACCTCTTCTCTAAAAAAAATAAAAATAAATAAATAAACAAAAAAAAAAAAAATCCTTAGGGATGTTGTTGACAGTCATGCCAAGAAAACCAGCTTGCTAGCTATTCATATACTGCATGGTGAGCCTTGGTAAAAAAAACCAGTAAATGTTTGGTCAAGGGAAAAAACTAAAAAACTAAAAAAAATTAGAAAAGTGAGTTAAAATATTTAGGAGTAATGATTGATTCTCCTTGATCTAAAATAATAAACATTGATGTTATTATTAACTGTAATCTTCTTTAAAACTAATTCATACAATTTCCTTCGTTAGAATAGGTGAAGAAGGTCAAACAAGGAAAATATCATGGGTTTTTAAGGTATATTATCTATTTTTTAAAACTAAATGTTAGTTTTTTAATTTTCAAATCTTCATGCATATGCTCAAATCTTTGACAAAAATTACCATAAGTGTTATATGAGGATTATTCCCACCATGTCAGTAAGGAATATTTAAAAAAAATCACATTTTAAACATTTGATTATATGCTACAGACACTGTCCTCTCAAGTTATAAATCACTTTATAATGACTTGTCTTTATCATCATATTACATTCATATGGATAAGCAATTGTTAGAGATTTAGTGGCATAATGGTTACAAATAAATACAAAATGGAAAAATCACTAATCATTATCACTTCAGTGGGCATTGTCATTATCACTTGACACACTTGAAGGCTTGAGGTTTTGTCTAAAATAATTAAACGAAAGGGATATCATTTTTATCCATTACTTTCCAGTGAAGTATATTTCTTCCTTAAGCAGAGTAATGGATTGACTATATTTTGTGTAGAATTGGAATTTAGAATGGAATAGAAGAAAAAATCTGAACCTGAGTCTATAAATGATCTTTTAAGAGATGAGCTAGTAAAGCAAGTGTTTGTAGTAGCAGGGTGGCTTGAATTTATCTTGAAATTTTAGGGTTTTAATGAGGCACTTTTTATAGATTTCATCCTCAATTTTAAGATAGATTTTTATACTATTTAAGGTATGTAAATCCCATTCTCTAGTCAGGTTCTTAGTGAGTTATCCAAAATTTTAGATGAGGGGGAAATAATTATAGGAAGATCCTCCTTTAGTGATCTTATTCATATCTTCATTAGCAAAGGAGAACCAATGATAGTGTATGTTTAATTTTCCAAAGGAAGAATCAATGGTATCGATAGGGATTATTTTCTTAAACCTTAGAGGTTAGTATCTTTTTGGATTATCAAATACCTAACTTTTGAGGGTCAATGTAGTGTCTTAAGTTTCATTATAATGAGAATGTTGATTCATCTAAGGTATGGCATGCAATAACCCCAACACCAAATCAATCTACCCTCATTATTGTTAGGATACATTCAAGTCATGGTTATTAGATATCCAAAAAACACATCTACCATTCACCACCATGGATTAATTCAATTGATAATCCAACACCATTTTTTGTAGCAAGAACAAGGCACAAAAGCATAGATTTCCTTTCATGAAGGGAAAAAGAGGAAATACCCCAAACTTAATAGGAAAAATCCATGAGACCCTTGTGACTCAAGCGCTAGGGCTCCACCTAGGATTTATTCCTTTAAATTAATTACTCTTGAGTCTACTTGAAGTACATAATACATAGTTAGGGCTGATACACCTAAACTCCTAAGTCATCTCAATGTAATTCTACCATCTAAACTAAGCAAGAAATTAAGGATTAGGTCTTCTACCAAGAACCCTAAACAATATTCCCAAATTGAACCAACAGAATAACCTATTCAAATCAATGAGGATGAATCATCAACATACCTTATTTCACATCCTACACCTCAAGAAGCCTCATATGTAGATATTCTTTATCTCCCTCAGAAGAGAAGGAAAAAATTTATATTGTTTATTAATGATGATGAAATAATGGTTACAGAAACTCTTGATAGTCTAGGGTAGGAAACCAATACAAGTGCCAATGGGGAATAGGATAAAGAGGAAGTATAAACCCATTTCCAAAGGATGATTTTGGAGAGACAATTCTTGAGATTGTTCCTACTCCCTATACATAGAAATCAGTTGATAAAGGTAAGGCTCCAATGACTGATGAAGAAGCCCAGCCTTCCAAAGAAGTAGATGATGTGGAATTTCAGCATTCTTTGGCATTGTCTTAGATGGAGGCCATAGTAAATCAAAATGTATAAGATATTACTAAGGTAATATCTTTAGCCTAGAGTAAATATTTTGTCATTTCTCTTCTATTGAAATAAATATAAAGCACTGAAATTCAATCCTTGAAGAAATTAGATGAATAAAAAAATGACATTATTGATTTGTGAAGCTATACTAAAACACTTGAATAAGATAATATCTCTTTGAGAAGAAAGATTATAAATTTTAAACAAGAGAATTTTAAGTTTTTGGAGAGACAATTCTTGAGATTGTTCCTACTCCCTATACATAGAAATCAGTTGATAAAGGTAAGGCTCCAATGACTGATGAAGAAGCCCAGCCTTCCAAAGAAGTAGATGATGTGGAATTTCAGCATTCTTTGGCATTGTCTTAGATGGAGGCCATAGTAAATCAAAATGTATAAGATATTACTAAGGTAATATCTTTAGCCTAGAGTAAATATTTTGTCATTTCTCTTCTATTGAAATAAATATAAAGCACTGAAATTCAATCCTTGAAGAAATTAGATGAATAAAAAAATGACATTATTGATTTGTGAAGCTATACTAAAACACTTGAATAAGATAATATCTCTTTGAGAAGAAAGATTATAAATTTTAAACAAGAGAATTTTAAGTTAAAAGCTCAAATATCTTCCATCTCTTCTAATGTGTCTCCTAAAGTCATGATAGAATAGGTTTGCCAAACCACTCTATCCTATCCTGATGTTAGAAACCACTAGGGGCAAGTTTGTTCTAAGATTGAGGAGTTAAAGAGGCAAAAAAAATTTCTTGGGAAAGAGAAACAACAATTCCAAGAAGACTTGTCACAAACATAGGAGAAGGAATAAAAAGCTAGATAAACCCTTCAGTTCACTTGTCAACTTGGTGAAAAGTTGTTAGCTTGTAGGAGCCCTTATTCTTCATACAATATATTCTTGCATGAGAAATTTTTAAGATGGTATTTACTCTATATTTCTTGTGGTTTACCCCATGAAATTAATACAAGTAATGAATTCTTGATAATGTTTTAGAACAATACCCTTGATAGGAAAGATTTGTTATGTGAATTATATCTATGTGATATCATTTTGGGGAATACAAATAATTTATTTGTTGGAGAATTACAATTAAGGGATCTTATTTATATATATATATATATGAATCAAATTGCATGGACATAAATATATGATGATCATATAAACACTGCAAGGGAAACTGGTCTATACATTAGACCCCAGTTTAGTGATGCATAATAAATATTGGAAAAATTCCAAAGTTTTTATCAATAGAATAAGATCCATGATCATTATATTTATACTCTTCAAGATGGCATCATCAATTTTTAATCATTTGTTTAACATTTATTTGATCAAGTGGTGATTGCTTACAAATAATGTTGGCATATGTTACCAATCACTTTAAGACAAAGAGAAGTTCTAGCCCCTACCACTATCAAATAGACTCTTAGAATGGCTAAAGTCATCACTTAGATAATTAATGATGTAATTAAAGGGGGAGGATAAAATCCATGGATAGGGATGAGATTTAGGCCTCCTATATTACTCTCCCCTATGTCCCCATGGAAAAATACAGGACCACAATCTGAAGAGAAATTTGCTATTTGGCTTCACTTTATAAATAGAGATATGGCATTCAATCATCACGAAGAATGAATATTTTAGGATTTGTATTCCATATATGATCTAAGTCTCAAGCTGGAGCAAAGGGTTCTTAATTATAAGGATAGGGAGAGCTATTTTGCAATGGCACTTGTAAAAGGTGAGGTGTGGGAGAAATGATAAGTCCATATAATGACTCATTATTGTCATGATATATCATCCTTCATAGCCTCAAACATGTCATTTGAAATGAGAATTTCATGTAGTATTAGGGTTTATAACTAGCCTAAGGTATAAAATGGATGATTTTATCTCTATAATCTCATGTGAGTTTAAGTTAGAATTCTTTGCATGATGTTCTAACCATTTGCATGTTTAGTCTTCATATTTTGATATGTACAAGTATGATAACATATAAATAAGAGTTTTGTTAATATATCATGAATATAAGCATGTAAAATGACCAAGAATTGATCATTTGAAGTATAAATATATATTTTATTAGTTAGCTATGGATTACAATAGTCAGTTACATATTTTATCAGTCATTATGGATTACGATAGTCAGCTATAGATTATGACAATTGTGCTCTAGATTTTCATAGTTCACTCTAAATTTGGCCTCAACATGTTCTAAATCATTCAATAATATTTTCCACCTATTCCATGATGATCTATGACTCTTGATAATTTATATTTTTATACATGCCTATATATAGATTCTTATTTCTGTATAGCCTTCCATTTATGGAAGTTGTTGTTACATGCTGCAAGTTTAGAGTCCAAAGATATGGATATATTGCATGTAAAGATTTGGTGGTTAGATATAGGTAGATGTATCAGTTGTAATCTCAGGTGGATCTTTTTGATTCCATGTAGATCTTATTGTAATGCTTTCTCTATTTTGGCTATGTCACTCAATCTCTCTAAATATCTTCTTATTCTAAGTTAGTTGAGTTGTATCTTGGTTTCTAGGATAGTTTATTTTGCATATAATAAAAGGGTAGATCTATGTTAGATCTACATACATATAGATAGACACAAATATTGTAAGTTTGATTATTTTTGAATATAATAAGACTCGTAGTAGATTACTCTTTCATTCTATGTTAAGATATCATTTTAAGACTGAGTTGATTTAACCTTGAATCCAAGGGTGAGCAAGGGCCCACTCCCCAATGAAATAATAGACATTATTTTGGTATTTATAAGTTTATTTCTTATTTGTTTCAATATTTATACACACACACACACACACACACACACACACACACACACACACACACACACACACACACACACATACATATATATACATATATATATACATATATATATATATATATATACATATATATATATATATATACATATATATATATATATATATATATATACACACATATATATATATATACATATATATATATATACACACACACACACACACATAGATATATATATATATACACACACACACATATATATACATACATATATATATATATATACATATATATATATATACATATATATATATATACATATATATATACATACATATATACATACATATATATATACATACATATATATATACATATATATATATATATATATATATATATATATATATATATATATATATATATATATATATATATATATATACACATATACATACACACACACACACACACACACACACACACACACACACACACACACACACACACACACACACACACACATGTTCTATGTGATTAGACTTATAACCTATATGATATAATAAATGTTAATGTGTTTATTTTTAGTTTTGAATAAGCATTTATCATTTCTCTAGTTTTTGTAACATTCATTTTTCAAGTATGGGTTTGAGATTTGGTTTCAGTGAGTTTACTTTGCAGCATTGTGTGATTGCTTTTAGATTATTTAATTCAATAGTTTTGGTATGTTTACATTTCATGCAAGAGTATTTTTTTTCAACATTAGTTTAGATTATTAAGAATATACATCAGGTTATTAAAACATCAAAAAACCCTCCCAAATAGTATTATTAGCTGAAACCAGTAAGTACCTTACTGTAAACAAAATTGGACATTGGCCCTAGTAAGAATTGACACCAATGTAGATTAGTTAAATGAAGGGGTAACAATGACACCAGTAAAGATAAAGTGTTTTAAGGAAATAAAAGAAGAAGAAACTAAATTTGAACATATTAAAATATTGGGAGAGGGTGAATAGTTAGAATGAACTAAGATAATAAATACAGAAACTAAGAGGGAAGTGGAGCAAGAAAATAATGATTAAAAATCCATTGAATTATTAGGAGAAGATAATAAATTATATTTAGACATAAAATTTATATTGAAATATGTTCTTAATCTAAGACTTACTCATGCACCTACGACCATAGCTCCAAGTTCCTCCCTTGAAGCTATTGTTACAAAATAATCCACTCCAGTAGAGACATTAACTTGAAATCAAAGTAAATAAATTCTTACTAAAAAAGAAGGTGTGATTTGAATGAGTTGGTGTCTTCCCTTATTCCCTCCATTGAAATTATGAGTACTCACATGGTCAATGCATCATCTACTAGTTCAACTAATGCATCCCTTTCCCCTTTTGATTCAGTTGGGCCATATGTATTTGATTATTTTGATTCTTTAATTATTTTAACCACTAATTCAATAATGGTCAAAGCCCATGAAAATAAAGGTTCATTTTTAATACTTGATGTCTATTTCTATTTTTAACCCATGAGCACCACCTAGACCCTCTACACAATTGGACATATCCATTTCTCATTCTACTCATACCAAGTCTTTTATAATGATAATTTTAAAGACTTAGGGACATGCTAGGTATGTGGTAGAGACTACACCCCAAAGGGAAATCTCAACATGGATCAAGGTTAGTCAAACACCTATTCAAATAATCACTTAAATTATTCCTCTAATATTTTTTGCACCCACCACATTTGTGTAGACTAATCATCTTGAGGATAAAGTAGAAATCTTTGTCCATTATTGGGTTAAGGAGTTTCAAAAGTTTAAAAATGATAGGATTAGCCTGGTCCTTATAGAATTATAAAAAATAATCACATGTTTTGACAAAAAAAGTGGCATCATATAGAGGGTGAGGATGAGAAATATAATTGATAGGAGAGGGGAAGAAGTGATATTAGATAAAAGGGAAAATTTATTTACCTTAGTAAATAATTAAAAAAGGAACCCTAATGACCTTGACAAATATGTAGAAGATTTTTTTCTTTTATGGATAAAATAAGGGAGGTCATGAATGCAATGTATAGAATCTAAGATAAATCTTGACAAAGGCTACTGCATATCTAAATCATTCATACCCCAAGAGGGATAATAGACAATGTTTAGATTATGACAGATAAGCTATATGACATTTTGAACACTATAAGAACTTCTAGGGGTGAATCCTAGCCTCAACAAGAAAAGGTATTAAATTTTGGAAATAGTTGAAATAATTATAAAAGAGGCTTAACCTATTAATATCTTGTACTAGAAATAGTGCCTAAAATCACCTAAACCTAATGACTACTGAAGAATCTATATGGGCTTTGAATTATGTGATCCCTAGGAGAGACAATCCCTATAATTGGCACCAATAGGTAAAATATTTATTAACACAATTTACAAATCAAGAAAGAGAGGCAATAGAAAATTTTAAAGATATAAGAGTCACTAATTTGATAAATCCTAGCAAGAAGATGGTGAACATGCCAAATTTTGAAGATATTACTTTAAAAAACTATAAATAGCTTCAAATATGAAGTCAAAATCACTATGTATTGAACTAGTGGAGAAATTTTACAATTGATTAATTTTGATAAAGATAAAGTGACCAAGGTATAGGCCCTTAGAGTGGGATTTAGAGATTTAGGAATTGAACACAAAATACTAATGGATGAGATTCCACAAATATTCAAGCTATCCTTGCTCAATTTTGGTATTATCAATGATAAATTTGACACCACATATGCCTTATATGAACAACTTAAGGATACTAAGCAAGTTGATACCACTAATAGAGTACACCTACATGAAATCAAACTTAGGTGTAAATTCATACAATGGTACAAACTTATACTAGGAACACTAGTGTTTCTCAAGTAACAACCATGGCCACATCACTATTAGTTCTTCACATGATAGACATCAAAATACTTCAATCACTACAATAATCATGAAACTCCCTTCTTCCTTAGGTATTGCTAAGATTTAATCATAGTTAAATATAAATATATATGTTTATATGTACTCTATTATAAGAGATATTCATGTCTCCATTCTCTTTTTAGCATATGTGTATTTATATTGTAATTATTAAATTTTGGTTAGCTATCTTATTTATATCCTACACATGCATACTTTGCATGAATTCTATAATTGGAATTGTATAATTAGATGTTGCTTGGAGGACAAGGAAAACCCTCCCCAAGCCATATATATTTGTATACCTTTGATTCCAAAGTGAAGATAATTATTTTAGATATCAAGATTAATAATAAATTCTAAGGATTATTCTACAAGTTTGTCTAGATGTGCAATTTTATGTTCTTCTCCAAACCTGTGATTCATTGAATAAGTTTTATTATTTTAATATTAGTCTTTAGATTGTGTAGAAGTGTTATTTGGTGCATTTATTTATATTATGTAGTATCTAATTTGAATGTTTTGTATTTAACAATCATAATCTTCTTTTGTAGATGTGTTATTACTAGCATATATATATATATATATATATATATATATATATATATATATATATATATATATATATGTATATATGTTTATATACATACATACATACATATATATATATATATATATATATATATATATATAAACATACATACATACACACACACACACACACACACACACACACACACACACACACACACACACACACACACACACACACACACACACACACACACATATATATATAATACATTGATAGATATCATTCTCGAGGCACCTATATCACATCAAATTATGAGTTTATTGCGAATGATATTTATTGGTGTATTTTATATAGATTTATCTAAGATATGTATGCTAGTAGCACTTGCCACCACGTAAAATACATGTAAATATTTATCGTTCATAAAAAATACTTACTATAAATATTTAATAAAATTTTAAAGTATGAAATGGAGAGCAACATGATATTTATTTATTATGATGTATGTGGTAAAATCTATATATTATTTATAAATTAATTGTGATTATTAGTATATTATTTATCATGATGTGGTATGATTTTTTATGATAATTTATTTCTACAATTTTATCGTTATGATTATTTATAAATATGATGTCGTAAAATCTACATATTATCTATAAATTAGTTTTTATTATCTATATATTATTTATTTATTATCATGCAGTGATAGTTTTTATGATAATTTATTTTTAAAATTTCATTATTATGATTATTTATAAATATGTTGTAAAATCTATACGTTACCTATAAATTAATTATGATTATAAATACGTTATGGTAAAATTTATATATTACCTATAAATCAATTATAATTATCTATATATTATCTACTTATTTATTATGATGTGCTAATATTTTTTGAGATGATTTATTTTTACAATTTTATTGTTGTGATTAATTACGATTATCTATATTATTTATTTATTATTATGTGGTAATTATTTTTATGATAATTTATTTTTGCAATTTCATCATTATGATTATTTATATGTTGAAATTAAATTATTATTTATTGTTATGTTGCAATTATAGCAATTATGTTTCTATTTATTTATTTTAATGTAATAATATTTTTTATGATAATTTATTTTCACAATTTCATTGTTATGATTATTTATAAATATGATGTATAATTTATCAATTACATATAAATTAATTATGATTATGTGTATATTATCTATTTATTTATTATGACATGATAATATTTTTTAACCAATCAAGTGGAAATCAATTTCACACTAAAAGTAATGAGGGAAGTTGTCTAATAAAAATAATGAGAAAATAAGTAGTCTTTAAGATATCAAATGTAAAAAGTTTGTATTTTTTCTGCATAGTTCAATTCACTCCTCTTTTTTAATTTTTATATCTCTCACATTACTTTTTATTTTATTTTTTTGTTTGAATTTATTTGTATTTATATGTTTTGTATTTTTTGAAAATAGTTATGTATTAAATTCTTTTAAATTTTTTTTATAATGTCAAATTTCAAATAATTAAATGTGAACATTCTCACACTATTACAACTCCCAACCACCTCTTCGGATGTCATTACAGGAACACTTATTAGTGTAATAATATTAAAAATGCAACAACATTTGATTATAATCATTAAAATTTATTGTGTCTAGTTCCCCTAGACTCCTAACTATGTTGTCTATTTTTTAATGTTAACAATAACTTGCATTAATCATTAGTTTTTTGACTACTTGTAATGCAAGATCTAGTTTATAAGGGTTTCATCTAAATTTGATTGACAAACCTTCTTTTCTACCCTAACCTTCTTCATTTTTGGTTTTATTTTAATCCTAACCACTTTAGGTTAGATTTATCCATATACCCATCTAAATTAGGTCTATAATCATGTCATATCTGAACCATCTTAGGTAGACAATTACTCTAATCACCGCTATTCCACCACTACGTTGTTTATGAAATCTAATACCTTGTAACTCATGCCTTAGAATGAATCTTTTTTAACTGATCCTAAAATGTTAGTCTACCTCATAAGATTCCCTGGTGTGCATAAAATATACATCAACCCATTTTTAAAACAAACAACTAATGTCCATTGGCTTTCCAAAGGAATCTATTTTATCTCTTAATGAGTCATCATAATGGAAATTATAATTTGGTGGTTTGATCACCTTCCATGGATCAAGGGTAGGTATCATTTTTATTACACTATAGGGTGATCTTATTCCAAAGGAATTTTGAATAAAATTTCCTTGTAACAAAAATATTTCTGAATATTAAGCCCTCATTTTCAGTTTTAAAATTTAAATATAATGGAATATTCAACATCTATTAGTTTATGTTTGATTTAAAACTCATACTAAAACAAGTTAATGAGGAATACTAGGCCAAATATGGAAATATTATCCCATACAAGAGAATAGTCAAAATTCTAAAATAGTACTTTGGTCATATATAGTTTGATAAAGTTACTCACACTAGTAACAATGTTGTAGACACCATGGCCACCATTGGTTATCTTATAGAAATATAAAAATACATAAGGAAATTTATTGGTAAAAAACTAATGATATGAGCTTATGAAGTCCTTAAATTTGAGATGGTTTTTGAAATTGTTGGTACAAATTACCAATGGTAAAATGACATATACATGTACCTTCATGATAACATTATAGCCCTAAACCTCTCACATTAAATTTTTTTTATCCAACATGATTCATGTTTTACACTCCTTGGTGGCACCTTATATTATAGAGACTATTATTGAACTTTGTTATGATGTTTAAATTCATAATAAGCCAACTTAGAAATCAATTAAGTCTATGATGGAATCTATGGTGCACATACCAATGGTATAGTCCTTGCTAAGTAACTATTAAGAATAAGATGTTATTATCCCATAATGGAAACAAATGCTTGTTAATATGTTAAAAAGTGTATAACATGTCATAAACATGGGGACCTTATTCACATGCCATCTCAAGATATAAAACTAATTAAAAATCCATGGCCCTTATCTACATAGGGGATCGATATCATTGGAAAAATAAAGCTTAATTCATTTGAAGACCACAAAAATATTATTACTGTAATTGATTACTTCACAAAATGGGTGGAATAAATCCTTCTCACAAACATAATAGGTAAATAAATCTAAAAATTTATCCTCATTCATATCATTTGTCATTATAACATCCCCTCTACAATAATTTATAATAATGATAAGTCCTTAAAAGATAAGGATGTTAAATCCATTTTTACCCAATTCTATATCAAACATAAATGTGTACACCATATTTATGGATTATATGACACCTCAGCCTTGTATACTTAGTAAAATAAGACCTTGGTTATTCTTCTTAGTTATATACCTTTCCCACTTTCAAAAGTCTCACATATATTTTATCTTATGCCCATTGTCCTATCTCTTCGTCTGAACAATCTTATGTTGATGATCCAGACTTTCTATATTTCCTAGAATTCTTAAAAGCTACTTATATTCCACCTTTAAATGTTTTGATTTTATACCTACTTTCTTATTCCCTAGACACTAACATCTTACGAAGACACCTATGTCGACACTGGTGTCCTTCTCTGATGTAAGTGTCCAATTCCCTAAATCATCTTTTCAAATGAAATGTATCCTAATAGTAGACCCAAGTGACTTAATGTAAGTTAATTCTCCAATAGCATTGATATAAATACAATATCAACCCTAATTCATTTTTCACCTAGAGAAGACCTAAGGACACATATCAAAGCATTAGATCAATCACTTGATAAATCAAAACTTCCTTATTTTTCCTATTTTCATATCAGTCATGGGGACATCACATCCATAGGTCTAAAGTACTGAAGGAGTAGCACAAGATCTATATTTTCCAAATTACAAGCTATATCACTATTATTATTACTTTCCACATAGTGCATGATTCACACACAAGCCAACACATAGGGGAAAACTACATCAATCAAGGTTCCTCTTTAGAGTATTAGCTATGTAGGTATTGCTCATTTCATAAATGGGTCTTTGGAGTCAATTTGACACTATGTGCCTACTAACACATTTTTCTTCAAGGTCACTTTGAGGATGAAGAACCAGGGTTTTATAATTTGATGAAGAATAATAGTGTATGACCTAGATCTGAATGCACTAGAGTGAAGACAAATACAAACCTAGAAGCAACATAATTTTACAATAGGTATTGCATAGAGGAAACCTACATTAGGTTCAAATAATAACATTGATGTAGTTGTCCTAGGATGACACTAGTCCCTATAGATCCAAAGGCACTCAAATCAAAATTTGATGCCTATTCTAGAATCATCTTCCAATCTAATTCCTACATATTCTATCCCCAAAACTATGTTAGCATCAAAACAAACTAAGTATATTGATTCTTTATCATTTACATATCTAGAAAAGTTATGTTTACTATTTTTATTCTATCTCAATTTAATAAATTAAGTATTTGTTATATATGATTTTAGTATCTAATTGACCTACTATAGAGATAGTTTTATCACCCTTGTACCTTATACTTACCTTATACTATATCTATTGCCTTTAACCATAGATAACCCTAATCTATAATTTTTAGGGTTAAATATTTGGAAAAATTGATCTTAGGGCACCAAACCCTTGGTGGTTTAGGGCTTTTATGTTTTCTATTTTCTTGATTGCTATACTTTATTGAAAATTATAAATTTATCATTTGTGAAGCAATGGAAAATGTTAATGCAAAAAATTATTTTCAAATAGAAGATAAAGAATCATTGATTACTAATCTCAAAAATAATAAGAGCTTAATGGATGCATTTTTGTATGTTATAAGAGATTAACTAAGTAAACATGATAAATCTAAGGCTTCTTCACCTAGTGATGGTGAATCTTTAGAAGTTAATACAAGTGATTCCATACCAATCATTCTACTTACATCAAGTGGAGGCATAAATTATGTATTACAACCTTTGTTTCCTAAAACTACTATTGCTACATCTACCATGGGGCTAACAAATGTTATAACTCAAATGCTATTTTTTATGTGTATTCAAACCATGATTACATCCCTTTTGGTGAATGACCAACTTGATAATATGAATTCCAATGGGTTCATAGTTCAAACACTCCTTTAAGTTACAAATACCTTATAGGAAAAGGTCACAAACATCAAACAAAACACTTTAAAGTCTCCTCATGCTATTAACTTTCAAGCTATGTTACATAACCCTCTTCCACTTGAGATATATTTCCGCCCTTTTCCAACTAGTTTTTATGCACCTAATTTCACATTTTATGATGGAAAGGGTGATCCTAAAAATAATATTCAATCCTTGTATACAACATGCCTTGCTATGCCTCCAATTATAAAATTTTAACCAAATTATTTCTAAGAAGCCTCAAAGACTATTCTTTGAGGTGGTTCTATGATTTACCTCTCCAATATATGAAAGAATTCAAACCTCCTATAAATCAATCTTGCAATTTTTTTTTCATTAATATTTCATAAAAGGTTTCATATGCTCAAATTACCAGAATCAAACAAGGAACAAATGAACCTATCAATGAATATGTCTTAAGGTACAAGATAATGTTTGCTAAAATGACCAATCCTATAATAAATAAGGAGTTGCAAGACATATTCAAGCAATGTTTGCTTGCTCCTTTACATGAGTATATTGTTTTCAATAAGTTCAAATATTTTGATGACTTATGATATGTTGTATGGGACCATGAAATGCATCTTATTTCAATGACTAATCTCAAGTATGTAACAAACATAATGTATACAAAGGAAAATGTAGTTGACCTATTAATAAATCTTAACTTGCAGAAGATAAATTATAATTACACTTTTGGTTGTTAATAAATTAGATATTTGGGGTCTTAACCATAGTGGATCCGCTAGACCTAACCAAGGGATCTCTTACCATAATAATATCACTAGAGGGGGTTCCAAATCCTCTTGTCAAGCAACACTATGCAATAACCTACTATAGGTCCTATGTTTTCATATTCACTAAGTAAATGACAAGTAAAGTAAAATTTAATCTATTTCTCACCAAAGGTTGTGGAAAGTGGGGGTAATAAACATGAAAAGTAAATATGCATAGAAGATCTATACTCATGTTGATGTATATCAAATCCTAATACATGGGAGAGAAGTATAAATATAAATCTATCTACTCTTACAAAGGAGGAACAAAGTTAGGAATGATTACCTTTGAAGATAAACCTATTGAACCTCAATCTCTCCCTTGGCCAAGGTGCTTTGCAAGAGGTTGTTGTGGCATGTAAAATAATAAGGATAAGTTATCTTTAGGCTACACAAATTCTATATTCATCCAAAATACTTCTCCATAAGACAATATCCATATCTTCAAAGCAAGTATTGAAACCCTACGCTATGATCCTTAAGTATAATGGTGGATAAGCAGATGCATATTATTATTATTATTATTATCATCATCATCATCATCATCATCATCATCATCATCATCATCTTACTAAATAAATGACAAAATGAATGTGTATATATAGATGAATCTAACCTTAAACCTTTTTAAAAGTTTCATAGACAAGGTTAGCCCAATCGAATCTATATCATTATTTATAAAAATAAATTAGGTCTTGGCCTAGGTCATCCAAGAACATAGCTTGACCTTAAATATGTTTTATCAATTTGAATATAGGGTTGATGGAGCTGATATTGTAATGTAAACCATTATAAATGGTTTTAGGCTTAAGAAGGGGCTAATGAAGGTGGTAAATAATGGGAAGAGTGTATAAGAGAGGAAATGAGGTTTAGGGAAGTGTTTTAGGAGATGGTTGTGTAGATATCAAGTGGTAGTATAAGGGATAATAATCCTATGAAGCACCAATGATCTACCCACCCCTTTATCAGTGTACCCTTTAAGGCATGCACTTAGAGATATTGAGACTCACTAGGTTCCTATAAGAGAGAAAACATAAGTAATTAATAAAAGTTTGAAAATATTATGTGTATACAAATGGTCCACTCTAAGCTCATCACGTGTCATATAGGTGTAATAGGGGATGGTGTTTTGAGAAAAGAACATAGAAACACACAATGCTAAAGCTAAATAATTTTAGTAATAAGAAAATAAGACGAATGAAAGAACATAATTGAAAAACACATATCTTTACTTACCTTAGTGTTGTAGATAAAGAATAAGATGAAAAAAATGAGAAGGTGTCCAATGTAGGGAACATTAGATGAACCTATAGAAATTAGCAAAAAAGAGTAAAAAATTAAATTTTTTACAAAATATATATGTAATATGTGAAAATATTATCTACAATGTTAGGATTCAAGAACATCTTATGATTTAGAAAAAGAGCTAGTAGAAATAAAGATATGATTAAAATATAGAATCTAGTGGTAAATATTTGATAAGTAAATAATTTTGAACAGTAGATATAAATAGGATGAAAAATAATTCATTTGTTATTTTTAATGTTCTTAGAAAATAGAGCTCTGAGAGGCCTATTTTAAGACTAAAGAGACATAATGGTGAGGAGATGGCAGTTGTGAGGGGGAGGATGCCTAGTAGCCACAACAAGTGCATCACGGGTAAGTAATTAGAAATTTAAATTTTTTTGAGTAATTTTATTTAAAATTGAGCTAGATATATAAAGTTAACTAGTAGCCAAAATCTAGGCACCTAAATTGACCCTAAGAAATTTTTATGTAGATTAGGGGTAAAATGGGGTACTAGGTATGAAGAAATCAAACCAATAAATGCGTAAAGAATTTATGGTAAATGGTCAAAAAGTCACCACTATGAAGGAATAAAGTCAACTTGGTGGATTCAGTTCCTGAGCGAAGCAAAAAGTAAGGGGTCAACTACATAGCATTGGGATGACATAATATGCTAAGGATGGCTAATTATGTAGTAGTAGGCCAACATAGTTTTATAAGAAAAGAAGCTTGACTACATAATAAAGGGCTAATTCAATTAGTAGAAGAGGGATAATATAGTCTATAAAATAGGGTCGACTATGTACCACAAGGCCAATTTAGTAATGCTAGATTTGAAGGAGGGATTTTTTAGTATAAAACAAGCTAATTTAGATGGAAATGTCAAGGGCTGATTTAGTATTGAATACATCGATGTTGCTTAGCAGGAAGGG
Source organism: Torreya grandis (assembly GCA_037957365.1). NCBI lineage: Eukaryota > Viridiplantae > Streptophyta > Pinopsida > Cupressales > Taxaceae > Torreya > Torreya grandis. Next base: position 1,122,956 of record JARHVA010004867.1, on the reverse strand, counting down.
TACATGAATGATTTAGTATCAAATGGGTTGATTGTGTAAGCAAATTAGAAATCATACGAAACTAAATCAAAATAGTTGATTAAGTAGTTAATTTGTAAATTTTTTAAGAATTTATTCTGATTATTTAGGATATAGAGATCTGACATATCCTTTATTGTTTGATATTTTATAGAGATACTAGAGATATTGGTTCCTAATAGATGCATCATGGCTACTAGATTTTCTAGATCATTTGATTGATGTGATTAGAGATATACTAGTTGCTCTTGATTTTGGAGGCATTATGGGGATGAGTCGAATCCCTTTGAGTGTTGATCTTATTGTCATGTTCCTAAAAGAATGGGAATGGTTGAACAACACTTTTCAATGGGAGTTTGATGAGGACACCATTGAGGTGGGTATCACTTTGAAGGTCATCCATGCATTACTTAGACTTCGTATAGATGGGACATTGATGTTCACTAACACACCAAAGGATTTAGATGAGAGATGAGAATTGTCCCAGTGGGTGACATTCTTAGATAATATTTACCCTAGATTGAGGGTGAGTTTATTTTAAATTTACATTATGACCATTCCAGACATCTAAAATGTAGTGATAGGACTTGTGATAGCATGAGTGTTGTGTAATAATTCAGATGGAAAGATACCACTATATGTGATACCCTTATGTTAGTCTATACTAGATCATGGAAAAATCTATGATTTTGAGGCTATTATCTAGGTCTATCTCATGTATGATATGTATGGGATTCTATCTAGATGGCAGAAGTCCATGGGGTCTATAATTTTGTTAAGCACATGGATATATAAGAGGTTCCCCTTATATCAACTAGTTGGGTTTCCCCATGTGATCAATGATAGGTTACCTTAGGTATTGATGTGGAGATAGGACCATGTAGCTCAAGTCATGCCTCATGTGCCTAATTTGTAGATGATCACATGAGGAGAGATTATGTTTCATCCTTATACACACATTACTACCATATGGCCTAGTTGATTGACCATTACTATGGGGTTGGCATGGGTGTAGATCATGAGCCACTAAACATCATGGGTAGAGTCACATATAATGGCATGCTTACTAGGATAGTTTGGACTTTCTTATTTGATGACCCTTCTATTAGTGCCTAATTATTGGGAATTACATGATAGAGAGTAGAAAGGGAGGGGAGGAGGAGGGGTACCTATGGAGATACCAGTGATCAAGATTTGATGTGCTAGATCATGGACTAGTCGATCATGAAAGTAGACAATAATGGAGATAGTAGGGAGAGATGCTATGGATGTGGATTTAGGAGCACAATAGGTACCATAATAAAGGTAATAGTGACCACCATGCCCGCATTAGAGATGGAAACACTGTCAACATAAGGAGACATAGGTAAAGCCTATAGAAAAAAGGGACTCAACAACCACTCCAAGACATAGCTTGTCTATAAAGGCACCCTTGAGGAAAGGATCATGGTGTGCTTGAGTGGTGACTCCTAGTTTTACACTAGTGTGTAAGTGGCCTAAAAAGGAGGTGATTGATGGGTGAATAGATAAAAAGGCCATGGTTGGTGATACCAACACTGGTGGAAATGTTTTAATTTTGATTTAAGTATTTGATATAGGACACTAGTTATATTGTGATTATGGTAGATAGATGATTTTAGATATATACGAGATCTAACATTGATTTGGTTTTGGTTTAGTAGACCCTATGATAAAGGAGGTGATATGGGGAGCATTGACTATGGTTACACATCATGACATCTGGGATGGGGTGCTAGCACCATACAACCCCACCACTCTAGATGTTCTTATGTTTCTATCTACCTTAACCTACGTAGGTTGGTTTATGTTGGTAGGAGAGGACATGAGGAAGCTTTAGGCATGTAGAGATGGGATATAGCCACTAGTATGGGTTGGATAGGGAGAGGAATAGGATTGGTAGGCCCTATCACAAGAGAGAGTGATGCACATGAAGACCACTATCTAGCTTGGAAAGGTGTAGGCCCAAGTGGATAATCTATAGGGACATGTTGTAGGTTTGAAGTCCTAGACTACTTCATTACAATGTACTATTTAGAGGGGATAGTCATAGGTATCTATGGGTATTATGTCTAGGACACATGATGAAGCCCAACCTTAGAGCTGTAGCTATTGTATTTTGTAAAAACTTATGATATGTGTGTGTGTGTGTGTGTGTGTGTGTGTGTGTGTGTGTGTGTGTGTGTGTGTGTGTGTGTGTGTGTGTGTGTGTGTGTGTGTGTGTGTGTGTGTGTGTGTGTGTTGATAGTTTGTATTGATCTCATGAGTTGTATTTAGATGTGGATGTTGATGCATGGATATATTTCTTTATAGCACATGTATTTAGCTTTTGTTGTATATACTATGGGAAATATCTGTTGAGTGTTTTATTTTCTAGCATTATGTAATACACATGCATGGTTAAAAATAAAAAGGAAAAAATAATTTGGAAAAGTACAAGTAATAAAAAACTAATGTACTACACACTATATCATGATGGGAAATGTGTAATAACAAAAGATGACTATATATATTAAACCTAAGATGGTAAAAAGGGTAACAAATTTTTTCAAATTATGTAAAAGATTTGCACCAAGTTAAAACAAAATAAAATCATAGTATATCATGTTGGGAAGTATGATTTAAAATAAAAATAAAAATGGAAGGCACAATGGAAAAAAATGGTATAAAAATAAAACAATTAAATCAATCAATCATACTAAATCACATTGAAAAGTATATAAAAAAAGACAAAATGTGAAATGAAATTAAATTGATCACACTAATTCAAGTTGGAAAGTATGAAAATTTTAATAAAATAGTTGTAAGCATACATGAAATTAGAAAATAAGAAGATAAAAGTGAATGATTAATGAATTAAGTATAAAAAATACTAAATGAAGTTGGGAAGTAGGTCAATGACTTGTAACTCATAATCAATCACTACTTATCTCAAATTTGGCACATGTAATTTCATTGTGACTTGGGTATTGGAATATTTTGTGAAGAAAGCCTAGTCCTATCCATGGTCTTACACTACAACTCCCAAAGCTAACACCAATGTGGTGGAAATAATTGTGAAAATGATTTTAAAAGGATGTTTGAAATGTGGTAATTTGTGAGAAAGGTCTAGTCCAATCCATGATTTTACAATGCAAATCACAAAGGGAAACCTTAGGGGGAAAGATCATTTAACAAAACATTATTTCTCAAGGAGAAATATTAGGAATGTTGTAAATGAAAGAGGGATTGTAAAAATCATAATGTTGGTGTCTATGAGAATACCTTAGGAAACATGAGGCATACTAAGTACATAAAAAAGACATTAAATGGATAGTAACCATAAAAATACAAAGGATACCTGATCATAATAAATGCAAATCTATATAGGCATATAAGTGAGATACTAAGATTGACTCATGCTAGTTATATGAACATGAAAAATAAAATGGACCTACCTTCCCACAACATGTTCCCTATACTTTAGGGCCTCTTATAGAGCCATCAGTCTACTGTGGACATTGGGTACTTGTGTGAGAAAGTAGGTAGCACTAAAAGTGTTCAATTATTTATTTATTCTCCTTTCCCAATCTACTATCCTACCTCACCCCTATGGACCTCAACTCTATCATTAGGCCAAATACAGATTTTGAGCTTCAACTAGAAAATAGATATGTGCTATGAATCATGTCTTTTAGTGTGATTTGAATTTTGAGATATGTATGTTGCCTTTTATATCATTGATTTTTGTTTAAATGATTTGGATTTTAAAAATTTTATGGCTTTTAGATTCTTCCTCCATATGGATTTAGAATAACCAATATGCGGGATAAAAGTGATACACATGACTATTTTAGACTTTGTTTAAATGAGGTTAAGTATCTAAAGACATGTCTGACTAAACACTTAGGCTTAGCTATGAACCAATATATTATCCCAAGTTTCAACCATGTGTATGCTTATTATGTGAAAGGAGATAGGGGAATAAATGGATATGTAAAGTAGATCGGTTGAATAGGATTACAATGAGATGTTTTGTTTTCTAACCAATCACATGTTAAATAAGGATTACTAAGAAGAGTAAGGTTTATATAAGCAAGTCACAATAATAATTATCCATGTTGTTGAGATAAGGCATCAAACAAATATGAGAAAAGACAAAGACATCCATGAAAAATAATTTGACTTATAAATAAAGCGTACAATCATGAAAAGCAAAAAAATAATCCATAAGAAAAGATGAAAGAAAATATAATAATATACTATACATAATCCATAATATAAATATCCATGTGAAAGAGATAAGTGAAGCAAAATTTGACACATAGTGAATGATATAAGATATATATAAAATTGGATAAAAAATACAATCTAAAATCATAATGAATAATAGAGTGAAAGAACACCATGTTGTGTTTATAAATACTGATAAATGTATCTATAAATATTATCCATGACATCTAAAATATCTCTGTGAATCTAGATCCTAATGGCAGTAAGAGTCTCATCTATCCTCATGGAAAGCTATGAAAATACCTCTCATGAAATATACTTAATAGAAAATGTAGGCATAGATGAAGGAACATACTCAAGAGGGATCTCATGCATATAATACCCAAGAAGGGGAATAAATGATAGAATATGAATGGTATCTACAAGACATAAAGGTAGCACCATCAGTAGAGAAGGAACCACGGGTGAGTTAGAGGACACAGGTGAAGATAGAACCAAAGGTGAAGAATGAGAAGCCTTATTACATCAGATATAGGATGAGGCTCAACTATATGTAGAATGATATTAGGAACTAGACTACACTCAACTAAGGGTGAATCAAGATGTGTGGAAGGATTAAGAGGAGTATCCAACATATATGGGAGAAGTAAAATATAATGGTTTTTGTATCTAGAAAATTGATAAGGACCGATCATATCATGATCCATGAGAATGCTCCTAAGAGGCTCTACCTAAACTATATGTGTTCCATGTGATCACTCCATCTCTACCCTATGAAAAAGAGAAAGAATAATAGAATTAAGCACTATGAAATGAAATAAGGAATATGATAAGAGGAACATAAAGACTAAAATAAATAAGTATGATACCAAATAATTTTGACATCTCTAGCATGGACAAATGTTCCTAGAAATGGATCATATAAAGTATAACCATCATCATAATCAAGTGTATAAAGGTCAATCATATAGGTAGGTGTGATCTTATCATTATAAGTGGCATGATGAATATAATGTTAAGTCTTGGTTAAGACCACAGGTATATCATTGATAAGGGGATGATGGGAATGTGGTTTAAAGGAATGTGAAATCTAGGTGATAAGATGAGGGGAGAGATTTGAAGTTTTGATCTTGATGCTAATTTTGTTTGGCTCATCATCATCAGAATCTAATAGGTTAGGTGGTATGTTCCCGATGAGTTTAGGGTGACCATGATAACCTCAAGTGAATTTGATAGGAAAATTGAAACTTTGGAATTCTTGAAATGGGATACTAAGTAAGGGTTCAAGGGTTGGAATTTTAAAGACACCATGTTCTTGGAATTATTCAAAATTATAAGGGTTAGTGTCTCTTTTAATCCTATAGATAGAAATATTATGGGGAAACATGATGCATTGGTAGGAAGATGAGGCAACATCCCTCATACAATGAGTCAAAAGTCTACCAAGTAAGATATTATAGGAAAGGGGAAAGTTAAATATCATAACCTTCAATCGAACAGTGATATTAAGGATGGTAATAAGAATCCACATGTAATATACAGATACATTTGTCTTCGATCATAACCTTGACATGTATTGCATGTGGACTTAAGGTACACTTAAAATATCTAAGAGTTATGATGAAACCAAGGGAGGCAAAAAAACTATAACCCTCATCAATCAAAGAGTGGATAACTTAGATATCATTGATTTGAACACTAATAAATAGTGAAGGATCATCTACGTGAATTAGAATCTCATCTAGAATCATGGAAGAAATAGTAAATTTTAGGGAAAGAAAAGTTTCTATTGTTTCATCAATGTGTATAGACATCTCTTTGCATTGTTTTAAGATACTATCTTTAGACACATATAGGTAGCTTCATGTCTTGCTATGGGAGGATGAGGGAAGTTTGCATGAATTTTAGAAATGGTATTTGAGATGGGAGATTAGTAAGTTATATGATATGATCCCATTCATCATAAACCATAAGGTGACTACTATATAGAAGTGCATAATGCCGTAAGATATCTTGGGAAGGAGGATTAGAAGTGAATTCAAACTTGTGCTGATAAGATGTGGTTGGTTAAATTTGAGGACAAATTAGTTTATTATATTTAGATGATGCGATAGTATATTTATGTGTTTCTTGTGGTTAAGTAGAAGAAAAACTATGGGAAGGTTGAGGAATGTTGTTGATGGGTGTAGATGTTTGGGGAGTGGTAGATATAGTGTGAGAGGTATTATATAATTGAGGTTTTAGAAATGGTTATTAGAAAGAGATAAAGTACTATTGCCTCAACTCTATTAGATGAGATGGGGAATAATATTGGATAACATGAAATGTTTGGGAGGTTTGGTACATGTTTGTTGGAGTAGAATAAATGAAAGCAATTGCCCTTCACATATTAGTCATATTTACCACATTTTCTTTAGGATTTTGGTTTATAAGACTTTCAACATTATTTGTGGAATGAGTAGGATTACCATTTCTATCTTGATGATTAAGAAGAGGGTATTTATATATGGAAAGATGACCATTAACCTAGTTCAAATTTTTATTTTTGTTTTATGTTTCATGATCTTTAAAGGCCATATCATATGTTTATTGACATTTGAAAATGAGTGAATTGTGATCAAATTTTGGGCCAAGAATAAAATACATAGTTAGATTACATAATTATCTAAAAGTGTCATGAGAGTGGCCCCAAAATGCATGAAACCAAAAATATTTGTTTGGATCATAACATGATTTCATAGGATGAGTGGTGTCAATATCTCATGTAGAGGCCTTGGTAGATGCTTTTAATTCTTGATTAAGGATAAAATTTTGTGAATGTTGATGTTGGTTGTTTGAGAAAAATATAGATTAGGGGTTTTATTTAGAGGGGGAACATGCTCCATAATGTTGTTGGGAGTGATGGCTTGAATATTATGAATGGTGTCATAAGTATTATTGACACCATTGTTGGTAGAATTATGTTTTTTATTTTAATGAGCATGCAAGTGACCATGGTAGGTTGGGATGGTTTGAATTGGTACATGAGAAAATATTGGTGTTTAGCTTGGTCGAGGGCTATTCCAAAGTTCTTGGAGAGAGAGAGTCCTAACCTATTATTATAACCTCAAATAAATAGAATTAGTGAATAGATGAAAGATATTATCATATGCCATGTTATTCTCACACTTATTAGATAATCTATTTCATCATTTGATGAAATATTGTGTTGTTTTAGTTTCAAGTTGCTTACAATTGATAAAGTGAGCCAAGGTATTCTCAGGGAGTTCACTAGTTTAAAAATCTTGGACTAGGGAGTTAACTAATCTTCCAAACTGGTGATAGAATGGGATTTGAGTTGATTGTACCAATCTAAAACATATCCAGAGAGTGTTTTGGATAATAACTTGGTAGTAAAAAATGTATTAAGTTTGATCCAATATTTGTAGAGATTACCAAATGTTTTTAAATATAAGGTAGGATCAGTTGACCCATTATAACTAATGGTGGGTGTGATACCTCTTATATTGATATGGGTAATTTGAGGTATAAATGGTTCATTTTAGAGATGTTTGATCATTTTATTAATAAGGGGTGGTTTATGAATGAATTTTACATGGGAATACATAGTGGTGTGGGGGCATTTCAATTTTGTTCTCCCTATGGAACCTATTGAGGTTGATTTTTAAGGTGAATGAGATGATTTTGCATCTGCATCATATGATTACCATTATTGTTTTTAAAATCATTCATTTGATTGAGAGTTTACAATAAGATTTTATGGAATTGGGTGGTATTTTTACTAGTTTTTGTAGCATGAAAAGAATTAGCATTGGTATTATAGTTTTGGGTTGCACTATGAGTAGTGGCTTGTGCAACACTAGTGGTGTGAGTAGCATTGGTAGAAAAGGAAGCACTAGTAGCATGATTAACATGTATAGTAAAGGATGAAATAGTAGAGTGATTGTCATTTGAATAATAGGAAACACTAGTAACATCATTAGCGTTGGTATAAAATTATGTATTAGTGGCTTTAATGAGGAGGAGGGACCTTGAAAAAGGCCCACTATATGTTGAACCTACCATGTTAGTGAAGATAATTGGCATGGAGGTTGAAGAGATCATAGAAGAAGAGGTCATAGTGTGGGAAGGAGTGAAAATATAAGGGATAGGTTGAGAATAAAATAAGGTGTCACCCTCAAATCTATGAGAGAATGTAGGGGAGGGTGAATGGGGTTCTTCTACTTAACCACCTATCATGAGATTGTAAATAGTTGAAGGATACTTTCCTCTATGTTAAGGATATTAATTAATGAATAAGATAATTTTAGGTTTATAATATAATTTAGGATATTATTATAAGGATAAAATAGGATTATAAATTGATGATAAATGAGGAGCATTCCCATAATTGGTAGTGTGATTGGAAACATGCACATTGCTTTCATCTAAAGTGGAAGCCACAAGATTTTTTAGGGGAAACCTATTAGGATTGGTAAATATCATCATGTATGTTAGATTAAAATATATATTATCCTCAAATAATAAGTTAATGATGAGAAAAGGAGGTAAATAGGGTGTGTTTCTATCTAGTTTTTGGTTTTTCCTAAGTGTGAAAAGAAGAAACTAGTTAAGAAGGGTGTGTAGAAGAATACCTTTTGAATGCACACATTTTGAATCTAGGATTTGTGAAAAATAATATTTGGATAGGGAATAATGACATACAACTAGAAATAACTACCACAAAACTTATTGGTTAGACAAGTAGTTGGATGGATTACCTAGCATGAGCTAGATCCTAGAAATGAAAACTTTCTAGGAGGCTGTCAATCCACCTTATTTAAACACTTAAGTTAGTAAATAAAAATGGAAATATTTGTATAAAATGACAAAAAAAAAAAAAAAATAACAAAAAATTAATTAATAAAACTAAATGATTTGATTAGATGGCTAAAATAAAGCAACTAGTTTAAATAATGCTAATGCTGAAAATTGTCTAAAATAAAGTTGTGGTTTTTGGTTTAGATTGGTTTGATAAAAGTCCAAATAATGATTTTGTTGGGGTTTTGAAATGTTTGGAATGGTGAAGGTACATGTTTTAAATAAAAAATAGGGATAAATGATCAAAAATAGGGCCAATAAGGAAAAGGGGCAAATGGTCAAAACGAGGCCAAGAAGGCAAAGGGGCAAATGGTCAAAATGAGGCCAAGAAGACAAAGGGGTAAAGGGTGATCAAGAGGGTAAAGGGATATGGGTATGAGGATAAAATTAAAATAGGGTGATGAATGAAGAAATTTAAATGAGAATGACAAAGGGAAAGGAATAAAGAAATTAAGATAACTAAACAATAAGATTACCTCAATGCTTGAAGATGTTTGTTGATGAAGATTGGCTTATTGAAGATCTTTGATGATTTTGGTAGAGTTTCATTACTTCGTGATCTTTCCCTCCAAGATGTGGATGACTAAAAAAATGATAACCTCCTCTAAATACCTGCAACCATATGTTAATTACCAAAGACTAACTTTCCACTTAACCTTGGGTGAAGGAAAGGGGGGATATTATAGCATTTGTTGTGAAGAATCATGCCAAAATAGGATAAGTATAAATATGTCACCATTTTACATGGAGGTACATGGATTAGTAAAAAGTGAGGTTGGTGGGATTCCCACCTTGATCATAATTGTCCCATTTGGGTTGGTGTGTCTCCCACCTTGTACATGAATCTAATTTTGAGTGGGAATCATGCACATGGGTTTAAATGAGACCAAAAAAATTTTCACCACCATTTCTTGTCTTCATCCAAGCACTTAAAGATATGGGTCACCAAATGTGGTGTCATTTTCCATGTGGTGCCTAAATTATTCAAGGATGAGGTTGGTGGGGATTTCCATTTGGGTTGTGAGTCTACCATTTGGGTTAAAGAGTTAGGTATATCATTTTAAAGGATACTCTCATGTGTGAAGGAAACATATATGTTGACTTATGGCCCCTTAAGAGTAAATTTTACATATTTCAAGGGGGGGACCTTATGATGCTTAAATGAGGTCATTAAGTACCTTGAAAAAGGGTCCTAAGTAGGGTATGATGTCCCACATCCATCCACCTCACTTCTAATCCATGTCACTTGTCATATCACCTTCCATGTCACTTTCCATGTCACTTGACATGCCAAATGTCATATCACATTCCATGTCACATTCCATGTCATATGCCATGTCATCATGAATAGTGATAGTGGGTCCCATAGTGAATAGTACTTTTGAATAGTAATTTCAAATAGTAATTTTGAATAATATTATGTGACTAGGAGAATAGTGATTTGGTTAGGTTAAGAGGGGTTTGTTAAGGTTTAAGAAGCTTTAGGGGGTCTTTAGGGCCATCCTGAGGCATTTAGTCATCGAAAACTACAAGTGTGTAGTTTTCTAGTGTCTACATTTTACCCCTTTTTGTTATGCAGCTTTGAATTAACAAGCTGCACAACACAAATAAATCACTTGGTCTAAGGTTAGGGTGCTCTATGTATGGGAGGAGGTGTTCCCCCTCAAACTAAGAGTCGATGAGGAAAGGTTGAATCAAGTGTAGGTTTGATAAGTAGTTGGTGGGGAGGCACTAGGTGGCACCACAAGGTAGCTGGGCATGTGAAATGCTAATGGGTAAAAGGAGACTAAGCATGGTAGTCAAGATTATGCAAAGATTAAAGCTACCAATATTGGTAAAAATAATTTTGATCCTAGAAGGACATGTGATATGGATAATTGGTACATAACATTGGTTATAGCTGATCAAGTTGGGCTTATCAAGCCATCTAGGTAAGGTCAATGTTGGTTACAAGTATCTAGGGTAGGAAGTGCTCCTACAAAACAACATAATTAGTTAGGTCATGCATGAGGTGGTGTAAAAGTTCAAGAGTTTAACATGGCAAATTTGGTTAGTATGGTCAACAAACCATGCAAAGTCATTACGAAAATGCTAATGGTTAGGGTCAAAATCAACCAACATCAAGGTGGACATGATGAAAGCATAAGTGGATGGTTGTAATGGGGTGGTCGAGTAAACTCCATATGCCTTAGGCAAGTGGACACTACCTACATAGTTTCATGGAGATAATGTCTAAAATGAACTTCAGGCCATTATAGTTCTCCTAGTAATAGGTGAAAAACTTAAGAGGAAGTATTAGATGGTGTTAAAATATAAGGATGATTAAGAATGAATTCAAATATTCCTTGATGTAGGATGCCCTAAGCAAGAGAGTGTTGTTAGTAGTGGCAATGAGTGAGAAGAAAAAGGGGATGGGAATTATTTGTTAGTGGTTGAGTTGCCTTTAGAAGTGAAGCAATGCCTACATAGTCCATGAACATCAGGCCAATGTAGTTCAATAAGGCTTGGGTGAGTGGTTTTCAAATTGGCTTCCCCAATTTGATGGACCACATGGGTTGGTTTAGGTGGATGGAGAAAATATTTTAAAACAACAATTTTGGGTTTTGGTAAAGGTGATGGTGAAAGTGCATGGTGTAGATTGGTGAATAGTTATTATAATGATCCCACATTTAGTAGGATGAGAGACACATATGGGTAAGGTAGGATAAATAAGAAGGGAACACAATGCTAAGTATCATAAATGATCTTCAATGGAGCTAATCCATAGAAGAGGTGACTTTGTGAGGAGGTTGCATCTTTTAAAATTATGTGAGGGTATAATCATAATGATGACATCTATTGTTACAAGTTGAGTTTTAGGAGGTGGGTGTCTATCCAAATTTGCATAGTTACTTTGGCCAAGGTTCATCACCACTATGAGATGAGTTTTAAGGGTAGTAGTGAAGTGAAGACCTATAATGAATTTCTTTGCTAGTCAAGTAGATTATATAAGGTAAAAAATTGGTAGGGTGGTGAATGATAGAGGATGGATCATGCCTAACCCAAGAGTTGCATGGGTAGGCTAGATGAAAGGTGACCATGTCTGCATCCTCTATCCCAATTCCTTGGAACTGATGACTTGGGGTTTCACTTAGAAGAGGCCCTAGTAGTAGGGAGCTACATGGTCTAGGATATTAGTTATATAATTAGAAAAAAGTGACTTCTCCTTTTCCAAAGACGAACCCTTAGTTGGCACAAAAGAAAAAACTACCATGTTTGAGTAGGCACTACCAATGGTTAGGGTCTAACATTCAAAGCCTATGGTAATGGGATAGTAGTAATAGGAGGGTAGAGGGGACATGAAGGTGAATGCATTTTCATATATTCATGTTGACCTACGTCTAATGGAAGATTTTCTATAGTGGAAAGCATTTAAGAGTTACCACCACCAATAATAGTGGTAATTGTGAAGGTGTGATCATTATAGTGGCCCATGGTTGGAAGCTAATTTACGTCAACCAAGATAAAAGTGACAATGATGAAAATGACCACTAGGCCTACAAGGATCACAAGATGACAAAGCAAGGAAAGACACCATATGTAGATCAGATGATAAGGGTAATAAAAATATATCATGATGGTGCATAATGGCTTTATCGAGATGACTAATCAGATTGAGGGTGACATATCCATATGAAAATGCAAGTTGACATAACCATTTTAAATGGGAAGACTTTTTAAGGGAATTAATGACATTATATGAACTTCCTAGTTAGTGGAATGGATAATCATGTTAGTGAATAAGAATGGTTAGGTATTCTATTTAAATAATCATGATAAGGATGAATGTCTATCATTGAGTTATTTAGTTTTGTAGGTTAGAGAGTGTAGAGAAATACACAAGGTTGAATATGGTGAATAATGGGAACAATGGTGGAGATAATTAACAACCCCTGTGACTCAAAATAATCAATATGGTGAATGTGTGGATTTATTAGATATTACAACATGTAATGGTGATAATGGAAGTAATGTTAGATTAACAACAAGAGGAAAGGCACCCACATCTTAAGCTTGATCCTAAACTCTTACCTTTGTAGCAGCGAAGAAGGCAAGAATTTTACTGTGTAAGATGCAAGGATAGAGAACAAGATCATCAACCTATCTATGGAGGGAACCTTCACTATCCAAAGGGATGTGTGCTGAGGCAACAACTGATGGTACCTATGCAAGTAGAATAACTAGAGTAGAGGGATGTAATGGATATGACATGTGAGTGGGGTGAAATACCAAGAGAAAAATATTATTTTCATCCTATGGGGATGAATGTGGGAGAGGAGAATAGAGTATACCCTTTAGTATTTGCTAAGATAGGGAATGGTATAGATGTTAGTTCATGGAGTAATCAAGTAGAAAGATGGCTGAACATAAATCTAGAGTCACTAGATAATCGGTCTGATGCTTAGGTAGAGAAATAATGTATGCATGTGCTTTAGGTAATGTGTGTGTAATCTAAGGACTATGTATGTGTCATGTGACTTCTTGCACCCTAAATAAATATTTCATAGTTTTTTGTAAACATGTACAAAATTCATTAGATTTCACTTATCGAATGTTATCATGCTTAGGGTTGTGTGGATACCTATGAATTTTATGGTTATGGTTATGAGTGATATGGTTATGGTTGTTATATTCTCATGTAATGTAAAAAGAATGATTATTGTTGTTACAACACTGAATGGTAAAAGTCATGATAAAAACATCAACCAAGTATAGAAAGATAATAATAGGGCATGATGCTTTGTTTTGACAAGGACCCAAATAGACCTGAAGCGGGATTGGCTTAATGAATATAATCCCTTCAAATGCTATGCATGAACAATAATTAGTTGATAAAAAATTTTCTTGATCATAGGGTGTCAAGTAAGCTCTAAATCCCTTGATTTATAGATAATTTAAAAGGAAGATGATTGATAGGTGGTGTGAAGGGTAATGGGTGATATGTATGATAACCTCATGTGAATTAGTTTTCCCTACTATAGGTGATCTAAGCATTATAACAGACAAGTCCATGTCATATGCCAGATGTAGAATAATCAATGTGGGAAGTCTATATATGAAAACCAATTATAGTTTCCAACATATTATGCTACTTGAGAGCTAATTACAGATTTAGAATGTGATGGGATAGTGGGTCTTTTGCTTTATTTGCTATATATGAGAAGTTGATCGATGTAGGAAGCTTTCAAAAAATTGCTCTACTTTTGACAAAGTGAACTTAGCCATACTTCAAGAGAGTGGTCTAATATTATTGGATTTTTTAATGTTCTTGATAGTTGTCCTTTAAGGGAGTAGTCTACCTTACATTTAGAAAATTTTATTTTATTTTTGGGTAGCTGTCCTTCAAGGGAACAGTCTACAATGCTTAAGATATTGACCCAATTAGTATTTTGGTATCCAAATTGTGTCTATATGCAATGTGTTTATACATGGACAAGTATAATTAGGTTCAGATATTTACCTTTATGAGGGTAAAAATTTAACATAAGAAGGTCAATGATATGTGAAAATGTGTGGTTTTTAGATACAATGACCATGGGATTCCATTTTGTTAGAGACAAAAATTATCCATGAGAACCATGTTATGGGTAGAGCTATGGTATCTATATTTAGGGTTAGGATATGAATATGATGGTTAGTCACATGGTTATTTGTTGTAATCAATTGTAATCAAAAGGAGAGGAGAAAGATGGGTGAAGGTTAAAATATTCTAACCAAAGGATGAGCTTAAGTTAGACAAAAGGAGTGATCTTGATCCTTCTTTAACAAAAAAATAGACACAGATGTGAAGCATTAAGGGGCTCATGTTCTATTTTTCCTTTGAGAGAGGATAAAAAATAATCTCTTAATCCATACTTATGGGTAATGATGTAGGGTCCAAGCCCATTGAAAGCAAACTTACCTCATTTATTCTTTTCCATGTTGGTCACGTGTTGGTTTTCCTTTAGGATAAGGTCTCTAATATTGAATTCATGTTACTTGAGGTGATTTTTTAAAGTGAATTTGATGCACTCATGCTAGATACAAAGGTGGGTGAGGGATACTAAATGATGCTCATCAAGTAGCTCCAGTTGAGCTAAATGGTGCTAATGAAAATCTACCTTAGAAATAATCTCTTGCAAAGATATGTGAAGAGAGGGGATTTGGACTTCAAGAGGCAATACTACCTATATTATAAAGAATAAATAGAAATGGGTAGCACCCATAGAGGTTTTAATGCCAGTATGATAGTCCCATAAAGTGAATGGGATGTGCAAGTACCAAACTTGACTTGAAGCACTGATGGCTTTGGTGAGCATTTTATTAAGGATTTTGTTAGAGGATTTTACTTGTCCATTTTCTTATGGATGGTAAGGTGAAGAAAAGATTAACTTGATGCCAAATGCATCACATATCCCTTAGACCTACTTATTTTTTAAATATTTACCATTATCAGTGATGATATTATGAGGAATACCAAAGTGACTAATGATATGATGGTTGATAAAGTTGATAATCTTCTCCATTTTGGTTGAGATAAGAGGGATAGATTCCACCCACTTGGTGAAATATTTAGTGGTTGTGATGATGGATCTATGTTAATGTGAATAATGGGGGTTAATTTACCCAATGAGATCAAGTGCCCATTAAGAGAAAGGCCATAATTCGTTAGATACTTGGAGGCTATTGGCTAGCACATGATGTAAACTAGCATGTTGTTGAGATTTTACACACTTTTTTACATAATCAAAATAGTATTGGTTGAGGGTGGACCAATATTAGCCAAGACAAAGGATATGTTTAATGATCATTAGGTTGCTAAAGTGTCCCCCATAGATCCCATCATGTGTTTCCTTGATGGCATGGGAAGCTTCATGGATGCATAGGCAAAAAAGAAGGAGACCATCAAAAACACATTTGCAAAGGATCCCCCTAAGATGGTGTAATGAGAGGTACTATGAATAAAGGCTCTTCAGGCATTCCTAGACAGGTTAGGAGGAATGATGCCTAGTTTAAGGTAGTTAAGAGTTTGGTCATACCAAATGTTGGGCGAGGATTTCCCTATACTAAAAATGGTAGGGAGATTAGATTGGTTATAGGAGGGACTGGTAAAATGATGAACGGTGAAAATGATTTTGGAATTAGAAGGTTGAGAATGGATTTGGGAGGCAAGACAAGCCATTGTATCTATGAATTTGTTGGTAGATCGAGGAAAAAATTAAACTAGGTAATGTTTGAATGATGTCAGGAGTTTATCAACTAAAAGTTTATATTTTGTAAGACATCATTATTACATTGATAAGATCCATTAACCTAGTTGAACACAAGTTGGGAATCACCAAAGACATGGATTATCTTATTTACCAAGGTTAGATCAGTTTAGAGACCAATCACTAGGGCTTCATACTCAACCATATTATTGGTGCATTCAAAATCAAGTTTGAAGGAGAGAGAAATTGGTTCACCATCGAGAGGAATGAGAATAAATCTAGCACCCCATCCTTGTTGGTACTTTGATCCATTAAAGAACATGATCATTTAGTAGGTTATGCCATATTCTTGAAAATGGGTTGCAATAGACTCATCTAGAAAGGCAAGAGGAGGTGGTTGGTTGTTTAGTAAAGGAGATTTAGCCAATTCTTTAGCAATGACCTTCCCTTCAATCAAATTTTGTTTAAAAATTTAAGATTGAATTCAGCTAGGAGCGTGAGCTACTTAGCCATATAATGATTTTGGTATGGTTTAGAGTGCATGTATTTGAGTGGGTTGGTATTAGTGATGACATAAGTTTTATGGTTAAGAAGGCAGTGGTAGAGTTTGGTGGCCATGAAGGTCAATGCTAGGTAGAGTTTTTTGGTATGTGTATACTAAGTCTCATATTCTAAAAGTGTTTGGTTAATTTAGTATATAGATTTCTCTATGTTTTTCATCTTGGTGAGCCAAAATTACCCCTAGGGAATGGTCAGTGGTATAGATATATAGGTAAAAGGGGTGGTCATCCTTAGGAGGGGTGAGGATAGGTGGTGACAAAAGGTACTATTTGAGAGAATAAAAAGACTTTTGATAATCACCTTTCCATTTAAAAGAGACATCTTTCTTCAAAAGGTAATGAAAAGGTTAGCATCGATCAGAAAGTTGGGAAATGAAATGACAAATGGATTTAAGTTTTTCCTATAGGCCACAGAGCTACTTAAGGTTGGTTGGAGGAGGCATGTCTAAAATTTTTATGACTTTAGTAGGGTTTACTTTGATTCTATGAAGAGAGATGATAATTCTAAGAAGATTTCTAGAAAGGACTCCAAAAATGATTTTTTTGGGATTAAGATGAACATGATAATGGTTGAGGTGTTCAAATATGATTATAAGAATATTCAAGTGATCTATTTA
This sequence comes from Torreya grandis, assembly GCA_037957365.1. Lineage (NCBI taxonomy): Eukaryota > Viridiplantae > Streptophyta > Pinopsida > Cupressales > Taxaceae > Torreya > Torreya grandis. The sequence continues at coordinate 1,105,442 of JARHVA010004867.1, read as the reverse complement.
GAGTTTAGATTTCCTGAGAAGGTTATCCACATAGTCTTTTAAAATCTTATGAATGATATCATGGAAGATATAAATCATGGCACATTGGTAGGTTACATCAGCATTAATTTAACCTAAAAGACATGACTCTATAGAAAAAGGTACCCCAAGGGGTGGTAAAGGTGGTTTTATGCTAATCTTTAAGAGCAATTAAGATCTGATTATAACTTGAAAACCCATCCATGAGAGATATTTCATGGGTGGTTGTGAGATCAACAAGCTAGTCAATGATAGGTAGAGTAAATTCATCCTTGGGGTAGGTAAGGTTAAGGTTATGAAAGTCCACACAAATGCAAAAACCCCCAATGACTTTGGTGATAGGTACAATATTTGAGACCCATTAGGGGTAGTTAATGGGCTGAATGAAGTTTGTAGGGAGGAGACACTGAAGCTCTTTTTTGATGAGAAGAGATATGTGAGGATGTATGCATCAAAGTTTTTGTTTAATAGGCTTGGAATCATGATGATTGAATATATTATGGGTAGAAATGGTGGGGTCAATCCTGAGCATATCACTATAAGACCAAGTGAATGCTGTGTTGTAGTCTTGGAGGAAAGAGGAGAAGTCTAGAAGTTCCTTGGCATTCAGTGATTGGCTCAATTTGACAATGTGGGGGCTATCTAGGGTACCCAAGTTGATATCCATGGTGGATTCATTTGACATGGTTAAGGCTTTAGGAAGGGATTTTTGGATAGATGAATCCCTCACATTGAGGTAGCTAAGAATGGAATCATCATCTTGATGCTAGATGGTGTTGATGGTAGGAAAATCATTTTCTACCATTTCAAGGTGCATGAGTGGAAGGACTTTGGTTTGGCCACCCTTTTGGTAGATGAGAGGGCACAAACTAATGGTATTGACTAGAAAAAAAAAGTTAGGGGGGATGATGTCAAGATCTTTAGGCATAGAAAGTGGTTGGGTTGGTGAGGATGAGATATTTTCCTCCATGGTGGCAATGGGTTTGGGGAATTGGTGGGATCTTTAGGTGGTTCATACCCAAGGCCAAACGACTCATAAGGTTTTAAAGTTTTGATATGGGGTAACTCATGAGGCCCTTGTTCATATCAACCAAGGCCAAATCCTTTCCAAGAACATCTATGAAGATATAACTTAGCAAACTCTGGTTTGTTAAGATAGAAAGATTTAGAGATAAATGGTTAGATAGATGAAGTAGTGGTAGGGGATAGGAGTGGCCTATCAAGCCCCCCATAAATAAAATCTATTTGATGGTTAGGGAGCCTAAAGGGGATGATGGTTCCAACATTAGGGTCATAATAAGGGTCATGCATGAGATTCAGATATTCTTGGGGATTAGAGAAGGCATCTAAGGCTAAGAGTCTATATTCCCCAAGGGAAATATGCTAGAATGTGGTTTCCACAAGGTTCTCTACAAGAATATGAGAAGAAGGGATAGATGAGCTAGTACAAGCTTCATCAACATTTGGTTTGGAAGTGTTATGGGTTTTGGTTGGTGGGGTTGTGTCATTAGCAGATGGTTGTGAGGTGGATGAAGGAAGATGTCATTAGGTTGATATGTCATATTGTAAGATGTGAAAGGACTAGAGTTAGCCTAGATAGTCATAACTTGCCCTTTGTGGTCAAATTTGACACATTGATGTAAGGTGGAAGGGACATAACTAATGGCATGAATCCAAGGGTGCTTGAGTAAAATATTGTATTAGTATTCACTTTCCACAACATAAAAAAGTTTGGGAATGGTATGAGGACCTACATAGATATGGAGGACAATTATGCCCAAGGTAGTAGCCATGATATCATTAAAAGAATGATAAACTATTATGTTTTCAGACATGATGTTTATGGGTAAGTGTAGCTAGTCATAGGCATGGGAGGATATAATATTGATGTTGGATCCTCCATTAATCATCACCATTTAATTGTGTTTGATTAATGTATTCTATAATGAAGAGGGGGGGGATTAGAATCCTTTGGATGAATAAGAGGTATTTTTGAATCTTTGAAGGTGATAAAGTTGGAAGTTCAAAGGGCCCTAAAAAAGGTGGTGAGAGGTTGAGGGTCATTGGGTTGGACCTTGATGGATTTCAAGGCTTCTATGAGTGCTTGGCAGTGATGGGGAGAGGTAGAGACTAACTCATATAAGCTCATTTTTAGCAAAATTTGGTGAAGTTCCTTGAGGATAGCTTTTTGGACATATATTGTCTATGGGTTAGGATATGGAGGGTTAGATGAGGAGGAACTTAAGATAGACACCTTAGGTTTTTTCAAAGATAGAGATGGTCAGGTATTATTCACTTGGGAGTTCAGGGCAAGGTAAGTCCAAAGAATGGATGCCTTAGCCTTCCGTTTATCCTTATGTTGGGCCTAAGATAGGGTAACCATGTGAATAGTGTGGATAGGGGGTTTTTTAAATTGGGTGGTTTCTTTGGTTCCTCCTATTTACTTTTGGGTGATATTGAAGATTGGATGGGTTGAGTTGGTGGTTGGATTGGCAATGGGGTTGAAGGAGGTTTGTTTGATAATAGATCATCATCTTTATATAGGCTATGAAAAAGTGTTTTGAGAGCTTTACAATTTTTTGTGTCATGTTCTAGTGCCCTATGGTATGCACATATCAAGTTATCATTGAACCAAAAGGGTTTGGTACATGAAGGGTCAAAGTGTTTGATGGGTGGTAAGCTCAAGGAAGAAGTTTGTAATAACTTCTGGAGAATGGTTAAGTAAGATTAAACTAAAGGTGGTAGAGGTTTAGTGATTTTTATTTTGGGTGTTGAATCAAAAGGTTATGCGGATGTAGGTTTAGTGGTAGTTTTCTTGGGTAAAGTGGTATGTTTGGTTGATGGTTTTGGCTCAAGTAAGATGGTTGATGAGCTGGAGGTAGAGGAGGGCAATGTAGGTAACTTAGGAATTGTCAATGTAGTGAGGAAAGGTGTCTTAGAAAGCAAGTATGAAGGTGTGACCAATAAAGGTGGTGGGGTTTTGGTAAAAAAGATGGACTTCATATTCAAGGTAGAGAGATGAGGACCTAAAATGGAAGGCAAGGTTGAGGGAGGTAAAATTTGGGGTTTTGGGCCTTTTGGTGGTTTTACTTCTTTGGTTGTTTTAGTTATTGGTTTTGGAGGGGATTTGGTCACTTTAGTTGTCTTGGTGGGTTTAGATTTTTGTGGTTCAATTAATTTGGAGGAGGTTTTGGTTAGTTGGGTGGATGTTTTAGTTGGTTTAGAAAGGCTAGGCTGATCTACCAAAGTAGGGGTTAAAAGTTCTAGTTTGGTTCCTTTACCTTTATCTTGACCTCTAATAAAAAGTTCTAAAATTAGAGGTTTGGTGGATGGAGTTATATTCTCTTGTGAGATAGCTTCCAAATAAGGAATAGATGTTTTTATAATATGGGAGGTAGGTGTGGTATCCTCCAAAGGAGGTGTGGGTATAATGGCTTCATTTGTTTAGGTGTCCAAAGGAATAAAAGGTAGTTCCTTCCCTTCCATTAGGGGATAGGGAAAGAGGCAGTTGAGGTAATGTTTTCTTCAATAATGGGTGTGTTTGGAACCATATTAATAGTATGTGCCTCATGAGATGGGTATAGTTTATTGTAATGGTAAGGGGTAGAAGGAGCATTATTAGGAAAAGGCTTATGAAATATGTCAAGGGCCTAGTTCAGTGGTGCATTTGGATTGTCCAACGTAATCTCCCCCTTATTAATGAGGGATTAGACAAGGTATTTAAAGGTGTTTCACATATTGATGTCATGTCCTATGACTTGGTGAAAGGCACAATGGTCATTCTCATTATACCAACTTGGTATGGGGTGAGAAGCATCAAACTGTTGGGGTGATGTAATTGGTGGAAGTTGGATGATATTGGATTTTAGTAACTTTTCCAAAGTAGAAGGATAGGTCTCCCTAATTGGAGTTAATTGCTTATGATTATACCAATTATGGTTTCTTTGGTTTTAATTTGAATAATTAGAGGAGTCAAAGGTTTGGTTCCTTGGGTACTGTTGGTTGGTAAATGGTGGTGGTACAAATTTGAGGATAATGGCGTTGTTGGTTGCCTTGTTTTTAGTGTTAGGATTGGTTTGGTTATTTGGTTTGAAAGAAAAGGGCTCATTGGGTTTGTAGGCTAGGTTCTTGCTTTTCAACTTTAACCTTCCTTCATCAATGGCTCTATTTTCTAGTTTGTGAGCCATGATAAAAGATTCATCAAAGGTTCAAAAGCTTTGGACACACAATGTGGATGAAATATGTTTTGCACATGTCTAGGTGAAGATCTATATAAGCTCAAGTTGAGGTAATGAAAATGAAATTTGGTTGATTAGGATTCTCCAATGAGCCACAAAATCAGCAATAGATTTATCTTCAAATTTCTAAATGGATTAGAGGTTGGTAATGGAAACTTTCTTGAATATATTGATTGAAAAGTGATCCAAGAAGTTTTGGGCAAATTAGGTGAAAGAAAGGATGGAATTTTTGATGTTGTCACTATACCAATTTAATGCTAGTCTAGATAATGACATAGGAAAGGTATGGAGGAGAAGATCGTCATTATGGGAAATCAAGTATCATGAGTGCCTAAATGCTCTTAAATGTTGTTGAGGATCTTCTTTACTATTACACTTGGTAAATTTTGGAAGTTCCCACTGGGCTAGATAAGGTCTAATGGGGACCGAAGGGTGAATAGGCTCATTGCAATTTTAATCATAGGACAAGAGATTATGGGCTCTAGAGATGGATGAATCAAAGGTAGTCATCTTGTCCATGATCAAATTCATGAAGTCTGCTTGAGATTATTAAGATGCATAGTTATATGGTATGTTTTGTTGAGGTTGGGTAATGTGTGAATAACTAGTGGATGGTTGGGATGACTCTACGTATTCCTATGTGGTCCTAAGAGGTTGGGTGGAAGATATATATATTTTAAGTGGATGTTAATAGTCAAATAGAGGTGGGTGGTTTTTTAGTGGGCATATTCCCTTATGGGTTATGAAGATAACCAAAGTTTTCATGTTGGGTCAGAGTGGTGGTTGGATTAGTGGCTGATGAAAGGGTGGTGACTCTTGTGTTGACTAGTGGTAACATAGAGGGTATGGACACCTCAAGGATTGAAAGTGGAGTAGTGTTTGATAGATTTGAGGTAAATAAGAGAATATGGGTAGAGTTAGAGGTAGGTACTCCCATTATAGGGAAGTGATTAGTAAGAGGCATAAGGGAAGTGGTAGTTTGAGTTGGTGGATTAGTTTTGAGGGAGGTGTTAGTTGATGATAATGTTTAAGCGAATAAAGGTTTAGTAGTTCTAATGGTAGTGGAGGTATTCCACATGAGGTATAGAAGCATGCCATAAGGTAGATATATGAGTGGGGTCAAATCTAGGATTTGATAAGATGTGGTTCTTATGTAGTGTTGTAAGTCTTCATGATTATTATTTAGGAAAGTCACAAAATATGCATCTCTTGGGACTACCTGAGTAGGACTTACCAAAGAGTAAGGGGAGTGGATGGGTTCAAAAATGTGTTCCATGTATGAAGAGGTGGAAGTTGGTGATGGTTGATTTGATGTTGGGTTTTATTCCTCAAGGTCTTTTTATTGTTGGCAAGTGAGAACTATAAGAGAAGGTAAGAAATGGATGATACATTCTCACACCTCAAACAAAGAGAGATAAAAAAAGACTCAATGAAAACAATGCATTTAATAAGAGTGTGTTAAATCTTAGGATTATTTTTAATATCTCTTTTGGTTTATGCCTTAGAAAAGTGTGAAGAAGAAATTGGCTTGAATAGGTCCTAAACAAGGTAGTCTATGTTTAGTTTTGTGTTGTGTTTATGTGGTCAAGAAGAAGTATATATTTTATTAAGTATGTGGCTTAATTCTTGGGAATTTCTCCCCTCACTTCATGATCCCATAGCTAGTTTGTGCGCTTAGCCCATATATACCGATTACCAGAGTTTATACTCAATCAGAGAGCTAAGTTGGTTATCCCCTCGATGATTAAATACAAGTACGATAGATGGAAAATGGTAAGGTGATCTACTAGGTGATTAAATCCTAGTCAAGCCTTGTTTCAAGTGAGTTTTATGTTTTTTTGTGTATGTGGTTTGGTTTTGTAACATTTGTGAACTACGATTAATTTACTTTTCTTAATTAACCTAGGTGAATTAGAAACAAGCAAGCAAACAATGGATGCAAGGTTTATTTTAAAGCCAAAATAAAATTTTAAATTTATTTAAAAACATGAAAAATATATAAATTCAAGTCCTAATCCTAGGATGATTTCTCTTTTTATTTCTTTTTAAAAATGCAAGGAAAATAAACATTGACTTTTCTAAAATAAAAATGCAACTAAAACTTGTGTTTTTGTTTTTTTATTAAGAAATAAGAAGGCATAATTTTCATAGAATGAAATTAAATGAATTTAATTAATGCAATTATAAATGTATTAAAATATATATGAACCCAAGAAAACTCAAGGGTCCCACCGGGCGTGCCAAAATATTTCTATCTAATTTTCTCTTTTTCCTAAGTGTGAAAAAAAAACTAGTTAAGAAGGGTGTGTAGAAGAATACCTGTTGAATGCATGTGTTTTGAATATAAACTTTGTGATATATACTCTTTGGATAGATAATAGTTACATGAAATTATAAATAAATATCACAAAGCTTATTAGTTAGACAAGTAGTTGGATGGATTGTCTAGCTTGAGCTAGATCCTAGAAGTGAAAGCTTTCTAGGAGGTTGTCAATCCACCTTATTTAAACACTTAAGTTGGTAAAAAAAAATGGAAATATTTGAATAAAATTATAAAAAAATGAAACTAATAACAATAAATAACAATAAATTAATTAATAAAACTAAATTCTTTGCTTAGATGGCTAAAATAAAACAACTAGTTTAAATAATGCTAATGCTGAAAATTGTCTTAAAGAAAGTTGTGGTTTTTGGTTTGGATTGGTTTGATAAATGTCAAAAGAATGATTTGGTTGGGGTTAGTAAATGGTTTGAATTTTTAAGGGACATATTATCAATATAACAAGAGGTATAAATGATCAAAAATAGGGCCAAGAAGGCAAAGAGGGAAATAGTCAAAATGAGGCCAAGAAGGCAAATGGGGGAAATGGTCAAAATGAGGCCAAGAAATCAAAGGGGTAAAGGGTGATCAAGAGGGTAAAGGGATATGGGTAAGAGGATAAAATTAAAATAGGGTGATGAAGGAATAAATTTAAATAATAAGGACAAAGGGAAAGGAATAAATAAATAAAGATAACTAAACAACAAGATTACCTCAATGCTTGAAGATGTTTGTTGATGAAGATTGGCTTGTTGAAGATATTTGATGATTTTAGAAAAGTTTTGTTACTTCATGCTATTTTATTCTACTATGTGAATGAATTCCAAGATTATAACCTCCTCCAAAGACCTGTAAAAATATGTTAATAACCAAAGACCAACTTGCCACTTAACCTTGGGTGAAGGAGAGGGGGGGTATTTATAGCATTTATTGTGAAGAATCATGCCAAAAGAGGAATAGTATAAGTATGGTTCCATTTTCCATGTGGCTGCATGTATTAGTCAAAACTATATTTTTGGGATTCCCACCTTCATCATAAGTCTCCCATTTGGGTTGGTGTGTCTCCCACCTTACACATGAATCCAATTTTGAATGGGAATCAGGAACATGGGTTTAAATGAGACCAAATACTTTTAACCACCCTTTATTTTCTTCATCCAAGTACTTAAAGAGATGGGTCACCAAATTTGGTACCATTTTCCATATGGTGCCTAAATAAGTCAAGGACGAGGTTGGTGGGGATTCCTATTTGGGTTGGTGAGTCTACCATTTGGGTTAGGAAGTAAAAAATAGGTCCCCTTTATCTTTAAAGATGTAGGTATCTAATTTTTAAGGATACCTTCATGTGTGAAGGCAAAATATATGTTTAATGATGACCCCTTAAGGGGAAATTATCCATATTTTAAGGGGGTGATTATGACTCTTAAATGAGCTAATTAAGTACGTTGGGAAATGGTCCTAAGTGGCGTATGATGTCCCACATCAAGCCACCTCACTTCTAAGCCATGTCACTTGTCATATCATCTTCCATGTCACTTTCCATGTCACTTACCATGTCACTTATTGTGTCACATGCTATGTCACTTTCTATGTCACATGCCATGTCACTTGCCATGTCATCATGAATAGTGATAGTGAGTCTCAGTGAATAGTGATAGTGAATAGTACTTTCAAATAGTGATTTTGAATAATATTATGTGACTAAGAAAATATTGATTTGGTTATGTTAATATGGGTTTGTTAAGGGTTGAGAAGGTTTAGGGGGTCTTTAGGGGGGTCGTAAAGCATTTAGTCATCGAAGACTGCAAGTGTGTAGTTTTCTAGTGTCTACAAGGTGATGCAAAGATACAATTAGAAAATAGGATATAGAGTTGAACTAGTCGACTATGTTCTATAAACTAGGGAATAGAATAGAGAAGAAATGAACATAGTCATACTGGTCAACTATGTACTAATGAACATGTAACATGTAAAGAGAATAAGGAGACATAGTCAAATAGGTCAACTGTGTAATGCTTAGACAAGGGACAAAACATGAAGATAAGGATACACAATCATATAGACTAACTCTATATTATAGGTAAAAAGGCTAAATATTTTTTAAGAGACTATATCGATAGAAATGATAGTAATTTGAAATAGAGGAAAAAAAATTCATGATAATTTTGAAGTAAAATGAAATTAAGCACACAACCAATTGGATCAATGTGACTAATATAATTGGAACACACAACACAAACCTTACACCAACAATGGCCAATGTAAGTTTTATAATAAAACATACAATGATCAAAGAGAAAGAAAAAATTATAAATTAAATACTAACTATTTGGTCATACTAATTGTTATTAAGTTATAATAAAGTTTAATTTGAATATGATTAGGAAGTTGGCTGAAATAAGGAACTAAAAATCAAAGGATAATTTCAAAATGTTTAGGCTGAAATAGATATATATTAATGATGGTACTAGCTTGATATTAGGGCCTACCCCCTCACTTCACAATCCCATAGTGATAAGGGTGTCGGGTGATTTGCCAATATATACCATCAATCACATGTTTATACTTGGAAAGAAAATCAAGTCAACTTCCCCATTGGTGATGAAATCCAAGTAGGTAGACCTTGGGAAGACAAATATTTAATGATTTTTGAATGAAAAGTGATTTGGTAGTGTGTGAAAAAGTAAAAAATAGTGTGACTAAAATGGTAATTTAAAGAAACACCTATTTAATCTATTTTTGTTACTCTAAGCATGCAAGAAACTTAAAAGGAAGGGTGAATTAATTACTATAAAAAAGAGGTTAATTCCTTGATTGTGAAGAGTATAATGTTGGTTAAGGTGACACTATATGTAAATAGTATAAAATAGATTCGATTGGGTAGCTACTATTTTTCAAAATCAAGATATATAATAAAATAGTCTAGCAAGTTGACTATGTCTTTTAGATAGAATATAAACTATAGAATTATATTGAACAAGTCGACCTAGTTTACTATAAGGCTGTAATTTTATAGACTAGAAAATTATGAAAAATAATATTGAAATAATAAAAATGAAATGATAGAAAGAGAAATAATGAACTTAGATGGGATTGAAGATGTTTAGGTTACAAATTTTATGCTATGATGTTCAAATTCTAATTCAAAATTTTTGCTAATTGAGTCGACCGGTTTGATAGAGTTTTCAAAACCTATATGCTAAAGAAGTTATGAATAGAGTCGATTGGATTGAATATGTTTGCAAGCCTATATGTTGATACAAAATAATTAGACACAAAGTCAACTAGTTTGACTATGTATGAAAATTTGAAGTTGAAATAGGATACTATACCAAATTGATTGATCTAGTAACCTGTATCTGGCAAAGACATGCATAGATAGAACAAAGTCATTTTGGAGTGACTGTGTGTTAACCCTACACACAAAATGTTATAACTATACTAACTAGTTCAATATAGTACTATAAAAATAAAAAAAATATAATATGATGATAAAATGAAACCTTGAAATAAAACCTACAAGGGTTTGATTCACATCAGGTTCACCAAAATGTATACAAAGTAAAATGTAGTTGACCTATTTATTAATACTAACTTGGAGAAGATAAATCATACTTACACTTTTGATTGTTAATACATTATATATTTTGTGTCATGACCAAGATGGATATTCTATACCTAAACAAGGGATCTCTTACCACAATAACATCACCACAGAGGGTTCTAAAGCCTCTAGTGAAGCAACACTATACAATAATCCTAGCTAGGTCCTATGTTTTCATATTCACTAATTAAATGAAAAGTAAAGTAAAAACTAAGCTAGTGCTCACCAAAGGTTGTGACATAAAGTGGGGGTAATAAACATGAAAAATAAACATGCATAAAATATCCATACTCACACTAATGTATAGGAGATCCTAATGCATGGGATTGAAGTACAAATGCAAATATATCTACTCTTACAATGGAGGAACAAAGTTAAAAATAATTACCTTTTGAGACTAACCCATCAAGCCTCAATCTCTCCCTTGGCCAAGGTGCTTTGTAAGAGTTTTTAGTGGTATTTAATGGTAACAAGGACAAGTCAGCTCTAGGATACACAACTTCTCTATGCATCCAAAAGACTTATCACAAGACAAGATCCATATCTTTAAATAAAGTATTGAAACCCTAAGGCTCCTCAAGTAGAATGGTGGATAATTAAATGCACAATATATTCTTCTTTTTATTTTCCTAAATAAATGATGAAATAAATGTGTGTATATAGGTGAATCTAACCCTAAACCTTTCCAAAAGTTTAATTGATAGGATCGACCCAATCGAATCTATATCATTATTGATAAAAAAAATTTACGTCTTGGTCTAGGTCAGTTAAGAGATGACCTAGACTCTAAATATGTTTTATCAATTTGAATACAACATCGATGGGGAAAATAGTGTAATTTAAACCATCCAAAATGGTTTTAGGCTTAGGAAGGGGCTAATAAAATTAGTAAATGGTGGGAGGAGTGTTAAATAGAGGACATGCAGCTTAGGGAAGTGTTTTATGATATGGTTGTGTAGATATCAAGTGGTAGTATATGGGACAACAATCTTGAAAAACAAAAATAGTCTATCTACCACTTTCCCAATGAACCTTTTAAGGCATGCACTTAGATAGATTGAGACTCGATAGGTTCTTTCAAGAGAGAAAATATTAGTAATTGATAAAAATTTGAAAATATTGTGTATACACACACCACCTACATATACATCTAGTACCAAGTTCATAATCAAGCCAAGTTATAAGGTAAAACCTTGTGAGCTTAAAAATAAAATAAACCAACATGGTTAACATAGTTTCATAGTAACCTAATCATCTTGTCTTATCTAATGCACTAAAGAGAAAATTTACACACTTACCTAAGTCTTATGCTTCATTACTCCCATATATACTAAAGTGTCATCTTATATCTCTCCCTCATCTTATAGAGGTTGATATGAATAGACTTATACACAAATGATATGGTGCAAATCCTTATAATGATTATTACCAGGGACCAGGACATTATACAAACATTTTTTTACCTTGAAACATAAGATCCAAGATATTATTGATGACTAAAAGATCAAATTTGATGATCCTCCCAAGGAATTAGGTTCACCACTTGGTGATCACCAAAAACATAAAATATTTAACAATCCTTTACAAGACCATTCTATGAAGGAATCAAAAGCACAAATGGCATATAATGCACATCCCCATCCATCACATTATGGTCACCCATTAGATGGGATTATTGGTACTTATACACAATATATACCTCCTATTGTTTAAATACATTTTATTACTTCTAATGATACTAAGATTAAGGATGATGACTCCAATCTTCATTCTTTGTTCATTAAATCATTCTTTGATCATGAGCCTGTACACATTGTTATTATTGATAATGGTGTGAGTGAAAATGTTTGCATTGTGACATTACTTATGCATTTGGGTTATACTCATCACAATTTTTATACTTATACTAGATCAGTTAGAATATTTGATGAGACCTTCCAAAAGATTCTTTATGAGATTCACCTATCTTTATAGGTTGGTCTAGTACATATAGCTACTAACATTTTAGTTATACCTTGTAAAATAATCTTTGATATGTTTCTAGTAAGACCTTAGATCCATACACTTCAAATAGTACCTTCAATAGTGTAGATGTGTGTTAAATACATTCATGACAATTGGGTAATTACAATTTATATAATCCCATATGAGCACCCTCTTAATCAATAAAACTTATAACCATGTAGATAACTATCAATCCTACTAAGGTTAATCCACTGTAAAAGGGTAAGCAACATGCAATTTCCTTTTCTAGTTGGTTAGTACTTGAGAGACCATTACATTAGAGACATATAGTGGATTCCACAGAATCGCCATATTCTATTACACACCATGTTCATACATCTAGAGCACCTAAACATGTTTTTACTATTGTTATTCCAAAGAAACCACATAACACACAAATATGGGTTCCATGAACCCCTATTCCTTTTATTTATACTTCACAACCTTAACATAATATTATACATACACTAAGCATCATAGACACTATAATGATAGATATTGCACCTACACATGATCCTTGGAATTACCATAAATTATTTGCACCGGGTTTTGAGTGGGGAGATACATATGACCATCCTTTGGATGGGATCATAGTATAATATTTCCTCTTCACATATTAATAAAATACCATAAAAATTCAAAAAATTCAAAACTCTAAAAACATTTATAGAATCTACATACTCTATTGGTTCCTTGGAATCTATGTGTTAGTTTCATGTTGGATGAAATATCATTTACTCCTACATATAATGTGTGTAACACTTCGACTTGAGTGTGGTATATGCATACATAGATACATGATTTATTCTAATTTTAGATGTTGGGCCTTTCCTATGCTCATGTCATATGGACATTGGGGGAATCCAACTCTATGATCATGATACTTCTAGGTTATATCATTCCATGGTATTTGCATTATCATTATTTGAGCTCATATATCTACTTACACATGCCTTTATCCAAGATTATATATTTCACAAGGTACTCGATATGTTGTGCACTCAACATTTTTTGATAACACATTTGATCTATGGGATACTACGACATGTTTATAGTGTATGCTTATGCTTTCCCTTATGCACTTCCTTTAATGCCTTGCCTTGTTATTGTCTTGCTTATTTGAGCATTCAAATATGTTATGTTTTTTATATCTCCTATGCCTATGTGTGCTTTGTTTGAAATTTTAATACATTGTTAATTATTTTATGGACATTTAAATATGTCATCCATATTTTTGTGGACATTATACTAAGTCATGTCCCTTTTATTGTGCAGAATTTAAACATGCCCCTTCTTTTTGGTCTCCTAGGACTATTGTAATTTGACCTATTTTTGAGTGTTATTATGTGTGTGTTTGTTTTCTTGTTAATCTTATACTATTACTATATAGATGTTGTCATGATATTTTTCATGCATATTAGGCATTCATTAATGCTAAATTTACCTCAAAATGTTCCTTTATATACTACATGGTCCTATTCACATGTACATTTGTCTTATCCTTTTGAGATGAGGTAACTACCAGTTTCTATTCTTCCCTCAACTCAAAGGGGGGCATGTATAGTGGGGAAATTATTTTAAATAATGTTATCAACACTTATTTAGTATTTGACACACCCAAATTTAGTAGGGGCATATTTTGGAAACATTCACCTTGGCACTTATTTCAATTTTTAGATTTCTCCATATATAGTGGGGACATGCTTTGGAAGCATTGTCTCTACACTTATTCAACATTTATCATCTCTAGATTTAGTGGGGGCATATTTTGTAAACATGTAATACATATTGGCACTTATTTAAATTTTCAAATTTATGCATACATAGTGGGGGCATGCTTTAGAAGCATGTTCTCCACATTTACACAATTTTTGAATTGACCAAAGAAGATAATTATACAATTCAGATTCATAGTTTTGATAGAATTATATATATTTGTACCATTATTATTCATAGTTTTAGCATGAGACATATCTAAGGTTCACATGTTATGAAATGTTCACCTACTATTAAAAAATACAAATTAGTTTCATATTTCAAAATACTTTGAGGGACTGTCATCATGCACTAAGATGTACTTTTATAGACTGTATTGATCCAATCTACTACAATAGTTGGTTCACTTTTGGTATGGTTGAGGTGATTAAATCACTCAATAATGCAAATTTTTTTGGTTGGGATTGATTTTATAATCTAACCTTACCAATTTGTTAGTATGATTGGGTTGCACCATTGGGCTAATCTCAACTACTAGGTGGCAACTCACCATTTCTCTATTGGAGAATTCACCTTCCAATATCTCTTCCTCTCTATCTCCTTAGATATATGCAACTTTTATATTTATATCTATTTATCATAATCTCAATTTAAGAGAATTACAATGATATATATTTCTAAATAAACTTGCCAATAATCAAGGTAGTTATATCAATACACATGTATACTCCTAAACCTTGCTCTTTCAATTTAAATATTTTCAATACTTTCATTTCTAGATTTTATACATTGATTATGTATTATAACATGCTCTTAGTTTTAGTTTAGTCATAAAAAAGGCACTCAAGTTGGACTCAAGTAAAGGTAAGGTGTGTTATACACACCCATGTACATATTTCTTTTCCTTTAAACCATCAATTGCATCAAAAGATTAAAGGGGGAAAATGTAGATGATAGTTATGGATTATAAATCACTTTAGTCTTGTACACTTATAAAACTCATACTTTTGTTTTTCCTATTAGTTTTTGACCTTTATTTCTTTTGAAAGTCTTACATATGCTCTATCTCATGCCCTTTGGCCTATCTCTTTGTCTTATGAGTCTCATGTTTATGACCCAAACCTTCTATCTTACAAATAATGGTTAAAACATGCTTATATTCCATCTATAAAATTTTTAAGTTTATAAATACTTTCATGTTCCCTAAAAACTAACATCTTAGACAGATAACTATGTTGATGCAGGTGTATTGATCCAACACAAGTGTATAGTTCCTTAAAGTCATCTAATTTTCAAATTAAATTTATGCTAATGGTCATCATAGGTTATTTAATGTGAGTTACTTCTCCAAATATATTGATATAAATAAAAGAGCAACCTTCATTCATTCTTCACCTAAAAAATACCTAAGGTAACTTATCAAATCATTTAGTTAAGCACTCGATAAAACAAAACTTACCTATTTTATCCTATTTCCATATTAGTAATAGGGAAAATACATACACATGTCTAAAGTACTAAAGGATCATCCCAAGAGATATATTTTCAAAGTTACAAGTTAGGTCACTATTTACTTACTTTCCACAAATTACATGATTCACACACAAGCCAATATGTAGGGGAAAACTACATTAGTTTGAGGCCTTTTTCAGAGTATTAACTATGTAGACAGTGCTCATTAATATAGGGATATTTGGGTTTAACTTGACACCATGCTGCCACTAACCAATTTTTCCCTAAGGTCACTATAAATATGAATAAATAGGAATTTTCAATTTCATGAAGATTGATAGTCCATGACCTATATCTAAATACACAAGAGCAAAGGTGAAGACAAACCTATAAGCATCCAGGTGGTCACATCATTTTATAGTAGGTATTTAATATAATACAATTATGCTAGATTTAGATAATAACATCAAAATAATGATCCTAGGCTAAAGCTAGAATTTGTAGCTCTACAAACACTCACATTATAATATGATTACTACTCTAGAATCATCTTCTAGTATACTTCCTACCTATTATAGATCCAAAAATATGTTAACATAAGAGAAAGCTAAGTATATTACTTATTTGTCATTTCCATAACTAGCATAGTCTTTGTTATCAATCAAATTTTCACCCTTTAGAAGGTAGTTCAAGCTTTCCAAATTTTATGTAACATGGAATCACCTCAAGGTTCTAGGTACCCTATTAGAGAGGTGAATATATAGGTTAAAAGGATAACTCCCCTTGATGAATTAATTAGGCTCAAAAACTAATCTACCACTTGCTAGGAAAAGGGAGAGGAACCTATTCTAAAGAGGGTGATGCACCAAAGATGATTTGATGAATAATAACTAGCTATAAATGCACTTCAAACATGAGGCTAAATTGTTATCAACACTTCTTCAAATTTTTCTCTCTACATCAATGTTTCTCATGAAGGTTGTGAAGAATGTTTGAGTTAGGAGGAGTATTCAAGAGGTCATGACATGACACTATTGAAAATACTACTCAGTAAACACTTACACACTCCACTTAGACTCTTAAAAAGACATGTAAAGAAATTTCAAACTGAATATGCATGCAAGATAAAGACAAACATGTCAAGGAAGAAATGCTAGTCACTTGATAAGATAAACTAATCACATAAACATATTGAAAATATTCAAAGGAGGAGGTTAAACTAGATTATTATCATTAATTAAAGGCTATAAATGGGTAAGGATTCACCATACATAGGTGGAGGATACAAACATATCCTATATAGGCTGAATATATAGAGAAATGAGAGAGAAGAGGAGAGAAGGGTGTAGGAGAGAGAGGTATACAAGTGTCAAGGAGAGTTATAATCAAGAGAGGAGTTATGAAACTATCCTAAAAGGTCTTAGAAGATAAGTGTACTCTCTTGAATATGATCTCTTAGTACAAGTGGCATGGAAGTTTGAAACATGTATTAACACCTAGAATTTACTCTTAAAAATTTCCCCTTATTTGGCTTGTGAATGGACAAGTGACCTTCTTGATGGTTAGGTCATGTTAAACTAATATATTTCTCTACTCTTGACACTTTTCATCTAATTTCTAAAGGTTCCCTTTGACACATCACCTTATTCTCTTGCTAAGTATCTTGAAGTCTCTTTATCTCATTAGGATAATCTTGCTTACAAGTTTCAAAACTTGAATTCCTCTTATCCAATGCATTATCTCTCCATGTATTATCTATTCAAGTCATATTAGACCTTTAACAACTCATTTGGAGGTCTCAAGCTACCCCCCAGAATTCATTCTACACCAAAATATCTCATTTGGATTCATTCTTTATAGCCCTAAAATATATTGTAAAATTCCTTATTTTTGAACCCAATATGTATTTACAGATCTATGCCAAATTTTAGGTCCTAAATTTGAGTGGAAGTGTCCTTTTTAGCCCATTATCTCTCAAATAGGCTTTAATTAGGCCTCCTTACCTAGAAATGAAGTTTTGTCTCTAAATCACTTACACATGTGTGAAACTTATAGGAAGTGTGTGATTAAATTGATCAATTCTAAGGCCAACCTCCATGCCAATTTTTATCCCTCGAGACTCTGTATGTATAGGTTAACCATGAAATGGTCAAAAACCCTAGTCTAGGTGCTTAAAAATGCATGGGAGATAGTTTAAGAGTTTAGAAAGAATATTTCAAGGTATAAGGATTGTAAATAGTTTATTAAGGCCTAAAACACCCTTAGGAAACTCAAACCACTGAGGAGAGTTCTCTTGATGTGATTTCTAGGCCTACATATAGGACATTTGGCTTGCAAAACCATGCATTATCACCTTCTTGACTAAGTAGTTGACTTATAGGGTTTGTATATCATACTCAGGGCCATAAATAAGTGTGTATAAGGTTTTATAATCTATCTAAATTCTTAATATAGCTCTAAAATTGGCTTAGAAACCAATTTATACCCTAAACCTTCACAAATTCACTCACAATTGTGCATTTATACATGTTTCATATAGTCTGTACCTATACATGTACCAATTTTTTTTTGATAAGGTGATAAATAGATATAATAATGTCATAAAAGTGATTTCAAGGTCAAATCTATCCATTAGGGTCTATTGAAAGGCTTATTTCTCCCATTAGGTTCTTATGTAGGATTTAGGAAGGGTTTTGGGCATGTTTTGTTAAGGATTATTCATAAAGAATAAATACTTATTATCTCTCATAATTAAAAAATATTTGAGATAGGGGACCTATAAACCACCTAAAAACACCATTCAGTCCCATGCACAACCTCATAATATATCTTAGTAAAATTTGGTAGCCTCTCAGGCTCAAGTAGGCCATTTGAGAGGGGTTTGCATTCTTAGGCATTGTTCATGAAGGTCGGAGGTATAAACCAAAAACCAATTACATAAGTTTTTATTATAGGTGCCTTATTATCTCACCTAAAATTAATTTAGCTCCATGCATTAGGTCATGGTTTTACCAATCAAGATAAGGCTTCTTTTATGTTACAGTCCTGCATTAAGAGAGCCGAAGGTGGTCTCAAAGGTCAAATTGACACTTTATTTCCTTTAATTAATTTTGGATAGTAGTATATTATATGTTAAAAATTTATATACCCTCCAATTACCTTATTACTTAATGTCACTTTCAAATAACCACCTTTTTCATGACTAGCCTTGTAGGTCTTCCTGTAAAGTATTGGGCTTACTAGGCTTAGGCAGAGTCTTCAATATTTTCATCACATTAGGTGAGTCTAAAAATATTATGGATTTTTAATATCAGTATTAAACCATAATTAAATATATTACCTTCATTTATACCTCTCATATAAATTTAGCTCTCTCAAATAAGCAAATGTCTTCATGAGGGAAAACATGCCTATAGACACCAATTTAACTGTTTATGTAAGGTTTAAGAGTCCTATTTGGTCAAATTTTCATGATATCCTTTTGATTTATTTGAATTTATATGGTTTAAATAATTTTTCCTTTCACTTTATCTAGAATCCAATATTCTTCATGTGCACTTTGCATTTTCTCAGACCTTGAAACCAACTTGCTCATCTTACAACCTGTAGATGGTCATTAGGGTGGTCTAACTACATTTAGGGTTTTAGAACTTCAATTTACACCTATTTAACCTCTAAATTACTATTTTACACTATTTGGAGGTTTTAAATTCCTCAAAATTTTAAAAACACTACACTTTCACAAACACACAACTATTCCTTGTACTTTTCCAAAGTGTGGCTATAGGTGGTCATTAGAGAAGGGTTTGAATATGAGCCTTGTAATTGCTCTTATAAACTCTATAATTGTGACTTGAATGTATTAAAACATCATGTAATTTTATCTCTTACTGCAATACAAGCTTCACTGATCCTTTCATAGTGTTTACAAACCTTCTTCTTCTCACCTTCATACACATGCATGTGCATGAGTACTAGGCTTGTAGGCTTGGTCAATTCAACTCTTTTGAATTCCAAATATATTAGATGTCTACATGAGTTAATGTCCTATATTATTCTATATTAAGTGATATTTATAACCAAATAATCTTGTAAAGACAATTTTTTAAGTCCAAAATGAGGACCTATAGGTCTACCACTTGTAGGTCTTCATTTTGCTTGAATAGGCTATTAGAGACAGTCAACTTGTTGAGTCTTAATTATTGAAGATTTATAAAATTTTACCCTATTTATTATATTTCTCTTCATAATCCTATGGATATTTTTTCAAACATTATGTCATCCTCAACTTGTCCATTTGGTCAGTATAGGCCTATGTATTAGTTAGCTCATGTAAGGTTTATATATGGAAGTTGGAGTTTTTTCACTCATTAATGTTTATTGATATTTTAAATAGGGTCATTTAGTGTCAATTTAATGTATATGAGATTATTCTCATCTCTCCATTGTAAAAATCTTTTAAAATGAAACCTAGGCCTTATGAATGTTTACCTACAGGTCTATAGACCTGTAGGTAAAATGAATTTGCCTGTCTATGTCAGAGAGTGCATTGAGTCCCATATTTTTTATCTTGAGATTCAAACTTTAAATAATTATACCTCATGATTTATCATTTGTGTTTATTTCTAGTTTGACCAAGCTTGGAATTCAAACCTATAGAAGACTTCTAATACACAAAACATGCTTCCAAAGGACAAGAACATGAAATCCCTTGAAAGGTTATCTTCAAAGGTTCATTTTCAAAGAGTGATAATACATGGGTCATATGAGAATGAAGGATATTATATGAAAAAGGAAGTAATTGAAACCTCTAAAAGTGATAATCCTTCAAAATAACCCAATACTTGTAATAGGGGTGACTGAAACTCCATACACTTGAGACACTTACTCCTTGATGAAGGAACTTAATGAAATTGAGTTATTTGATTAAAATATAATTAAAAGGAATATTTTTACCTCTTAAAACATCCCATAAAACCTTTCTCCTCTATTTTTCTCTAAGGTGAAGAAATAAAATCAACATCAGATCCTGATTGAATGGACAAGGCATAATGACCTCTTATCTCTCTTAGCAATTGATCAAAATAAGAGGGAATGAATATAAAAATTATTTATAGAAAATATAAGCTTAATAGGACCCAATTATCTATAAAAAAATTTAGGACTCCAATCTCTCTCCTCTATCTATACCATCCACTTGAATTTTGCCTTTGCAAGATTATGAAAAGAGTGATGGAGGTTCTAAAGAAAATTTTGCATTTTTAGGACCTACACCTATGAAAAAAACATGAATTTCACCTATATAATATGAAAGGACACTTCTATAATGTGTTTTATCTGAAGATGAACTCACAAGTCTGTACAAGTGAGTGAAACTCTCCTCTAAAGCTTTGAAATCAAAATTCTGACCTCTTTCTAACTTGATGACATGGGTGGTAGTTATGTAACTTATCCAAGGACATTGGAAAGAATGATTTTATGTATTTTTTACTTTTTTGAGATTTTTAATACATATAAAGTTAGCAAAAATCACCTTTTTCCTTATAAAACACTACCTTAAAGTCCATGAAAGAACATTAAACTTTTCAAATCAACATGAATTGTTTGTATAAGTTGATTAAGGCATGAAATGATATTTAAGGATACCTGAGGACCTATGACACCACTTAACCAATTTTAAACACTCCATGACATTACTAGGCTAGTATAATGCAAAGATAAACTATTACCTTAATTTCTCCAACTAAACCTTAAACAATACTAATAATGTTTTATGAAGAATTGTTGAAGGCTATTAAGGCATGATAAATATATTAATAAAGTTTACAAGACATGAAAGGAAAGGTTTTGCCTATAGGGTTTTACATTTTGACCTCAGGGGTCAAAATTAATCAATAGTTGTACTTACTAGTTTTATACTATCCTACTTTAATAAATTCAATATATGTTATATCTGAGTTTAGCATCTAATTGGCCTGCTATAGAGATAATTTTTTCACCCTTATACTTTATAATCTCTCTATCCCATTTAACCCTATATATCCCCAATCTATAAATTTTAGGGTTAAAAAAATGGTCTATACCCTACTACCCTCAAGGTAATGGCCAAGTAAAGATGTACAACACAAATATCCTCTAAATACTTAAACGAGATGTCAATGATGTTGGTCATGACTAACATATACAACACTATCTTTCCATGTGGGCTTATCATACAATCATTACACACCCACTGGGGTAACCCTTTATTCACTTGTCTAAGGAACTAAAGACATATTACCAATTGAGATTAAGTTACATTCTTTATGTATCTCCTTGCAAGATATAATCAATGATGGGGAATACTGAGTTGCATGGTTGCATGAGTTAAAGATTTTGGATAAGAAATATATTAATGCACTTAATCATTTTCAATCATATCAAAATATATTACATTCTAGCTACAAAAATAAAATCAAGGATATAGAATTTGATAATAAATATCTTGTCTTGAAAGAGAATCAAAAGAACACTAATGCAGACCAAGAAAAGAAAGGAAAATTTGAACCCAATTTGTTAGGCCCATATGTTTTCATAGGAAAATATGGATGAAATGCATAAAATTTTTCCATTGAATATGGATAATATATTGATGAGCCTATGAAAATCATGAATCTCAATTTATTCCATGTTTAAAGGCTCAAATGCTAACTTAGTAAATAAATTGAAAAGATAAATAAATAAATAAAATAAAATAAAATCAAAAGAGAGAAATAGATATCAAAAAGTGAAAACCATTCTTATGGTACTTTGGGCAAGTACCATGGTGAAAAATAGTTTCTATGGTCATGCATAATATCTATTATTTATAATTACCCTTTACTTTGGGACATAACCACTACCAACTCATCCTAAATATCCATGTCCATCTAAACCTAAGTCATCTTAGCCATCCCTTTCACTAAGTTGCCTCATATTTTCCAATATACCTATCTTTCATCCTATTTTCACCTAGAAAATGACATGAAATAGGTATTTAATCATGTCTTGGAAAAATATTGGTATACCTACACTCTTTCACAAACACATTGAAACACATATTGAGCATAGTATAACAAATATTTGGTATATGACTCCTACTCGACATAGTCCTTGGAAATTTATCTTTCATGCCTCCCACATTCCATCCACTAATAAATCCATTCATGGTAATATAACTAATTTACCTTTTTTTCATATCTTAGTTGTTAGTCCAAAATTTCATATAAAATTCAACAAAATATAATAATCCTAAAATAATTTATCCTTAGTTATGCTAGAAAATACTTTATCTACCTTAAATATATCATTATAGCCTCGTTAGGATATATCATTTCCAATATATCCCCCTCATACATATTATTTATTGGGGCAAAACAAGGCTATAATTATTATTATCATCACCTCTTAACAACTAGGGTTTCTATCTTAACCAAAGGATGGAAAAAAATAAATTCTATTACTTGATTTTGTGTGTTCTTGTTACTCACTTGATTTTGCTTTTTATTTATTATTTGTTTTTTTAAGTTTGTATCTTTATTAATTTTTGTGTTGTGTATGTCCATTCCATATTACAATAGTGTCATAATGGTTTTCCATATCATGATGCATCCTATCATACATAATATTAAAAATAAGGTTGTTCAAACTATTTAAAAATATATGCAATATTAACAATAAATAATTTATACACATCTATATCATCACATTCCCTAAAATCATTCATTCCTAAACATATATCCATAAAAAAGATATTCCTAAATTATTCATTATTAACTATCTAAATTGACATTCATTCTAACTAGCCATGATTAGGTGTGTATCACAATAAAATAACAAGAATACTAGTTAAATATCACCCATTGAGTTCTATGATGGTTTCCCAACTAATCATTATGATGCTATTGTCCTCTTTATATTGGCTAAAGACCCCATGATATTTAGATAGATTACTCAATGTAATAAAATACGTCTAATTTGTTGGCACAATGCTTTGATATAAATCTTTGCAATAGGTACTCTATTACATAAAACTCATCACATTTAACATGGATTTTTAAAGTTCAGGTGTATTCAACACTTCATACACTATTTACCTCTTCCTAAATTATATATCCATAAAAAAACTATTCCTAAATTATTCATTATTAACTATCTAAATTGACATTCATTCTAACTAGCCATGACTAGGTGTGCATCAAAATAAAATAATAAGAGTAATAGTTAAATATCACCCATTGAGTTCTATGATGGTTTCCCAACTAATCATTGTGATTCCATTGTCTTATTTATATTGGCTAAAGATCCCATGATATTTGGATAGAATACTCAATGTAATAAAGTACATCTAATTTGTTGGCATAATGCTTTGATATACATCTTTGTAATAGGTACTCTATTACATAACACTCATCACATTTAACATGGATTTTGAAATTTTAGGTGTATTCAACACTTCATACACTATTTACCTCTTTATGTACAACCTCTAGGACTCTCCCAATTTTGTATCCATCTCCCTATTTATCTTCTATAATGCTTCTTCCCTCGCTTAAAAATTACAATCGCCCCTTACTAGTTGTGTAATAAGTTGATCTACCTTGGCTTATAGCTAAGTTATCTTCAAATCCCTCAAAAATAATTGTATATGAGTCATAATTCCCTCTATTAATCCTAAATATATTTATCTTTAGTATTTAGATAAAGGTTATCTTTCATGGTATCATCCTCCACTGACCTAGTCAGTCATGATGGCCCTATTCTCTATCCCAACAAAACTATAAAAATTGGTGATCCTAGTATTATAAATACATATCCTCCATATCCACCATATCATCATCCATCTCTCCCTCCATCACTATCTATTTATATAACATGTACCTATCCACCATACCCTAAATCACCTTCTATTATAGCGTCACCACCAGATGGCCTTACTACCTATCCCCTCATCCTCTACCACTATAACCTCTAAGGTTGTGCCCTTAAAATACTCTATGTCCACTCCCTTAGATTACCTAACCTATAATGTGGAATATTCAACCTCATCCATTGAGTTTTCTCCCACCATACTCTATATTCATCTATGATACTTGTATTAAGCACTTTTTATCACCTATGAAATTATACATAATGTAAATAGGTCTAACTATTAGCAGTCATCCTTAGATCTACTATCAAACCAATTTATCTTCTCCTTATAAGACCATAAAAATATATGAAACCATGTCAAAATACCTTGTTGTAAACTAAACTAACTCAACACTCTATCTGACTTATATCTCTTAATAATATACTCCCACTACCTCACAATATAAAATACAATAGTTGAATAATATAGATATACCAAATCCTCTACCAATACTAGATCTTCCTCCCTATATAGTCTCCATGTGATGTCCACTAGCCTCAAATCATCTGTCACCCTCCTATAATTTCATAAATATATTAGATGTCATTGTTTCCCACTGACTATAATGGACCATTTTTATGCAAAGGGATCCTCATATGTCATCATCCATCACTATATTATTAGACACTCTAGATTTATGATCTCTCATGACCATACCTTTAGCAGTGTCAAGGGCCAAATACTCTTCCCATCCTTGTATGCTAATTCATCCTTATATTTAGACAAATGTTATAATATATAATGTCCCTAAAAAATCTCTATTACAAAATATAGCATATCCCCCAACTATATATGCTAATCCATTTGGAAATAATATACCACTCTTTTTAGGTATAACTATGTTGCTTGCAAGAGTTATAAACACTAAAGACAATGGATATATCACCCATACTTTCAAATAGGTATCTAAATCCACCTATGAACCCATAATTAGGATGGTATCATCCTCATATAATCTCCTTAGTGTGGTATTTTTTGTCATCTCTCTTCAATATACCATAACATCTTGTATCAGGATAAGCAGAATCCTCCATACATCCTCTAATGTCACTATCATATCCCATGTTTGAAATTGAAAGGTTTTAATCTCTAAGTGTTAATGTTATGAAAATGATATCAAAATATCCTTATCCTCATGAATCTATGACATCACAACTATATATGAAAATGTAACATCCTCTATAAATCCATACTCATCCTCTATAAATTCTTTAATCAAATGTAGCACTAAAAAGCACCTCTCACATGAAATAATGACTAGTATTATTTCTTTAAAACACCAACAAGATGCACACTTCATCTATATTTCTATACAAATAAAAATAATAAATAACTTCACTAACTCATCAATTTTTTAGTTCTACATGTTAAATCACCATTAATTAGAGTGAAAATAATATGGTTTTATAAAAATAACTACCACTTGAAAATGTTTCATAATGATTTCATAATCATTGATGGGAAGTCAATATCATTGTTTGCATAGGCACAATATCTACAATACAATTTTTATTTGCAGTTATTTTAATTTACTATATATATATACATATATTTAATACACAAAAATTTTAAATTTAAAAAACCAAAAAAGATACCTTTGAGTGGCCTACTTCGCTCTAGTCATTGATGCTCCCTCACATGCTTGTTACAATGCTCATTGGTTGGAATACAATTCATCTTAGCTCAAGGTCTCATACATAATCAAACCGAAAAATTCCTAGGTGGAAAGATTGAAAATGATTTGAAATTCACCCCTACCTCTTATTTATTCCCCCCATCTCCTCCCACTTTTCCCTCCCAACACCTTCCATTCATCGACTATTCACCCTTCCTCTCATTTCAAGATCCCATCCTCATATTTTAACCCTTCACATCCTCTTAAAGGAGTGTATATATATATATATATATATATATATATATATATATATCCAATAAATCTCAATTATCCAATCAAACCACTTGGGGTATATTTTTCTATCATTTTTATTTGTTATTTAAAAATTTGTTCTAGTCACAACACCCTTTCAAATAGGGGTGAATTTAGACATATAAATTTTGCCACCATAGTGTCATTATTAATTCACTAATTATCGAAATTCATCATGAACCATTTATCCTTACTAACCCATCCATCATTAAAAATCTAGATTTATATTATGACATGACCCTTATCATATTACACATTACATTACCCCTTTGATTAATTAACTAGTTAGTTCATATTAGTTAAGTTAATCATTAATTAATCCATGCACACATAATTCCAAATAAATAAATAGAAAATAATAATACAATTATCCAAGACACCTAATGATCCCACTAAACCAATCTAATTTATCCATTTAACCATCAAGAAGCTTATTCAAACACCCCCAATTAAGATAGTTAACCCTTCAACAAACCTATTTAAAAAATTCAAACACTTTCAAACACCCACACTTAAGACATTCAACTCATTCATTAACTAATCAACAAAATTAGTAATCATTTAACCACTTCCTCCAACTAAGTCTTAAATTCTCAAAGAATTTATTGAATGAATTTGACCCATAGACCAAATATTTACCATCTAAATTTTAAAATATTTAATTAATATAGATTAAATCTGGCCATCCATTATATCTCAAAAACATATATAAATTTGCATGCCTTCCTCTATTGTGTGGACCATCATATGTGAGCATTGTAATTATATTCTTGGAATCATTGTAATAAATCAATCAAAACTATCATCACTTTATCAGATTGTTATTGAAATATATTATATAGAAGTTTTTTTTGAGAGAAGCCACATTTCAAAAATCAAGATCACATCAACTCAATGAAAGAGGAATTTTTATTTGGTAAGTGAATTGAAATTATTTATGTTTTATTTAATTTGATCTATTAGAAGGTATGTTATATTAGAGTAGGAATTCTAAATTCATTCGATGTTTTTGTTCACAAGTTTTAATATTTTCATATATATATATATATATATATATATATATATATATATATATATATATATATATTTGTGGATTCAACCTTCCTCAAAGGTTTATAAAATTTGCACCTATATCTCTTTTAATCATTATACTTATTGTATCCAGGGTTCAATGGAGATTAACGGGAAAAAATTATCCAAGAGTCATACCAAAATATATCTTTATTTTTGATTCAATATTCCATTTGTAAAATTTTCATAACAAAATATGGATTATTCCAAAACTCATAAATGTGTGACATCAAGGCCATAGTTAAGAAACTATCATCTTCCCTATTATCCATATTTTTCACGTGAACTATGTATATCCACATGTTATATTAATTCTTAATTATCCATATAATTTTGAATAAAAAGGAATAAAAAGTATTTATTCATAACTCTTATTATTCTTAAACTAAGACTATTATGATATTTATGAAGACAAACCTTGTCTCTAGCCATAAAGGGAATATTATTTTTCTATTCAACCCCTGACCAAAGGAATTATTTTTTAATATATTAAAATTCATCAATAATATTTTTAAGAATATTGAAAATGGACTTTAAATAAATTAGAAGGCTTTGAATATAAATCTTGAGTAGTTGCAATTTACTAGATTGAATAAGGGGAAAACCCTTCCATCATGCCAGCTTATGTTGAAGTTTATCATAAAGGGCATTCTAGATATTTTTGAAAATTATTAATTTAAATAGTGGTATATCAAGATATTTCAAATAAATATATTTAATTTAAAAACTTGTAATTATGAGAATTATTTGTTTCCTCATAGTCAACATGATAATGAAGAAAAGTAAGATTTTTTCTAGGTTGACACAATGTCAATAAACTTCAATGTCTATATTGAAGATGTTTTTTACTTATTTGGATTCCTTAATCCATGATTATCCTAAAATAATGGTTTCATCAATGAATTTTTTATGGAACACCAAAATTATGGAAGAAATAATTTTCAAACTCTTTACCTTTATTGATACCCTAAGAGAAAATTGTTCCAAATGCTTTAGCCATAAGAATGGATATATATAGAGATAAGGTGTACCCTTACCTAAGACTTATTTTAGATGAAAAAAAAAACCTTTTAAGAACCATTAACCAATTCTAATAACATAGGTCATAAAATGCAAGAGGAAATCAAATTTTTTAAGTCAAGATGAAAACCAAACCTTTCATAGATTTTGTGAAGGAAGCTCCACAACAACCTATCATAGGATTTATTCATATCCAACTTGAAAATCATGATAGATCTATTATTATTTTCTAAATAAGTGATATATTTATGGACCTTGATTATTTTTTGGTAATTTTTATACCTTGAACAAAATCACCTTGGTGACAAGAGATGTTTAAAAGGATGGCTTGAAGTCTCAAAGTTAAGAGTTCAGTAAAATCCTTATAGAAAGTGTTACACAAACTAATAGATTTGAAATATTTATCGCCAATATTTTTTGGAATAAGTAATAATAAGGTATTATTTATTTATTTAAGTATATTTCCAAAGAAAATAAATTATTTATGAGAAACAACCATGTCTAATTAAAGTATATCCCAAAAGTGTTAAAAAAAAGCTAAAGGAAACCCATCAAGTCCTGGTGCTATATCTCTTTCCATGGAGAATACCTAGATTATTACACACAATGAGGATAAATAGTATCATCATTGTCTACTTGATATATGATATTTGTGGAAGAGACCTGTAATGGATTCCTCTTTATCCAAGTTAGGAAAAACTCTTCAAGAGATAGTTCTATTATATAAAAGGGCAAGTTATTTCCTTATTACATCAAAATCTAAGCATATAAAACTTTCATATTTAACTATATATCTAATTTTATTTAAATTATTATAACTTAAAGTGGATAAGTAAAAAATGTAAAAGTTATAGTCACCTAATTTTAACCACACATTTTTAGACTTTTGGGTTTATAATATTTTCTCTTTAACATACAAAGAGGGAAATCATTGATCAACTTTTTATCTCTCTATACTAAATCATGATTCATTCCATTAGTTTTTAATTCTCCTCCAAAAAGCATAAGTTTTTATAAAATATATATTTTTTAATAAAAATATTTTTATAATTAATTTTATGCCCTTTTTCAAATTAATTTTAGCATTCTTTAACTTTCTTATAAACTTAAATATGGTTGTTACAAATAATTCCACCATTATTTAATTTTTTTATTTAAGCTATGAATGCTAGAAACACATACTTTAAAATCTAAAATGAGAAATTACTCTTTGATTTTTTATTTTTCATTTTCATCTTAAGCATTAAGAAATTATGATCCAACCTTATTCTTGGAAGAGATGACAAACAACAACTCTGCCAATGAAACTAGTCCACAAAGATAAGGACTCGTTTCAATCTAGTTATAATGAGATTATTACTCATCCTTGTATTTATCCATATAAAATTGTATCCCTTCAAATTATTTTCAAACATTTTAGCAATAAACTCAGCAAGATCCTCCATATTATTTAAAAAGTTATGTGAACTTCCATTTTTCCATTAGGGATAAAGGAGTGTTAAATTCCCTTAATATCATCCATTTAAAATATTTAAAGATATTTTTAAAATCCTTTATATCATTACACAATATTATTATCCCTATTTGAGGGATATGAATGTAAATATTGGAAAGGATCCAAACTAAATTGTCTTTTTTGTTGGTGAAGATAATTACTATAAGGTGATTATTATTTTAACAAAACTTCTCTTTTGACAAATTGGGTATCCAAAAGAATAATTAGATAACCTTAGGTACCTTGTGATCTCACACTTGAACAAAGAGATTTATTATAAATATTATCTTTAATATTATTCATATAAATTTTAGAAATATTGATTTCTTGAAAGAAAAAATATTTTTATAAGGTTTCTAATTTTTCTATGTTTGTTGAGGTTATTAAGCCCTCTTATATTCTAGGATATGATCTTAATTATTTAGGTTTGGTTGAGCCTTTTGATACACCTATATCCAAATTAATTTTTAAAACATTGGATACATATTTATATGTTTCTCTACTATGCATTTCTTTGAGATTTGGTCTTCATCTCTTTTTATTTATTCCCATATCAACCATCATTTTGGCATTCCTTATTTTTATATAACAATAATTTTGTGTCTTGTTAAAGGAAAAATTATTCATGGATCATGGGATTTATTCAAATAAAATAGGACCACTTCCTTTATATCCATGAGTGGGATTTCCCAAGGGACTTAACCAAAAAAATGGGATTTTTGATATTTTCTCATAATTATTAGTCAAATTTGAGAGCCTAAAAGAAGAGAAAATATAATTGTCTAACATATTACCCTTATTTATAACTTTACCTTATTTTGAATATTAAATCATAAATTATTTTATGTTTTCTTCAATTTATTTAATATTTGAAAATTCCTTAGGTTATAACCTTGTTTCTTTCACTTTATTGCTCGAACCATCTTGCTTGATCTATACTTAATTTCTTGACCCAGATGGCTATTTTCATCTTATTTAAGAACTTGAGAGGATATATAATTCTTATATTTATTATTTTTTGTTTATTTTATTCTTCCATGAGACTAAGAATTATATTTATTTGATGTCCTCATTACTTTTACAAACTAATTTTTATTTTATATTTTTAAGACAAAATTTAGCCTCATGTCTTAATATTCTACAAATTTTAAAAACCAAAGATGACCTTTAATATTATATTATTTTGATCCATTAAACAAAGTTATACTTGATCTTATAAATTAAGGTAAATCCCCATTGAAGGATGCATTCACACAAAACCTATTAAAAAAGCTCTGTTTTGATTTAGTCATTAGAGTTGAAAGTAATGAGCTGACCAATACTTTTATCTATCCATATAATAACATAATCTTCCCAATATTAAATGGATATTCCTTTTTTATATAACCCATATTTTTATTTGATTTATTTTTTCCTTATCTATATTAAAAACTAATTTCCATTGATTTAGGAACAAGTTGCTTTTTCAAAAAACCATGGTCCTTCCAATAATTAATAGTGCAATCCTTATGATTATACATTTACCAAAGTGGAGATTAAAAATTAGCCATTTGGATTTCATTTTATGTTTTATCATTCTTTAAATACATCAATGTTTGGTTTTTATCCCAATGTTTTTTGACCAAGGAATTCTCCATTCTAAAACAATATATTTTAACCACCTTATCATGAAATTTCAAATAGTAACCCTCTTCTTCCACTGTAGGTTCAAAAAACTAATACTGCTTTGTGAATTCCTTTTAAATAGAATCCCATTCTCTAATTTCTTATATAAATAAGTTTTTTTATATTTATTCTATAATTATGTTTTGTTAACATTTCAAAAAATAAAATTTATTTCAAACATAAGGTTATTGCAATTGTAAATAACTCTACTCCTCTATTCATATTAGAAATAGAGTTTTATCTTATGCTTTCAAAGATTATATTACATAATGTCATTTTTAAATACTTAAATTAAGTAAATATAAATCATTTTTACAAATATACCTAATAATTTAAGAATATATGTATATACATATTTCCAAAAAATACAAGATCTAAAATAATAAATGTTTGTCATTTAAGTTTCAATATAATCAACTCAGTCTCAAAATAAATTATAAAAATAATAGGATTGTGTCATTTTAAAAATATTATAATAAATTTATCATTAATAAATTTGAATATACCCCATATAATTCTAATTTAATACTCTGTTGACATTAAATTTTGAGGTTTGCTTCACTATAGTGTGTCCCAAATTGCATTCCCCTTAGGAATATTTTCCATTAGTTTCATTTTTTGGATTTTTTTTGTCATCTATATTTATTTCACTATTAAATTGCTAATTTTTATTTTTCATTTTTCACTTAATAATAGCATATATTATTAGTGGATAATTCCTTTAAAGTGTTTAACATCTACTTTATCACTATATCACTTTCTTGGTTTTTTTCTAGTTGTACTATTTTTTTATAGAATTTATCTTTCCAATCTATCTATATTTTAGTAATTTTTCTTGATTTAATTCCTATATTATAATGAGTCATTTATATTCAATTTCATGTCTAAAAATGTTTTTTTTCCAATACATAATACTTTTTATGCACTTTCTTATATTTAATATCATTATCAAAATAAGTTACACTTTCCTTCAACTTACTAATTATCATGTTTATATGGTTTTCTTAAGAAGTAATAATTTATTATTTCTAAATATTCAAACTATTTTCTTTGATGAGATTATGTTTCAATGCTTTAATGTTTTGTTATAACTCATCCTATGTATTTTCCTATCTAGATTCTAGATTTTTGATAAGAATTTCCTTTTTTCTTCAATATTAATGTGAGAAGAATTATTTTATCCCTATAATTTTAATTGTTTCTAAAATTTTATGGTACTTTATTAAAATATAAATCAATTTTTTTTCCATATTTACTATCATAATGCATTTTAATCTATACATTTGTCAAGAGATAAGTTTTCCTCTTTCAAATCCTTATTCACCCAAAGACCACTCAATTTTTTAGATACTCTTTCAATATTTTCACTTAACCCTTCCCTAATTTTTATTTTAACCTTTATGACACAAGAGTTTATTATTTTCTTATTGTCACCATATTTATATACTTCACACAAAATTATGTCTAAAGAAAATTAGCTTTCCTAATTTTATTTATGATTATTTTTTAATAGTAACTAGTATTAAAAGAATATTTTATATAAAATACACCAATATATTTTTATTGAAAATATAAATGTTTACTATATCAGTAGTTTCATGCCATGGAAAGGGTAGATTTCCACTAAAATAGTGTTGATACAATATGATTCCCTTTAATTTGTATGTGGTATTAAACACATTATAAATTTTTATATAATTTGTTTTCTTCCTATACCTATTAAAATTTATGCATATATTGTTATTTTTATTCAATAATTTGTAGCTTTAATAGTGTTATTTTTAGACACTGTAATGTTGACTCCTTCCAACTCTATTTTAACATCTTAATTCCCAATGGGGATGTGGTTTTATAACTAGTGCACCTAATTTTAATTAGAATTCACAATTATCATGCACAATTCATAAAACTTGGCTCTAATTAACACCTTTTTTATTATTTTTTACTATGAATTAGTGTCCTACCATCTTCTTCCTTTTTGATTGAAGGTAATGATATTTTTATATTACCATATCTTATTTCATTAATCAATGGCACTAAGGTGATTTCATCCCATATCTTATTCTTCCCCTTTCTTTTTCCCATTTTTCCAATTGAACACCAATCCTAATTGATTGGTTTCTTTGCACATTAACATTAGACTAATTTAGGACTCACAAAAATATGACACTTTATGATAGTTTACAAATAATTATTGTATCTTCATGCATAAAAGTAGATAAACTTTATATTAATCTATTTTGTAGTTAGATAATATCAATAATGATTATAAATATATTTTATTACTTTCACTATGTATTAGCCTCAAAACTTGTACATAATTAATGACAGGTGAATACATGTTATCTAATAAATTAGGCTTACTCAATAATGGGTTTTATTATAAATTATATTACTAGACTATTGTCATCATAGGATGTTCTTATTAAAAAAGAGAAAATATATTAGATATGAAAAGGAAACTCTTTGATAGAAAAATAGAGTAAAAAAATTGGAAATGATGAAAGTTGCAAAATAAAGTGAAGGTATATCTTCCACTTTGAATTTAGTCTCCACCAATAATGCATATGAAATTGATTTTAGTGTTGAAACTAACAATGATATAAAAATATAAAAATGAAACAACATAATTATGATTCCCATGAATCTCAAATTATTTCATGCCAAATGTAATAATTGAAGAAGTAAATGTTAAACTTAATATTTTAAATAAATAATCTAATCATGAACATAGTGAGGAATATATAAAATAAATTAAAACACATATGATTTTATTGAGATATTATATACTCTCAATGAGTTAAAAGCTATTGCATTTACTTCCCCACTTATGGTTGACAAAAAAAACACCTGTAAAATGTAAATGAACATTAAATTGGTTAATTTATATTGATGAAATTATATTAAACAATATTAAGGGTAAACAACATAACCATACCATTAGGCTATGTTATTTCAAAGTATTTAAAATATTATTTTAATTAAAATATTTAATTGAGAAATGTCAATTGGTAGTTCAATTATTTAGAATATATAAAATGAGAAATGTGATGAAAAGTTAAGATTGATGAAAATTAATGTAAGTGACCATAATACCACTATTTTTAAAAATATTATCAATGAAATATTTTTTTTTAGGAAAAGGTAGTCAAAAAAAGAAAAAAATGTATCATGTAGAGTAATGATAAATTATATTGTAAGTAACATTTTAACCTAAAAAAAAATTGAATGTTGATAAAAAATAGTATTACTTTAAACATAAATAGGGAAAACTATGTAAACTTATTTCAAGAATAACAAGAATCGATGATGATAATATAAAACATTGCTAATATTTTAGTTTTAGGCTCAAACATACTAATAAAAATTTAATCAATACCACAAAAGGGTTTAATAAAATAATTTTGGAATGATAAAATTAGGGTGTCACCAAATGTGAAGGATGTATAAAGTTATAGATGTAGAATTTGAGACTACACACCCTTTGAAATTGATTCATAATTAATTTTATCGCATTATTATATTTGTATAGTCAATTTTTTTTGTTATTTATTCATTTGGTTAAATATTAGATATTAACATTTATCTTGTCAAGGTTAGTGGACCCAAGGTAGCTTCCACCATCACAAGGTTTATTTTGTGAGTAGAGAAGGTTAACTTTATTTCAAGAAATAGAATCTATTTTTTTGTCTTAATAATTTTAATACCATGTTATGTTATATATGGTGAATTAGTCCTAGGACCACGTTATTTACCTTAAAATATGCATAGTTACAAAATGTATAACTCATTTTGGCTTAAACTATGTCCTTCTCTATAGGAAAGAATATGATTTTAAGGTGAAATTTAAACACATGTAAAATATAAACCACAAGTAATATATAAAAATTGAAATAATCATAAAATTTAGTCTAAAATGTTCTAATTTTACTTTCGATCATGTCAAATTAAATTAAACTATGGCAAAGGATTAAGTGATTCATCCTAAAATGATAGATTCATGCAATCAAAAGATAAGTTTGTTGTATATATTATAAATGTATGCCTTTTGGAAATCAAATTGAAATTTTTTAATATTAAAAATGTTAGGATATTAAAATTACACATGTTCCTAGAAGTGTGACCTTGAAACCCACCTGAATATGCATTTCCCTTGTTGGTTCAACATGTAGAAACATTAACAAAAATTATTGTCAACATTAAAGGTGTAGTTCAATGCCTCTATATTAAGGTCTTATTAAATGAAAAATATATTAAAAAAAATGTTAAGGATAATTATTAATTATTATTACCATGTCTTGTCATCTAAATACTCCTATTTCAAGTTGGACTGCTTATTCTAGCCTTAACAAAGTCTTATATTCGAAATAATCTAATTTTTAAGTAAACATTAGACACATGTAAAATAGAAACCAAAATTAATATATATGAAAAAAAAACCATGATGTACATGCCAAATACCTATAATTTCAGTTTGGATCATGTTAAATAAAGTTAATTAATGAATATTTAGTAGAAGATTAAATGACCAATCCTAAAATTATAGATTTAAATAATCAAGAGGTAATTTTGTTGCCTCTAGCATAAATTTATGATTTTGTATTTTAGATTGAAAATTTACCACTTCAAAAATGTCAAGATAGGAAAATATGTGTGCCTAGATATGCATTTTACCCTACTGGTCCAAGATGTGGAAACATTGACAAAAAATGTTGTCAACATTCAAGTCACAATTGGATATCTCTACCTCAAATTATTCTTGGATAAAAATTTGTGGCACCACCATGTCAGGGATGATGATTGATGCATAAGACCATGTTTTTATCCTCTAGAAATGCTCAATTTAAAATATTATCTACCTATTCAAACCTTAATTATGGTGTTCTATATACATGAAAAATGATATTTTAAGGAAAATTTTAAACATATAAATGGAAACTACAATTCATACATAAAAAGCAAAATAATAGTCATAAAATTTATGAATCCCTCTACTTTCACCTTAGGGAACTTAGAATAAAATTAATTTAAAATATATGATAGAGGATTAAGTGATCATTTCTAAAATGTTATATTTATGCAATGAAGGTGCAAGTTCATATCCTCCAATAGATATTTATGCTTATATAACCTCCTATTATAAATACGCCACTTCCAACATGTCAAGATAGGAAAATTATGTATCTTCCTAGGATTTTGACCTCTAAATCCACTTGGATATGCATTATACCTACTTGATTGACATGTAGACACATTGATAAAAAATGTTGTTGACATTCAAGACACAATTAGAGATATCCATCTTAAGGTCTCCTTAGATAAAATTTGATAGTGCCACCACATTAAGGTTGATAAGTGGTTTATAAGTACATGTTATCAACCTCTGAATATGCATGGTTATGAGATGAACTATAAGTTGTATCTTTAAGAATATCCTTTTCTATACAAACAGGTGATTTTTTAGTCAAATTTTAGACACGTAAAAAATGCAACTTATCTGGACAAACCAAAATAACTATCACATATGCTTTGAATCCCTCTACTTGAACCCTATATAACATGATAAAAATAAAGAAATTAATACTTGAAATAACTTTTAGTGATTAATTCCAAATATGAGATTTACGTATCCAAGAAACAAGTTCATTTCCTCCAATACAAATTTATGCTTTTGAGACCTCCAATTGTAAGTGTGCCACTTCCGACATATCAATATAGGTAAATTAAGTATGTGCCTAAAACCATAGAATGAAAATTCACTTGGATATGCATTTTCCCTATGAGTCTAGCCTTTAGAGACATTGAAAACTAATGTTAACATTTTAGGCACAATTGGAAATCTTCACCTTAGAATATCTTTGGATAAAAATTAGCAATTCCAACATGTCAAGAATGAAAAATGATAGATATGACTATGATCTAAACCTTCAAACTATGATTTATTAAAAAAATGAATAAATGTTCTGGCCTGAAGAATGTCCTTCTCTATATAAATAAATGTGATTTTTAGGTGAAATTGAAACACTCATAAAATAGAAACTACAAGTCATGTAGACAAAAAAATAACCATCTCATTCATGTCAGGTCTATATATTTTAACCTTTAATTATGTGTAATTAAATATCAAGATGAATCTGTGGTAGAGGATTGATTAACCAATCCTAAAATTCTAATTTTATATAGTCAAGAGATAAGTTCATTAAGTTCAATAGACATGTATTCCTTCAAGACCTCCAATTATAAATCTGTCATTTATAAAAAACTAAGAGAGACAAATTACATATGTTCCCAAGACATTGACCTTGATATCTACCTGGTTATGAATTCTCTCTACTAGTCCAATGTGTGGAAACATTTAAAACAAATTTTATCAACATTTAAGGTGAAATTAGAGATATCCATCTCAAGTTATTCTTGGATGAAAACTAGTAACACCACCATGTCAAGGATGATGAATGACACCTGGGACAATGGTTTTGGCCTCATAATATATGCAGTTATGAGACATGATATTAGTTTTGGTCTCAAGAATATCCTTATCTATATGAAAAAAATGATGTTATGGTGAACTCTAGTCATACATAAAATAAAAAATCACAATTCATCTAAATAAATAAAAATAATCATCACATGCACATCAAATAAATACATTTTAACCCCAAATCAATGTATCATTAAATTAAGGGATGAATCTCCAATTTTATTTAGGGATCAATGTATCATTAGTTTTGGGATCTCCAATTTTGTTTTTTTTGCATCCAACTTTTTAGTATAATAAAATTAATTTTTTTTCCAAGGAATAAAACATTAAAATCTACCCTAATATCTATTTCCCCTATTTATTTAATGTGTATAAACACTAGTAGTAAATGTTGTCAACATTTAAGATGTAGTTGGAGAGCTCCACCTCAAGATCTTCTAGGATTAAAATTAGTAGTAACACCATGTCAAGGATGATGAGTGATGACTATGACTATATTATATGCCTTCAGATATGTCTGATTACAATATGGACTACCCATTTCAACCTCAAAAATGCCTTTTTCTATACAAACAAATGTGATTTTTAAATAAACTTTAGACACATGTAAAACATGAACCATAACTCATCTATATGAATTTAAATAATTTTAATGTGAATTATAAATCCATATAATTTCACCTTAGATCACCCAAATTCTTATTAACTTACATATATACATGGTTAGTTTAATAAGCATACTTCTTCTTTTGGTTCTCACATGTTTTGTTCCATGGGTCATCTTGGTGAAGGTTTTGGAAAACATTAATAGGACATCATTTCTTCTATCTAGCCTATTCATTAGATTTCTCACCATGTCATTAGTTTTATGTAGTTGTTTCATCTTCATTATTGTCATTTAATGACATATCTTCTATTTTTTTATTATACTCTTTGTGAGGATGTTGAGCAACACATAAGTCTTATTACACCTTCACTTAGGCATGAGAGTCCTATGACTACTTCAATCAAGCATGATCAACCTAACACACTTTTGGATGTTTCCACAAATGTACATTTTGTGTATTTTTCACCTACTCAGAGTAAGAATCATTATCCATATTTATTAATCTGGGATCAGTTTTAGATCAGTTTTGATGACATTGTCAATGTTCTTTATGAGTATATTACTAGTGTTGTTCCTCTACTATTAACCTATTAATTTACACATTTCTCTCTTGTTTTAGGATCAACTATATTTTTATTGATGGCATATTATACAGATTGAAAACATTATGTAGGTTTTATGTCATTTGGTGGGTTTTTGGATTTTATGGTATCATTTTGTAGTCACCCCGAGTCATACAAATTTGTGGTGGATTTTTTTATTTCAGCCTAGTATATATACTTCAAGTATGGGTGCTTCGTTATGAGCATTTTTTTCTCTTCTTCAGTTTCTTAACTTTCCAATCACCACCAAGGCCATCTTATTAAGAGATATTTTTTCTAAATATTAAACATAACCATTGACAACTTGATTGTCTTCATATTACAAGAGACATATGGGTTCGTATTAGATGTTATCATCATTTTTGTGTTTGAGTAGTTGGTTTCCTACCACTCATTTTTTTGTCACTCCACCCAATCTTTA
Source organism: Torreya grandis (assembly GCA_037957365.1). Classification (NCBI taxonomy): domain Eukaryota; kingdom Viridiplantae; phylum Streptophyta; class Pinopsida; order Cupressales; family Taxaceae; genus Torreya; species Torreya grandis. The sequence continues at coordinate 1,065,872 of JARHVA010004867.1, read as the reverse complement.
ATATGGGGTTGTGTGTGAATATCATGTTTCTTCATGTGTTGTTTCCCTTGATAACTCTTGGCACACCACCCCTTCTATTTTATGAAGTTGATTGAATTTAGTTTGGTGAAATATTTTGCACTTTCGACACCATTGACAACATTATTTTCATAAGGAGATATTTTGTTGTATATAGTGTTAGTTATTTTTTCAATGTTTGAGTATTGGATATAGACCAATCATCACTTATAAATTTGGTGAGGTATTTTTCACTTTTTACACCATTCAAATCATCATTTTTGTAAGGAACTATTTTTTTGTCTACAATATCATATTTTTTTTAGTGTTCAAGTAGTGGATTCATACCACTCATGTAGGATTGATTTACTTTGTGACTTTTAAGTCCACATAGAGATTTTTTTGATGGCCTTAATTCTATCCATTATAGATTATTTAGCATTATATTTGAGTATTGAGTGGTTTTACTTCTTGGGATGCCTTGCAGTCTATGTTTTCTATATACTCTTTCACTATTATTATTGTTTTTAGTACCTTATGATGAACATTTTACCCATGGTAATTCTTTTTATTTCAAGGTATTTTATACATGGTTACTTGATCATGCCTATTTTTATACCAATATATGATAATTTGTATCTTTGATTTTTTATTTTATCACTCCCCAATTTTGTGCTTAAGGGAGGGTGTTAGACTTGTGTGTACACACTAGGCTTAGATGAACTAGTTATTATTTATTTAGCCTAGTTTTGTGTTAGTTCACACTATAGTTAGATTTAATATTATAGTATGGATTTATTTAGTTAGTATGGAGTGAAAAACCATTATTTTAATGAATAATTGTGTTACTAGGCTTAGATGAACTAGTTATTATTTATCTAGCTTAGTTTTGTGTTAGTTCACACTATAGTTAGAGTTAATATTATATTATGGATTTATTTAGTTAGTATGGATTGAAAAACCATTATTTTAATGAATAATTGTGTTTTTTTGCATATTTGGTCACCCAAAATTAATAGTTTGTTTCATAAACAATAATTTGTTATGATGAAACAAACTATTTAGGTATTTTATACAATAACTTCCTTTTATAATTGTACTCATGGATTGTAAATCATTTAAATATACACAATAACCTGTCTTCATAATATGGATGTGTTTGATTTATTATTATCTTAAATATTATTAAGGTTTAATATGAGATCCTTAAATGTGGAGTTTTATAAACTATGATAACGTTTAGTATGTCTACATTGAAAAATTAAAAGTGGTTTTGTGGGGATTCAACTTGCCAAGGAAATAAATTTCAAATACCTCGTAATCAAATGGGACTCACAAAATATCATAAATTTCCTGTGAAGGTTAAACTACCCTAGTTTAACAATCAAAAACTTTTATCATGATGTTTTAAATTTATTACATTCTTTTGAAGTGATATTCTTAAGCCATTTCTATAGGAAAGGCAATATAGGATTTGACTGGTTTACAAATTCAACTTTATCCATTTCATTATTTATAAAGTGGGTTAACCCCAATGATCTCCCTCAACTAACCACCAAAATACTCAATGAAGAAACTAAAAAATAATTTATTGGCCTTTGTGTTACTTGGTCTCCCTTTGTCCAAGTTGGAATCTCCACCTTTTATAGGAAAACACATTACGGAAGTTAAAATTTTCAATGTGGGTTTGAAAAATCCTATAAAATCTTGGTAATTTTAGTAACCTGTTTAGAAAACTACTACCAAATGTGAATTTGATGAATTAAATCATTATTATATTTTATAAGATTGGATTCAGCCAGACATGCGTGTAACTTCCCTTTGTAATGAATACTTGGATTGCATTTGGTAACTATTATCTACATTATGAGACTTTTAATTGTAATTATAAATGAAAATGAATAGATGCAATCTCAAATTTCAACCTAATTTCATTCCCTCAAATAAACCCTTATCTCAATTCAACTTAAACTTTCATTAGTCTAGGGTGGGCTTCTAGTTATTTTTAATTATTGGGTCCATAGGAAGTGATTGAGTTAGAATGGATCTCTCTTCTTTTGAAGGAGTAACAAGTAACACTACATTTTTACACATTTTCAATAATGGATGGAAATAAAATTATATGGAAATAATCAAAGGTTATCAATTAGCATTTTATACATATTTTTCAAAGGATTGAAAAGATAGGATAGGTTCTTTGAGATGAGCATATTTGGAAGTAACTAAATAAAACATAGCTAGGATTATAGACATGTTTATGGAGGTATTAAATATTTTAAGGATAAAATAAGCCAAAATTAGGTAATCAATTTTTTATTTAATGATAAGAAAAAAATATGAGTTATAGGATGGTATCCTTATAATTTATTTACCAAGCCATTGGGGTGAAATTTACCTATAAATCGTCAAGTATATTACTCATGAAGGATGGTAAACATATTATAATACTACAAATTTTCTCTATGTTGATCCACTTCAAGCATATGATAATATTGATTATTCCTTTATTCTTTCTCATGTCTTTAGAAAAATCTATTATGGATGTTTTGTTAGGTAATGGGTAAGTCCCTACCCACCACACCCTTATTTATTTGATGTCTCAAGAGGCCCTTTATAATATAACTATGGTTTATATTGGTTTTGTGTCAACTACTTAAAATCACTTGGATATATTTAATGAGAGGCATCTTAACCATCCTTATTTTATAGGATGGAGTAAGATTAGGCAGGGTCCAAGGTTTATTAAAATTAAAATACCCCCAATTAAAATTCAAAAATGAAGTAAGAGATAAATGAGACATAAATTAGATATGAGGAAGAATGATATAGAAGAGGAGTTTCCTGTCCAAGATTAGAATATAAAAATGGACTATCCAAATAGTAATAATACTAGCTCATTGAGTAGTATACCTAGGTTGGGATAAATATTCATAAACATGACCAAAGTAATGTTATTTAAATTCTTGTTGAAGATAAGAAAATTCAAACTAAAGCTAAACCCTTTGATATTCAAAAGGTTGATCCTATTTTCCACTTTTGAAGGTGTTATCTGAAACAAGAAGGTGATTTTGGATAATGATAAAGACCTTAAAATAAATGTGAAAAATTATAAAAATGAATCCAACCTAAAGTTGAGTATATTTTATTGGGTTTTTAATGAAAATAATAGAAGTAAGGTAAAAATAAATATTCATCATCATCATATTAATGGTGAAATGCATACCACCTTAGTGGAAATGAATTTTTATAATTAATAATGGAATTCTTTGTAAGAGATATTATAGTTGAGGGAGGAACCCTCCAACATAAAGGGAAGAATAGATAAACTATAAGGTGAGTTATTCACTAAGGAATGAATTTACTACTATGGAGGACCCTATGTAGTATTTTTTGGAAGGATATTTACAAATTTGAAGGAGAGGGAATTTTTTAAGCTCATAATGATATATTTTTGCTTGCAGACTAATCTTGCTAATATTATGTCAAGCTAGTAGTTTTATTTCCAATTCACTATTGGTGGTCTTATTTCTATCTACTTTGGTTATTTTTCCAAGCATTTTTGTCATTTTGGTTTATTGTGTGGTTTTTCATTGTCATATCCTTGGATCCATGCTATAGAATGTTTTAGGATGTTTTTAAAACCCACTTTTTATCATTAAAAAGAACTAAAAAATTGAAAAATTTATGTACAATTAGAAGTCAACAAATCTTTAAAATAAAGCATTATATTTCAAAAAAATATATTTTAAATTTTATTTATAGATAAATTTTGACATATCCATAACCTATAATAAAACATAACAAACTAAATTAATTAATAGTGGAATATATGAAATTTTAAGATCCATTTATTGCAATAAATAATTCAAAAAAAAAAAAAGTGTATGAATTGATCTAATATTAAATACTTTCATTACAAGTATAAATGTGAGGGGAATCAATCCTCATGAATATTACATAAAAACTATGTGCTAGGTCCCATCAGTGCACATCCCATAAATAAACATTAACATGAGTTTTGATACACTTATAAAAATGTATAAATATGAATGTTGGTCCTGCATGAAACTTGCTAGTGGAACCTAAATCTGCATGAAATATATCATGGAACATTGGCCATATATATATAAAAAATTCCTTCTAATTTTCATAAGATTAAAAAGTGAAATTTAGTGATTTATTACACCTAAAAATATTACCTGACACAAAATACATAGAAATAATTTCATTATAGCTAACCATGAAGCTTTCATTTGAATAGGGTATTTCCATAGAAATTTCACTTTTAATCATGGTGTAGAAACTAAAGTGCCTAAAAAAAAATTGATAAAAGTTTAAGAATTGTTATGATGCACTTGGTGTGGTTGTAAGACTCATAGGTATGAAGGTAATTTATTATCAATACCATATTCAAGATAGACTTGTAACTAGTAATGATAACATTTTAATCACTTTTTATTGTCATAATCAAGAAATATGTTTGATTTTTCATCAATGGTTAAGAAAAAGTATTAAAATAATGTTTTCATAATTTAACTAGTTGGACCCCATAATCTAATATAGCTAACAATAAAACTAACATCAATATTAATTACAAAAACAAACACTGAACATTACATTAAACAATTCATTGATATGAATATTACTTCAAACTCATTCATAAATTAGAAATTATGAAATAAAAAGTGAGATATAGGATGAAATAGATAAAGTATCATACCATTAATTATTTTAGTCTATATCAGTAACCCATTTTTCTTTAAAATAACTTTCACATATGTGAATTAAAACCCTCAGGTATTTTGTGACCTCTACTAATAACAACCTTCATACTTTCAAACATTCTTACCCAACAATATGTTTTTTTAATAAAAACATCTGATAAGAACTAGAAAATTGTAAATGATATGGAATGATCAATTATGCTTCTTTAGGTAAACTAGACAAATGTTTTTAAATAAATTCAAACATATATTCTTGAACTGATGGTAAAATCCACTAGATTTGAACATGGTATGACAATCTATTTAAAAAAATGAATTTCTTGATATCAATTATGAAAAACAAACCTACTCTCTCCAATGTGGAAACATATATATTCCCCCCCCCCACACACACAGGATCACATTTAATACCCTTAATTAAGAACTTTAACATTTTTATTTTTTTAAAATCAAATTATTTCAAATCAATCAAATTAATTAGAAATTTGATTTCATAATATGAGGGATGGTGTATTATAATATTTCCCTTTTTATTGACATAAACCATATGCATGGCCAATATATTTTTTGCATTCTCTACACCCATGAATAATTCTTACTAAGGATGTAAATGTTAGGATTGTAATTAATATAGTCCAATTGTGTCCAATCAATGATACAAGAGCATCAGGGAGATAGTTTGTATAATTTATAAATAAAACAAATATGATGTAAAAATATCTCTAAAATCCTAATGGAGTTAGTAGATGTAAATGTTCATTCTCTAATGTAAAAGTGAAAACCTATCCCAAAGTGAATCTAGAAGGAACCCTTCTATGTAGGATGATAATAAGTCATATAGTTAGAGAAAATATTGGTCCTATCTAAGACCAATCTAAAGTTGTAAAATAGGAAAACTCTTACACCACATAGTAAGGATCTTAATAAGGAAAATAGACATGAATATAGAGGAAGGAAAGAAAGACTTTATACGTAGGAGGATGAATAAATGAAACATGACATATTTAAGTAGAGAGGAGAACCCAAGAAGGTTGTGAGGCATGTGATTGTAAATAGAAATTGTATTTTGGAGTTAATAAAACTAGTTTGATTATTGTGGTAGTTTATGAAGAGTCTAAATGCTAAAACATTGATATAAAGCTAAATATGATTTAATTGTTATTGAAGACAAATAAATTCATAAAATCTTGACAATCAGAGTATTTGTCAAATTTATAATCTCATTCCAATGGTGGTAATAATCAAGAGGGGAGCATTAATTAATCTTTATGATCATGGGTCAATCTTCAACCTGTTATAAATAAAGGAAGATGAGATTTTAGGAGATGACTGATGGAAGATAAGAGTACATAGCTAGAAAATAGAAAGGTATGAGTATTATTTTGGTTATTTTTGATAATAAGTATTTTTATAAAGGGAAAATTATGGCAAACCCATGTTCAAAAACTATGTGTGGCTTATCTTGATAAAGACTAAGTGCAACTAGTGAAATAAATAAGAGTGGGTTTTGTATATTGAATTTTGCACTTCCAGGCAAGATCCATATAGTGTAAAGTAATTCTAATAGGCCTATTTTTATATCTAAGTGTGCTCATAACTCACTTTGGATTGTTGTATATGTCAAATCATGTTTTATCTTTTCAATGAGCCATTTTTAATATAATAATAATTGAGAAAACTGTGAGGTCTTTTATGCCAAATGATTAGCGAGTTACTAAGCTCTCGGCCTAATCTTATATAGTGATCTTCATCAGTTGGTTTCACTAAAAATATATGTATGAAGATGTTAATAGGTTTAGATCATGCCTAGGTATGGTGAATGAATACTAATAAATTCTCGAGTCTGTAGAACCTATCAACAACCCTATGTTATTGAAATATATTCATGTTAAGGATAGAAAGTTTATAGGTGGTTTGAATAATAAGTATGTTTGGTGATAACTATTAGGGCATGATAAAATATTATTATGGAATGTGTCTCATTTTTAAGAAAATGCACAAGGATTCCTTATTGAGTAAATAGGTATTTAATCTTGCAACTCGAGTCTATGCCAATAGTGACATTAAGAAGATGAGTTAACAACATGATCATAGGCACCACGAAGTGAAGGTAATAATGAAGTAAACATAGATGATGTTTACATGAAAAAATATTATTAAGGGAAATACTTATACTCATATTATAATAAACATAGATGATGTTTACAAGATAATTAAAGCAGTTTGATTAGCTGGTAAAAAAATAACTCATGAACTTGGTCCACTTCCTAGTTTGAGTACAAAAACTACAGCTCACCTTGATCATGATAGTTGGAAAATGGTGTGTGTAGAGAATGTTGATTTACTTAATAATTTGGAGTCATAAAGTATGTGGGAAAATAATTGTCATCAAATTTAATGTTTTATGTGGAAGATGAAATTCTTACTATCAACAAATCAGCTTCTGTGAAGTGAGTAAAAATTTCCATAATAGCATAGCTATTTTGAGAATGGTTGTGTTTGTAATGTAGTCTAATTCATGGAGTTGACAAAAAATAGAATAATATTCCTGCATATGTTTTAAATTCATCAACAACATGTCTCAACCAAGTTATTTAGTGTGTTTTAAGTCTAATATTTGCTCTAGAAAAGACTTGGAGGAATTAAACCAATTCAAATTTGTTATACATTTTTATGAAAATATATGACCTTGGGTATACAAATAGTGTCATCTTATCATCTTGGTATACTAGCAGTGCAATATTGATATCAGTTTTTGGTATTAGAGTAAGGATTTGATCTTGTGGAAAAGAAATAAAAATACACCAGATTTGAAAAATTAGTGCAAACGGGAAGATTGTAGAATGGAAATGGAGAAAAAATTAATCAAACTCAAAATAGACTTAAAGAGGTTGGAGCTTTTGGTGAGTCAATGGTCATAAGAAGGAATAAAAACATATGGTTGGCATTTGAAGAGAAGAATTAAGTGTCCTATAGAGTCACTTATTAGGAAAAGAAGGCAAGAGATAATTAGAATGAGAAAAAAAAGCCACAAAGGCTTGAAAAGTGGAAATTTCCTAGGTAAGTAATAGAAGATAGATATGAATAAGGTTCTCAGAAAAGAGGGAATAGTGTAGAGAGAAACACTTGAGAAAAATAATATGAGAATGTCAACAAAAGAGGCACTCAAAGGGACATTTTGGTCTCTAATCTAGATATTTAAAATTATATTTAAATTTTTGTATTCAAGAAAGGAGAAACTCAAAAATATGGTCAAAGATAAGGCCTTACAATTTGCAAAAAATGGGGCAAACAAAGCACCCATGAAGTCAAATGACTTTGACAGTGAAAGAGAGAAAGTTGTAGAACCTCCCAGGAAGGAAATTAAAATTCTTCAACATGATGATAAATAAATGGAAGAAAGTGTAGAGTTTCATGATGCTCTAGAAAACATCCCAATAGAATAAAAAAAGGAAGCACATAAGGAAATACACCCAAAAAGTGTGACTACAAGCAAATAAAACATGAAAAAGAATGAGACAATGTAGTAGGCCATAGAATAGGTAATTAAAAAGTTGAATTCTACTTTAAATCTTATATCTAAAAATAAAATTGTTGATGTGAAGATGAATCAAAATGAAGTCAATTTTAAATATCCACAACTTACAATAAATCATGGGTATGTATTTCCAAAATGGATGAAGAAACCAGTTATTGAAGGGAAGAATGCATGATTTAATCAAAAGGTTATTGAAGACGGGAATTCAAATGGTAGACTAGTATAGGAAAAAGTAGATTTTGGGATAAAGTCTAGACTAACTCATGATAAAAATATGTCTCCAAATCTCAAAATATATGAGGAAGAAACTAGAAGGATAGAGGTAAGCCCAAGGAGAATTTGGAAAAAGAAGAATATCAGTGAAGTGAAAGGAAAGAAATTTATTTGAAAAATGATGCATTAAATAATTTAATTGAAAATACTAATGAATCAAGTGATGAGATGATTATAAGAGTTAACTTGTAGAAAGGATAAGGATCGAATTTGACACCCAAAGAGAAGAAATTGCCAAAATAAGTGATGAAACAACATGAAGAACATAAAATTTCCAATTTTATGTATCTGGTAAAGACTAATGATTCAGGTAATGAAATCTATTTGGATAATAATGTTGAGTGGAAATCAGTTTCCATAAAAGAGAAAATGTAGATGAAAGATATAATAGAAAAAGATACATGATCTAAGTTTGATGGTCCTAATTTTGATGAAGAAAGTGGGCAGATAGATGAGCTCTCACTAAAAGAAGAAATGAGGATGTTGGAGGAATTTTTTAACCCTCCTAAAAGACTAGTTGCTATAGTAGAAGTTGGTGAAGATTCATAGAAAATTGATAAACTCATTGGAGAGCTTGAAACTAAATAAATCATGAGGCAAAAGGAAGTTCAAGATACACAAGTCAGTGATGAAAATCCTCAAGAATGGGGATGGAAGAAGAATACAATGGAAGAATTTTCATCTAACATGTTTGTTGATTTTTTAGGTATAGTGGGATAAGAGTTCACATGATAAATCATGAACATTTCCAAGAAAAAAGAGTCCTTATGTCAAGGACAAGAAGTAAATTAATTTTTGATGTAGGGATAATTAATAAGGAGTATCAAGAATGGTTCCAAGTTCAGATAGGAATGATATTGAATATGAAATCTAAAGCTAAGGAAAAACATCTTCCAGGAGCTTTGTATGACACAAAACATGTAAAGAAAAAGTGTGTTAACCATGTTGGTGTAGTTGAACTAGTTCATGTAGCTGAACAAGAGCAGGTAGAGATTGAAGAAATAGCTTCATATGGAAGTGAACTAGAAAGTTGAATGCTTGCAGTTGAGAAGGAAATGATAAGAAAAAAGGTATAAAAAGAAAGAGATAAATAGAAGGATAAAGACTGATAAATACAAAGCTATCAAAGATCAACATGAAGAAGGTTTTGAAGAAAAGCGCTCATTGAGTAATTAGAAGAAAAAGAAAAAGTCCAAGTGTGGATAAAGGGAATAGGTTCATATGTATGAGAAGTTGATGGTAGAAAAAAATAAAAATAATATGGTGACAACAAGGGCAAATCAAAAGCTTCATGAGCAGGAGCTCATGAAATATTTTAAGCCCAGGAGTCTAATGTAGAAGCATTAGGGAAATATAATTTATAAATAAGACAGGTATGATGTAAATATATCTCTAAAATCCTAATGGAGTATAGTAGATGTAAATGATTATTCTATAATGTAAAAGTGAAAACCTATCCCAAAGTGAATCTAAAAGGAAGCTTTCTACGTAGGATGAAAATAAGTCATATAGTTAGAGAAAATATTGGTCTTATCTAAGACCAATCTAAAGTTTTAAAATAGCATAGCTCTTACACCACATAGTAATGAGCTTAATAAGGAAAATAGACATGAATATAGAGGAAGGAAAGAAAGACTTTATATGTAGGAGGATAAAGAAATGAAATAGGACATCTGCAAGTAGAGAGGAGACATCAATAAGGTTGTGAGGCCTATGATTATAACCAAAAATTGTATTTTGGAGTCAATAAAACCAATTTGGTTATTGTGGTAGTCTATGAAGAGTCTAAATGCTAAAACATTAATACAAAGCTGAATGTGATTTAATTGCTATGGGAGACCAATAAATTCATAAAACCATAATAATCAAAGTATTTTCCAATTTTTTAATCTTGCTCTAATGGTGGTAATAATTAGGAGAGGGTAGAATTAATTAATCTTTGTGATCATGGGTCAATCCTCAACCTGTTATAAGCAAAGGAAGATGAGATTTTAGGAGATGACTGTTGGAAAATGGAAAGGTATGAGTATTATTTTGGTTAGTGTTGAGAATAAGTATTGTTATAAAGGGAAAATTATGGCAGACCTATGTTTAAAAACTATGTTTGGCTTATCCTAATAAAGACTATATGCAACTAGTGGAATAAACAAGAGTGGGTTTTATATACTGAATACTACACTTCCGAGCGAGATCTGTATAGTGTAAATTAATTCTAATAGGCCTATTGTTTATATCTAAGTGTGATTATAACTCACTTTGGATGGATGCATATGTCAAATCATGTTTTGTCTTTTCAATGAGCCATTTTGAATATAATAATGACTAAGAAAACTATGAGGTCTTTTATGCCAAATGATTGGCAAGTTACTAAAATCTCATCCTAAGCTTATATGGTGATCTCCATCATTTGGTTTCACTAAAAATATGTGTATGCAGATGTTAATGGGTTTAGATCATGCCTAGGTATGGTGAATTAATACTGAGAAACTCTTGGGTCTGTAGAACTTGATTACATCCCTATGTTATTGAAATCGATTCATGTTAAGGATAGAAAGTTTATAAGTAGGTTTGAATAGTAAGTATTTTTGGTGATAAATATTAGGGCATGATAAAATATTATGATGGAATGTGTCTTATTTCTAAGAAAATGCGCAAGGATCCATTATTGAGTAAACATGTATCTAATATTGCAACTTGAGTCTACGCCAATAATGACATTAAGGAGATGAATTAAAAACATGATCATTGGCATCACGAAGTGACGGTAATAATGAAGTGGCATGCAGTAAGAATTTAAATGAAAAAATATTATTAAGGGAAATGTTTATACTAAGATTGCAATAAACACAAATGATGTTTACAAGATAGGAGAAATAGTTCAACTAGTTGGTTAAAAAATAACTCATGAACCTGGTCCACTTCCTATTTTGAATACAAAAATTACAACTCACCATGATCATGATAGTTAGAAAATGGTTTTCATAGATAATGTTGATTTCCTTAAAAATTTGGAGTTGTAAGGCACATGGGAAAATAATTTTGTCATCAAATTTAATGTTTTATGTGGAAGATGAAATTCTTACTATCAACAAATCAAATTCTATGATGTGAGTAAAATTTGCTTTAGTAACATAGCTATTTTGGGAATGGTTGTGTTTTTAAAGTAGTCTAATTCATGGAGCTAACAACAAATAGAATAATATGCCTACATCTTTTGTAAATTTATTAATATCGTGTCTCAACCAGGTTATTTAGTGTGTTTTAAGTCTAATATTTTCTCTAGAGATACTTGGAGGAATTTAACCAATTCAAATTTGTTATACGTTTGTATGAAAGTATATGACCCTAGGTATACAAATAGTGTTAGCTTGTCATCCTAGTATACTAGCAGTGAAAGATTGCTATCACTCAAGCTTTACTATGTGAGACTCGTGAATGACTCTATAAATAAGTATATATTATGAACCATATTCACAATCATTAAGAAGATAAATAGTATGAAATATATCAAATATTGGTGTATCCCTCTTGACATAAATATTGGCGAAATGAAAATGAAAATGGTATGACATGGGCTTCTAATTTCCTTCATTTTTTAGATCTTCGAAAGAGGAAGATGAAATGTTAATTAAAAATGAATTTTTATATCTTAGAAAAATATATTCTTGAATTCATTAATTTCTATAAGTATTTAAAAAAATTAGAATCATTTTTGATCTTATTAGTATCTATAGATGATGAATATTTGATTATTGCAAATTCAACAAAAATGTAAAATTTCAACAATTTATTTAACTATTAATAAAACTCTCATAAATTATCATTTTATTCAATCTCAATAATTTTAAATATATCACAATTAATATCATAACATCATGAACCAAATCAAAGTGTATCTTTAATGACATATTAACTACTACCCATGATTAATCATAATGAATCTAAAATCATTACATTAAGGATTAAATTTAAAATACAATCATGGTTCATCTTTTACCCAAATTTAAAAAATTAAAATAAAGTAATATAAAAATAAAAACAATATATCAATGAGAACTAATATTAAACAAAAATTGATTATAAATAAATGGAAAGTTTGTCAAAATATTATTTAGGGTTTTGGTTGAAATCAGAAAATGAAATGCATTAAAAAAATGAATAAAGATAAATATATATAATATAAATAATATTTATCAATCTCTTTCGAAAATATACATTAACTAAAAAATGAAAAAAATGGGTGTTTTAAAAATTAGTTTTTTCTAATAAAATAAGAAAATAACGATACAACATAACTAGGTTTTTCTTTGCATATACAATATAGATATGGTTTTTTTTAACTGTGAATATACTTTATCTCTATTTATTTATTTTGTCTATCTAATATAGATAAAATATAAATATATGTCACTAAAAGGTGAACAATGGAAAATTTACATTAAACCAAAAAAATAAAAAAATAAATATTGGGTTTTTAAAATCTAACTTTTTGTGAAAAATGAAAATAACATAAAGTGCCAAAAAATACACAAGTTTTTTAAACTATTAATATGCACTATCTTTGGTAGTTTACCAAAATACACCTATGATATGGGTAGGGTTATTTATAAACTTGGTTTATATAATATTTTTGATTTTTCTTACAATATTTTAAAAATGAGGGATATGTTTTTTTCAAAAAGCAGATGACACTATTGAAAATTTCATCTTAATATATAATGCTTCAATTAGGATGTGATTGATAGAAATATTTTTGATTGAATATTATAAAAAAATAAATATTAAATATATAATAAAATAATAATTACCCTATTAGTGAGTTAATTGCATAAATTTAATCCCTACATGGGTAGATAATTCATATTAGTGTCCTCCTTCACCAAGAATGTTTAAGTTAAAGTTCAATGGCATAGAAAGGGGGAATGTAGGGGATTTAGGTGTCAGGGTTGTAATTAGATACTATACAAGGTCTTTGATTAGTGTTGCCTTTATGAATCTTACGTATGTGACCAGTAATGAGGTAGAGGTTCAGGATCTAGGGTTGGAGTTAAGCTTAGTGGCTTAATGTGGAGTTGATAAGTTGGTCATCGAAGGGAACTAGATGGTTAATATTAGTGAACTTAAGAAACATAAGGTGGGAGCTTTTAATATTGATAACATATTTTAGTTATTTTTTTATATCAGAGGCCTCCCATTTATTCAAAGAGACAAATGGTGTTGTAGATTACTTGGCTATTAGGATAGTTAATCAACATGATGATTTAATCATGGATAATGCTTGGGAGGCTTGGACTAATGTTAACATTGGGGAGTTAAGTTTTTTAAATTTTAAATTGAAGATTTAAAATTTTTATTTGGTTATGTTTATTACTTGGAATGGTATGGGATTTGGTGGTCATGCCATTTAGTTAATGATTAGACATCACACACACATGTAGGAGGTTTAATTAGAGATGACAATGAAAAATTCTTATTTCACATTGTGGCAGAATTGAGTGGTTTTGGTTTGGTGTTGAGGTGAGTGAGACAGGTGTGCTATGTTATGATGAATGAAACATTATAGTGTGTCTTGAGCATGTTGAAATGAGTCCAAATACAAAGGTTTTTAAACTTAAGGGTTCTCATAATACTAATCCCATCAAAGTACTTAAAAATAATTTCCTTGGTATGGTATAAATCTATCATTTTCTATAATAATCTATATTAAAAGAGTACTCTTTGGATACTTCTAATGTATATATATTGAAGGATTGATCCCTTGCCCCATTTTTGTATAATTATTCCCATCTTATTTACTTGGAAAATAACTAAATTTTATCACATAACTTAGTTTCCTAAGATTTATTATTTATCAATTGCTAAGAATTTTGACACAATAACGAATGAAATACTCTATGGACTATTATCAAGGCATTTCCACCAATCTACCACATAACACTCAAGAGTAGGATAAGGCATGCCATAGTACCATAATTATTATGTAATAATCCATTTTACACCAGGAATTCCTCATACTATAGTTTATAATTAATCCATGATCTATGATGGCAAAATTTACCTATAGAATAATATCCCTTTAATAAAGTAAAATTACCATAATTAAAAATACCAAGGATCAACCCATGAATTTAAGACCTCTTCCATCAAAGAAAAAATTAAAACTTAACTACTCTTGTATGAACCATGAATTAATTTCTAAACACAACCTAGATCAAAGCTTCTAGAACTAAGAGGACAATATAAAAATAAATAAGCCTTTGTATTCATTGTCCCATAGATTTTTTGAGGATGAACCTCTAAGATAAATTACAAATCTTAACTTCTATTAATAACAAAAAAAGCTAAGCCTTATTCACAGGTAGAAGCTTATGGGTAAAGATCCTAGTTTAATTCAAATAGATAGAGGATACAAGCTCATTAAAAATTTAATATTATCTCTTCAAAATAGGTATAGGATCAACATCCAGAGTATTTTCTACAATACAATCTCAAGTTCAATCTTGATATCTTTAAGAAGTACCCACATGGTTTATATACAATTATAAAAAGGGCTTATAACAACTTATTAAGGATGAAGAATTCATGCAAGCCATCTTCCAATACTTTCTTGATTGGTATTTATAGATATGATAATTCTTACCATAATATATCAACATGTAATGCAATGTTAAGAAAACCACATAAGAGCTTATAAGGACATTCTTTCCCTGTAAAAATTATGTTAAACATGGTCAGCATATATCTTGTAATTACCTTCTTTTAATGAATAGATTAACAAAAAAACCTAGCTTGAATCATGAAAATACAAATTTGTGATTTATAATCATGAAATGAAGGTTATGACAACTAAAAAATATTTACAATAAAGATCACAAGGGAAAATTTATGTCCACATATCTTTTGGTCATACACATACTATATAAATAAATACAATTCCCATGAGCCATTTTATCACTCATTTTATAAGCAATTGTTAGTGGAAGAGTATTCACCTTTAATAATAGTACAAATAGTTAATATAGTGATATGCAACACCTAGCTCTTCTAATACAACTCTTTTATCACAAGAATTAATAATACAAATGCACTTCCTACATTCTATTCATGCCATACCAATAGATAATGACTCCACATCTATATTCATTGCTCATGAAAAATAATGTGCACCCATATCACTTTATCAAGGTACAAGAAATAATAATATTTAACTATATAAGTATTAATGTGAGTAAATTTATTATCTTTGAGTGTTGATACTAGAGTATCCCAATAAATGTTTGATCATAACTATTAAAGGACATATCCACAAATATATTCCAAATAATCTTGAATGTATTGAAGAGCAATGTGATTACATGCTATAAAACAAAATGTTTAATGAGAATAAATCCGAATAAACTCTTTCATTAATGAGATAATTTTTAAAAGGAAAACAAACCAATGGAGGATAAGAAAGGCTCAAAATTACCTATACTTACTTTCAATAAATGGCTCGAAATAAACCCAAGAGTTCATAAACTATCACTCCAAAAAGTTGTACAGGTCACCAATGTTACATTTAACAAACAACTTAAACATAGGATTGAATAGAAATGGGATTTTTGACTAGTACAAGTGTTTCTCAATTCATACCAACACTTGATAAATCATTTGAAATAATCTAATGTAAATGGTGACTATAATTCTAACTTAATGTCAATTCAGGGAGTATTTCATATAAGGACTTTAATTAAATGTGCAAATGTGGACTAGATTAAGAGATCTTACTAACATGTTTTAAGATACCTTTAAGAACAAGCAACATAGATATAAATATTGAAACTAAACTGCATATTTTACTAAGCATAGTGACCTAACCTTTTATGGTAAAACAATTTATTTGCTTCTTTTAATTAACTATTAACTAATCTTTATGAAAAGGGTCAACTAAGTATTTATTTAATTTTCCAGCCACCACCACTTCTATGAGAATTAGTAATGATATCTAGAGTGTAAACTATGCATCAAACATAGTAATTTATCTAAAAGAGCCAATACAAAATTACTCATTACACAACATGAGTGTTACTATACCATTTAAAAAATCAATGTTCTAACTAGTAAATTACGAGGAAAAAAATCATAAATAAACTTGCATTTGATTGCATGATTTGATTAAAATCAGACATAATCTAGAACCAACAAAATCTACAATTGAAATAAACTATCGTAGGATTATGACTCCAAGATTTGAAGTTTCATAACTAGACAATTGTTTATAAATCTTAAAATAATGAAATGGCTCCTAAAAGAACTTCAAACAACCTTATGGGCTATATTATTATGCCATTATATCCTCCAAGGTAACATGTCCATCTAACATGACCATTATACCCCCAAGTTAACACACCCAACTAACATGACCAATTATGCCCTTTAACAACCATAAGGAATAAAATATTCATAACGTAATTTAAGAACCATATTACCCTCACTAGATTTACAAGTCTAATTTATCAAACCAATAGAAGGAGATTAGTCAGTTGAAAAATAAGTATCATTCATTTCAACCATAAATTTCATTGAGACATTTCATTAAACAAGTAGCATGCATTTTTCATTAACCTTTTGCATTTTAACGATTTATACAGGTTTTCCTTTACACTATTATGAAATTCACTCAAGAAATTATATTAATGTTTGACATGAGAATTACTAAATTTTCTGTACTAGTATTCATAAAATATAGTCAGATTGAAACTTAATTTTATTTATGAACTCTTAATAAAATAAATACTTCCAATAAGTGTCTTAAAGGTTAAACAAAGGAGAATAGAACCCAAAAATCATTTTTTCTATCCCTCTACAATTTAAGAGTGTCAAATGCCTTTATTTTAGGTTTTTAATCCTAATTCATATAATATAATGAAATAACTAGGAATAATATATAAAATCTACCAACACATCATCTCTTATTACCTTGCTCAATATTTTCCACTCAATGTTGCAACGTTCAAATTCTAAATAAGGCATTTATATCCCAATTGATTTATTCAAAAATAAAATAAATGATTCTAGTCATAAAAATAATTAAACTTGGATTTTTGTAAGAGTATAAAAACTTATACATTTATTGGGTTTAATAGGGTGAGTAAATAAATATGTTTGAAAAACCCTACATTCAGGTCTTCCACTTCAGGTCTTCCACTTAAAGCAATAATATTTTAGCTTTAAGAGAAAACTCATAACAAGAAAAAAGGGAAAGCATATCTACAAGCTAAATCAAGACCCAAAAACTAATTATATCTTCCATTAATTAGTAATAGATAAGAATCATTAATTATGAAATCAAATTTCCATTCCCACATCATGTCTATACCCAATGATTTATAGGATCTTTTATGCATGTTCAATCATGTGTATAAGGTCTAATATCCCAACAAGAATAAATAGATATTTCATAATGAAAATTAACTTTTTTAATGCAAAACCTATAAAATGGAGAGGGAAGCTTGACAAAATATTTTTCCCATTCTAAAAAAGAGATTATTATTACCAAACCCATCCTCATGGCACCTTCATATCCTCTCCTTAGCTCTTCCTTGAATACAAGAGACAAATTACAAGTTTTTATAGGTACAAAATACCTCTTTGTGGCTTTAAATGGTGGATCGAGAGGGTTGAACATGCGTCCATAGCTTCCCAATAAGTGCCATGTCTTCCTTTCATCATTACCAACAAATGGCAATGGTATTTTCTTCCCACATAAACCTTAGCCAAACTTTTCCTCTAAATAGCTTAGATTCATTTTTTTATTATCAATGCTCGAGAATTAAAGGGTGCCAAGCCCTTAAACCATATGTAATAAATGAGAAAATAATGGTCTAGCTTAAGATTCAAGAATGTTAAGGCAAATTGACCAAAAAAACTAGACATAAATGATTTTTAAGAAAACCAAAGCCACTGTAAAAAAAATTAAATAATTATTACCTTACAAATGTCTACTACAAAAGTAGTAATATATAACAATGATTAGAATAACTACTTACATTCATGAATCAACAAAAAATAACTATACAGATAACTATTATTCCAGAATTAAAAGCTCAACCAATTTTTCATTACTGGGAATACCATTCCTAATGAACCCAAAAGGGTGGTCTTCCTACACTTTGGCCTTGGATGCTACTCCAAAAGATGCCACCAAATTTTTGGACTTCTCTCCTTCTACTTCCACCACTTAAGGGAAGACCAATCTGCACTAAGAACTCACTAAATCCTTGATCATCAAGGATTTAACTTACCACCAAGGGAGATCTTTGAAATCTCCCCATGCCACTCATTTCACAAGCCACTTGATAGCCTTTACACGGTTAGGATGCCTCCATAAAGCTCATCATTCATCGAGCCCTAAGATGGGTTACATTAACACTTAGATGTTAGGCATGTAAATGCCCCTACTACTAGCCTCTACTTGATTATCAACATAAGCTACATCCACTTCCTTTTTAAAATGTACCAAATCTAAGAACCAAGATTCTAATTCATGAAAATATGATAAAGGAATGAAACCCAATGAATCCCATTCAAAAAATGGCAAAGTGGAGATGAGCTGAGGGTGAGAGAAGTGATTTCATAAAGAAGCCCCTATTGATACTCTAAATAAACAAAGAATTAAAAAATATTTTAGAACTATTTTGAGTTAGAAACCAATAAAAAAATATTGTTGGAAAAGAGTGAGGCCAGGTTAGATTTGACGTGAACCCTATTACTAGCTACCAATGTGTCCAAGCCCAAAATTTGTTCAATTACTTCTACCAATTCTAACGCTGGGATCTAAAAAACATTGAACAAGTGAGTCTTAGTGACTGAGATAGAAAATCCCATTTCTCTTGTCTTGGCCTTACCAAAAACTAGAGGCCAACTAATTGATTTAACCCAAAAATACTCCATCTCCAAACCATGCAAACAAAAAATGATGGCCTACCACAAGCTCAACCCCAAGAAAAGAGCCACCTTATTATTATTGAAAATTTTTAGCCAATCCAAGACATCAATTCCCTTGCTATTGATATTACAGTGACATACTTTCCAATTATGGCAAGTCTTTTCACATGGGAGTGTATTGCCTTCACCGTCAATGTTTAATTAATATCAAGCATGTAAACCCAACATTGCTCAAAATGGAAAACACTTACCACAAAAATATAGAAAGAATTTTATTTTTAATAAAAAATAAAATTATATACTTCTATAATTTCCTATTATTTTAGAGATCAATTTGATCAAAATTGTTATAATCATCCTAATAAGAGGTGATATTGTCCTTCTGACTTCCATGAATTGATTTATAATGACATTAGCCAAAAAATCTACCATAGTGTTACTTTCCTTGAAGCATTGAGAACATGCCTACTCATTAAAAAATTCTATTTTGGGCCAAATAATATCCAAGATATTAGCTATTTTCAATGATTTTATTCTTTCATTAGTTAGTGCTTGAATTACAACTTGTGAATCTCCTTCAATCTCAAGTGAAGTTATACCATAATCAATAGCCATTTGTATTCTAGTAGCCAATGATCGAGCCTCTACTTAATTGTTAGTCCCATCTAGGAGTTTTAAAGATAAGGCTATGATTAATGATCCAGTACAATATTTAATCACACACCCTACTCCTGACACTGCTAGATTACCTCTACAAGCCCCATTGAAATTTAATATGAACCAACCAGGTTTTGTATCTAGATTGCTTCTTTTATATTTTTCTTATTTACTATTGACCCCTAAATAAGAGAGCTTAGATTCATTTAATTTATTATAAAAAAACACAATAATTACCAAAATATTTATTTGACTTCACATACCTTTATTTTATTGATTCATAAAATTGACCCCTCTAATTCAACTCATGGCTAGTTAAACAATGATAATAAAACATAATAATTTATTTGAATTACTTTTTATTTTAACTTAATAAAATCAATTCCCAAATGATATTATTTTCACAAAATGTCTCCCAAATATAGTTGAACTTGGGTACAATTATCCCTTCCATCCAAATCAAATTATTGTACAGAATTTATGACCCCAAGTGTCTTAATGGAAGAAATTTATATAAACATATTTTGATAAAAAATTATCTCATTACAAATTCTTATTAATAATACACTAAGTCAAGAATTATTAGGAATTTAACATATATGTTCCTTCATTTGGGTCCTTATACCCACTATCTAAGCTATTTAGTCATTATTTGAAACACAATGACAAATTTTCAACCTTAAACCATAAATCCATTGTCCTACAAGTACCAATAAAAATGAGCCATACAACCCAATATGCAACTTATGTGGTTCCATATATAAAGGACTAAATTGGAAACATAAATACTTTTAAATATCAAGAGTATATTATCCTACAATGCTTAATCATATAATTAATGTATAACCATGAATAGGCCTAGCTATAAGAATATAAGTGCACATATATTATGATAAAATAATCTATAGTTAGGATGGTACTTAACCAAAAAAGGGTGCCAAAACTAGGATTATGACATCCTTACCTCCTTAAAGGGGCACTATCCTAATGACTAAGGATAAAAGGAATAGTTCATAACCAGATTTAGATCACTATGGACTCTTAAATAGGGGTAAATACCTCTACAGGGTTCTATACGGAAGAATGCCATTTTTAAATGCACACACACACACACACACACACACACACACACACACACACACACACACACACACACACACACACACACACACACACACACAGAGTGTATCAATATGTGGGTTCATATTGATAAGATTTGAGCTCTATAAGGGTACATTCATTTCTCAATAAGACTACCTAAGGATCATTATCCCTATCTAAGTGTCCCATCAACCATTTTTTGATTTTAATAATATATTGGTTTATAAAAAGTATGGAAATCAAATGCAAAATATGAACTCTTAAAATAAAATATTCATTATTTTGTGATTTCTTAAATAAAAGTTTGTAGATTTCCATAACTAATGGAGAAAGGATCACATCAAAGTATCCAATAATAATTATACTACAACCCTTTAATACATTTTGACTTTTTAAACCTTGTATGAGTAAATTTCATGTTTTAAATCATTCGTACTTAAATTTTCTACATTATATTACATATTTTTAGCATAACTCTAAAAATTAGAAAAAAAGTTTTGAAACTGGAACTGTTTCATGTTAAAATTTCCATCATAATATGGATATTATGTCTAATAAAATAGTAATTTCATAATCAAATTTGAAATAAATGAGATCTTTGTGCCTAATTACCAACTTATAGTTTATGGAAACAATTGATTTAACACAAAATATCTAAATTTGAGGTATCTTCCATGTTTTGATGTGATATTTTCCACAAAATTTAGTTATGTCCCATGCATAACTTTATAATATTCACCAAAAAATATAATCCATTATAGTAATCATAATTTCTATGTGGTCCTTCCATCAGTCTATATTAATATTCACACATATTTATTTGTCATTCATCCCATAATGAAATCAACACATATCCAACCATACTATTATAATTTATAGAATTGCATCATTTATGGGTCAATGCAACATCCCACACCAATTACCCCCAAAAATGGAGAAGCCATCCTAGTCATACACATGCAACCCTTATAATTTTTATCATGTTATCTCTAAATTTTTTCATCTCATATGATGGTTCAATGGATCCCAATCCCACCATCATATACCTACCAAGTAAGGTATTTATCCAACTTTTCCACTCTTTTAAAGAGTTAAGTGGGTACCAAGGATTTTCCAAATTACCTGATCAAGGATTTTTATTACTCCTTTCAAGCATATAAATAAATTATAGTCATGATAATAAATAATTCATAATAAACATTACCTCATTTATAACATGTTTTCACTTACAAGCCAATATGTGCCTAAATTTCAACAAGTTTGGCCTTGTTATTTTTGCATAAAATTCCAACTTTGAGGACCAATTAGTGTTTTACAAGGTTACATCAAAAAAATTACAAGGTTATTTTCAAAAAAACATTGAAGAGGTGGTTATAGGAACACTCAATCCATAAGGCTACCATTATTCATGAATATCTCATGGCCAACTTGTGGCACACATGGTGCACACACCAAAATAAATCACGCAACTACTTTGGACAAAAGGGAAAAGTAGGTTTTCAGCCTATAAGAAACTCCACTTCCTACCCCATACCTAATATAATATTCTCCACATTCAACCTCATGCTTGCATCAATTCTCATTAATAGATAAACAATGTGGGGTTACATCACACAATACAATCCCTATAACCTGGTATATTTCAATTAATAGAGGTTAATTTTAGAAAGGTAAGTTACATCATATAAATATTTTATTATCATTTTAGTGATCCAAATTGCACCCATTAGATATCAAATTACTCAAGTTTGAATCATACCTAGAATAACATGGGAAAGATATAATGCTATGGGATGCTATTATCTAGATCAAACCTCTAGGGTTTTTAATGAGGCTAGTTCCTTAGATATGATAGTTTGGACCCCTCTATATAAGAGATAAACAAGTTAGGGTGAAAAGAGTTAAGAGATTGCATAAAATAAAACCTATTCTAACATAGGGTGATGCATCGTATGTTCAAAGATCCACTCTCAAGATTGAATTCATTAGCACACTAATAGACAATGAAAATAACTAATACAATGTTTACTATGGTTTCCAAGAAATAACCTAGAGGTCAATTTGATAGACTTAGGCTGGAGGGAAATGAGGGTAAGTCCTAATTGAAAGCACTCACAATCAAAAATCCACTATATACCTAAGACATCAACATTAAGACATGCTAGATGACTTTAAGGGAGAGTTTATTAGTACTTCAGTCGAATTTGGACCTACAAAGGGAAAATGAAAACCACTTTTGCATATCAAACAAATACAAAACATGAAGCACAAATTGGTAAACAACTACAAAATGCTCCATTCATTACTTTAAGAGGTACAAAATATAATTTATAACAAAGTCTATTCATGCCAACCTAAGGGATGTTCAAAAATAGATCAAAGGCTATATTTATAAAAGGAAGGGAAGAAAGAGAGAGAGATTTTGGCATTAAAATAGGAATCAATAAGCATAAATCCATTTGAACCATAGTTACAACTACCTCTACTTTTATGCTCATTGAATCTTCTTGATTGATCTAGGTCACTTCAATTCATTACATAGTTACATTATTCCTTCATTGATGCCTCTTTATGGTTACAATGACATGATCAAGTTGTTTCGAGCTAAGTTCTAACATCAATGTAGTTACATTATTAATAATCAGATCAATTTGTTATAATTTTGTCATGGTGTTAACTTCTCTTTACTAGTTCATTGAGGTATGTAATAATAGAGAGAAGGGTCACTTTCATACAATTGGATTTAGAAATGAAGCCATTGGAGTCTACATGTCCACCTTGGTATCATCCTTTAAAATTTTATCTCTAGTTTGTTGTTCCTAAAATCAGCTACGCTCATTTTTGGAAAAACCCCTATGAAAATTGTCTATTAGCTCTAAGTTCATCATTCAAGACAAGTTTTTCTTGATCTCGAGCGTAGTCGAATAAATCCTTGAAAAGCTCATGACTTTCCCTCGTTATGATTTCTCAAGAAATGTGAAATTCATTGTGGTTTTGATGCAATCAGAACATCAAGTTTTTGATGAAATTTTTTGGAGATAGTGTTTTTAATTTACATGAAAAGGTGGAAAAAAATACCACCCTTACATGTTGTTTTTTGTTTACATGCAAGAGCGGCATTTTTTTCCACCCTTGAATTTTGCTGGGGCTTATATGTAAAGGCAACGATTTTCACCACCCTTACATGTTTCCATGCAAGAGCGGCAAAAATTGCCACCCTTCCACTCCTCATGCAGGAGCGGTGATTTTTTCCACTCTTGCATCTTTCTTCCACCTTTCATACAGAGATGGCAACTTTTACCACTAGTTCACATCTTAATTTTCATGCATAGCATTTATGGCCACATGAGTTAAGTGGTTAGCATCAATTTTCACCCTTTTAATGCCATTTTCACCTCATTTGAATCATTCCATCTTGTCTATTCCTCTTTTTTGCATCTAGTAGACCATGTGAATAAGTGGGATCATGATTTTTTTGGCTTCAAGCATGGGATTTCGATTGGCCAAGTAGGGTTTTGTGTTCTTCTCTTTTGTTTCCAGGTTTTTGTTTTGTTTTTTGTTTTTCTCTTTCCTTCAATGTTGGGTTTCTCTCTTTTTCTTGTTTAGGTTTTATTTCTCCTTTTTTTCTTTCTCTCTCCTCCCTCTCCCCCTCAAAAAATTGAAAGACCTAAAAATCCAAAAAATCCATTGACTGGCATAATGGTGTCAATTTTTGCCACCACTATGCAAAACTGAATGAACCCATGTAATAATGGAAAAAATTGCCACCATTACACAATCCTTTGCATTTGTGTAAGGGCGGTGAATTTTGCTACCCTTACAGAAGTTTCACCCATGTGCAGAGGCGATAATTTTTTCTACCCTTGCATGATGATCAAATGTAATGGAGGTAAAAATTTATGACTATGAACAGAGACTTTCCCTCACATGCAAGGGCAGTAATTTTTGCCACCCTTGCATGCATTTCCTCAGATTTTCCTCACTTTAGGAAATTTAAATTTTTTGTTTTTTCAAGCCTGCTTCCCTTTGACTTTCTGGCCTACTCACACCTTAGCCCTTTCAAGCATGTTCCTATGGTTGTGGTCACCAACATGCAATTTTCCTAGATTGTCCATTTTTCTCCTGATTGCATGATCATGATTCTTGTTATATTTTCTCTCAAGGATCCTTCTTGATCAACATCTATTTGATGAAAGCCCTTCCAGATGACTGAAATTTCTCCAAAAAAGTTGAAGATGATGAAGTACAAGTATCAAATTGTTTTTCCAATCACCTTAGTTACTTCTAATGTTGATGACATTAGGGATATAGAGATTGGTCATGTGGATATGGTTGAGTTCATGGAAAAAACCAAATGAAGCAATCCCAACCATGAAATGAAGAAGATAATCAAGAGCAATATTCATCTAGTCTCCTCTTTCCCTATAGCCACTCACAACACTGAGTTCATTCTCCAGTGCACTCAGTTTTATAATAAGGATACTAGGGCTGTGTTAGACACTAGTGGTAATGTGGTGATCAAATTGGACTCTAAATTCATCAACAAGGTGTTCATGTGCCCTCCCACTACTAAAGTATTACAATTAAATTTCATTGAAGCACAAAGAGAATATGACAAAGATCCCAAAAGAGTGAAGAAAGTAATCAATAATAGATGGCTCAAGACTCTAAGGGTGAACTTATCAAGATGGCCATGAAACTTTCCAAGGAGTGATTTCATAGAATAAGTCAGTGACCTGATCACCCTTCTCAGTAGGGTAAGAGGTTTACCTTCTTCCTCACTATTTCATGAGTGGATGTACCCCTTTATTAAGATAATTCTCTAAGGAAAATAATTTGAGGAAATCAAATTAGCAATGCTCTGCATGAGTAATTGATGAAAGTATCCACTACCTCCAAACTCTACATGACATCATACTTGGTGTATATTGCGGCATCAATGAGAACCTTCCCAGGTTTAACATCAGAAGGAGACATGAGAGTAACCCTAGTATATCAATATTACCCTTAGTTGACATTGAAGGGTTCTATCCATCATTTTATAAGGGTAAATGATGCTTTCTTCATAGTATTTTTATGTCTTTTTGATCCCCAATTAGAATAGAAAAGAGTGTCAGATGAAGCCTGGACAGTTGTGAATGACTTCGGATGTATGCTCTTGCATTTTACTTCTTTTTCTTATCTATGGGTTGGCTTTTTCCAAGGTCATCCTTATATGCTCTCAAGATTCTCTTCAAACAAATTAGTCTTGATGGAGCTATGTAGGAAAATAATCATCATACACAATAAGCAGATAGAACTCAAGAAACCCAGTTTCAGGTTCATGATTGAAATTGGTAGGTTCTAAATATTGACCACTGGAAAAGCTAGTGTTATGGAGAATAAAATGCAACTCGTAACCATGAAGCATTTCAAAAGGATACCAAAATTTGAATACAGAGGTGTAAAGGATATAATAATAAGGAAGACCTAGTTTCAAGAGCCTATGATCGAAGATGTTTGGGTTGATTTGAGGACTGCAGAAGACATTAGAAAAATGGACTATGGTAGATTGTCTTTTGAACAGATAGAATATTTGGGACTCACTGATATCCCTAAAAATCTAGTGGATGATGGGGATTTGATCAAATAATAAATACCATGATGAATAGATAACTAATACCCCTCTTCCCCCAATCCAATGGTCTCAAAAGGAGTTGACTTATTTGAGGAAAAGGTTCAAACCAATATTGGCAAACACCAATGATTAGTTAGCAAATAAGGGAATCACCTTAAAAGAGTTCATCACAGGATCAAAAGCTAAATTTCAAGAGGAAATAAGAAGAAGGGTAGAAAATAGGATGAATAATAAAAGTGATGTTCCTACCTCTGATAGGCCACATAAGCCTAGGATCATCTTCATGACAAAGAAGTCACAAGTTGTAGAAAAAGAGCCAAGAATAATAGACATGGAGGATGAAAAGCAAAGCACTAAAGAACCAGTAGTGGAGCAAATGGAGACTGATGATAGACCCATAGATTAACAAGAAAAGGAAACTCTATCTCCACAAGTAGGTGTACAACCAGACATAGGAATTTCTTCTTCTTTGCCTAACTCACCTATTGTAACTCCACCTATTTCTCCAATCAATATTCCCTCTTCTAGAGTTGCCTCTCCTTCCAAAATTATTTTTAATGACCCTCAAGGTGCTTCTAGAGATGTTCTTCATTCCTCAAGGTCAATCCCTAGTTTGTCATCTCCATCTTTTGATATCAAAGATAGTTCAACTTTCGATCATTCAGTAACAGGTGCAATTTTAACTGATACTCCACCCATTGTTTCCACCACCAATTCAGGTGCAACTCTAGTAATGCCAAGTTCAGAGATTGATACTAATGTAAGTACTTATTCCCTCCCACCTTAGTTTTTGACTTATACACCCAAAATGAAAAAATAGACCATCTCCCCAGATGACTTCAATTTCACTAAAATGGTGTCAACCAAAGTCAAGACTCTTAAAAAGCCAAAAATTCTTTCAAAGATGATTGAGGATAAAGGGCAAAATTTTTTGGAAATAACAAAACCTCCACAGGATGCAACTATTGATAATTTTGATGTAAATGATTACTCTATCTCTTGAATTGAGTTAGGAAAGATAACTCATGAAAGTGCTAAGAGTGATATGCAGTCAGCTATGGACATCTTGGTCTAGAAGTTTGATAGAGAAAGAGAGATGAAGGACCATTATAAAGCAATGGTGGAACAACTAACTTTAGTAATAAGGATAATAACTTTCACTCTAGAAATAGTAACTCTAGAGGCTATCTCCATTGATGACCCCATGATTTAGAAAGCAGAAAAGACCTATCTCAAGGGAAAATTACCTAAAGAGTACTTAGACAAGATGCATACGCAAGGAATTTCCTTGCTCAAAGAGTTGTCTAAGAAGATGGGTAAGATGAAGAAAGTGAGAGCAAAATTAGATGACCTTATCAATATCATTTATCAAGATATTGAAAGCATAAAAAATTATCTTGATAAGTGGGTGGATATGAAGAAGTTAAAAATAAGCACCCTAGTATTAATTGGCATCATTGCTGATAGAGAATCTTATATGGAGACAAAAGAAGCATTGATATATAGCAGTCGGGTGCTTAAGGAATTAATCAACGACCTAAAATCATCAAAAGACCTCAGTGAAAAAAGTGACATTAGTTTGTTACACAAGTTAGAGGAGATGCCTTGCAAGCTTACATCGCAAGACAACCAATTCCTTTCGGTAGAAGAAATCGTTTAGGAATTCAAAGGTATGTTCTAAAAGGAATTTGAGGATAAACCATTCTAGGTGGCCTCTATGGACAATATACTGGATAATTAGTTAACTTTGAATAATCTAAAAACTAGGTTAACTAGTCATGCAAAATCAGTCACTACAATGGAAGATGCCATAGTCAGGGCGATGATGATTTTCAAGAATACTATTACTCTAGACAGTATCGGGATACAAGAAGCTATCACCATGTACAATTCTCATATAAAGAAAGATGGAGATACAAATTGAATCAACTTTTTGTTGATTTAATTTCCTTTTTTCCAAATGCACATTTGTAAACACTTTGGACATTTACACATGTACTTTTATCATGTGTAATTACATGTAAAAATATGGAAAGTCCAAAGTCAACAAAGACTTCTATCTTTGACTAGGTCAGAATATTTAAGTCTTTTCTAAATCTTCAAGGCTTCTCTATATAAATAAAGAGAGCCTCTTTTGTAAATATATCTTTTGGTGATTAGAAGCAAAAACTCTACCAAAATTGAGAAGCCTTTTAAGACTTTGAGCTTAGATTGTAAATCATATTTTCTTGAATGAATGAGAAAGTGGGTTACTTTTCAAACTTTGCATTGGAATGACTTGTGTTATTTACAGAATTGTTCTTATGTCATTTTTCATAATAATATCTCATCTATTTGATTAAATAAGCAGAGTGTGTGGAAATTATTGGGAAGATGTTCTGAAGTTAATTATGAAGACTTTGTGCTACTATAATTACCTTTAGGTTGTGTTTCTTATGTTTTGGTGAAAAGGGTATTAGAAAGGCTTTGTACTACTTTTATCCTTTGTGATATTATACTTTGTTATGGTTTTTAGTGGAGACTTTGAGTTGCACTTCATTATATAGTTTTATTAGTCCTAAATCAGTAAGAGAAGCAATGAAAGACCTTATGCTTTCATGGATTTCTTATGGATCTAGTTACTACCCAGGAATTTTTCCTATTGTTTACTGGACATCATTTTTGAAAGAAGAGGATTACTTTCAGTTCTTACATAGGAATTTTCCTTTGCCTTGTGAACATCATCTCTAAAAAAAGAGAGATGGATGGTATGATCTCACCCCTGAGTCTATTTTTAGTTTATATTAGTATATTATAGTTTATAGGGAGCCTCCCTTTGCTGAGAGGAGATATTTATCTCATTATACTATAGTTGATATACCTATTTTACCTTCAATTAGTTGATGACAAAATATTCACCCAATAGCTTTTAGTGACTCTGCTAGGGACATGAACACACACTTTGAAGCCTCAATCTTCAAATTGAAGCATTTCTAGTCCTTTTTTATTTTTCACTCTGGCAGATTCACCATACACATGAAGCTAGAGATCTCAAGGTATTGTTGATCCTATATTCAATTTGGTATGATGAAATAATTTTGAGATTTCTCCTCTACCATCTCACCTCCAGTGTACCAAGATTTTTCCTCCTACCAACGTCAGATCTCCAATACTAGACGAAGGTTCTAGTCTTAGTGCTAGTAGATTTTTGTCTATACTTAACCCACCAAGATTTGTTATCCTTCCCTTTAATCATAATATTATGACAGCCTAAGTTCTTTGTGGCAACTCTTTTGGTCTTCTCAATCTAGCCCCACCTTTACATGAACTACCTCGTAGTTCGAGAAAGAATTTTCCTGAATTCTATGGTAATGAGAAAATCCATCCTGATGAGCATATTGTTGATTTCTACATAGCATGTGGTGTGATAGGCATGGAATATAAATATATAATAGTGAGACTATTTATAGAAACTTTACAAGGCACTACCATGGATTGGTTTTATCACCTTCAGGGTCAAACTATAACTGACTGGAACACTCTCAAAGCCAAGTTCGAGGCTAGGTTCAAACTTGCTAAAGATGCACATGCCTTATTACTCAGCTTACGCAAATAAATAAGGAACCCCATGAGCCTATACGAGACTTCATTACTAAATTCAATAAGTTAAGAAATAGAATTCAGACAATCACTCAGCCAATACCAGAGAATCTTAAGTGCTTTTTCATCAACTCTCAACTTCCTAAAGTAAGTTTTCTATTGAGGTGGGCTGATCCTATAGATATTTTTGTAGCCCAAAATTTGGCTACCAAGATTAAATATTATCTTATCTTGGTAGGTAAGATCAAAAAATATTTTAATAAAAATAAATTTTCCTCATCTGCTGAAAGTTCTTCCCGGGCACCACAGATCTTATGGTGTAAAAGTTGATAAATAAATTGCTAGCCCTGAAAAGGCAAATGTCGTAAGGTACGTATGCTCCCCCTTATTGAGAGAAGCCAAGAAAGACATTTAAAAATCATTCATATCAAGGCAGTGCTGCTAAAAATCAAGGACAATCCAACCATCTTCCTTCCACATAGGGGAAGCTCACTATCGAAGCAACACCTATCAACTCAGTAGTCGATTATCATGAAACCAAACATGATCTCTCTTTCCAACCTATGTTGGACCAAGAAGATGATGCTAATCTCTTTGCATAAGGAGAAGAAGAATTAGTTTGTGACTCCCATATCAATTTTTTGTAATACCAAGACGAAGCTAAGAAAAAACAAGGTGTTTGATGGATCATATGTTGTCTTTACTAGGTTTTAAAATTAGTCAACTCAACAAGCTGATAAAGAAAAGGTGGGAGAAGAACCTCAGCTAGTAGTCTCATTTTCTAAATGGGGGACTTCATTGCCTTTCCAATCAAAGGACCCGGTGACCAATAAGAAAGTAAGTACCTCAAATTATCATGTATCTTCTACTTCTATTCCTCAGACTAGTGTCACACCCAATAAAGATCAGGATGATGTACTTATTTCCTCTATTTCTAGTTCATTCCAATTATTTGATATAATTTATCATGATAGAAAAAATAAGAATCAAATGACTGAAGTTGAATACTTATGAGCCAATCCTGAGCAATTTGATAGGTTGGTTGAATACATAAAAAATAAAACCATCCCTACAGGATAAGATTTTCCAAAGATGACTCCTGATTCCTCAAAGAAAAAATCCACTTAGAATAATCTTATCTCTACTCCTCCTATTTCCCTTGGGAAAATAGAACCTTTCTATGTTTCCCTTTTGATAAATGGTCATGAATTGAGCAACTATATAATAGACTCTGGAGCCTTTGACAATGTTATGCCCGTCAAGGTAGCATATTCTCTTAGTCTTAAGTTTAACTAAGACTTTTGGTAGATGATTTTCCATGGAGAATAAGCAAGTACTACTCTTGGGTCAAATCAAAGATGCCCAATTTGTATTTTTAGCTTTTCTAGATAAAAGGATCAAAATGACAGTCTTGGTGGCTGATGTTCTAGCTTCTTATGGCATCCTGCTCAGATAATTTTTTTGCAAGGATGTAGGTGGAGAGTTGAATATCGATCTATCTAAATCAAGGATAACTGTTAAAGGCATCATGAAAAAATTACTTCCTAAGAAAGATTCAAAATATATTGTCACCCAAATGTCAAACCCTAAAGCTCAAATTTTATTTGAATCATTAGGAATGGGTAACTATTTTCTGACCACTGAAGATGTTTTTAGTTTAGATGAAAGTTTTTTAAGTGACAATTCAGATAGAAAATCAGAAGAATTATTAGAGAAAAGTTTAGATAACAAAGGATCTTCCCTTAGTAACAAAGAAAAATCTTTGAAAAAATAAAATTCTAATGATGTCTAGATTCTAGAATTTGATGGCAGCTGCTCTTATATCGGTTCTAGAGCTAGAATTGTCTTGATATCCCTTAACGAGAATTTCTTTCTTATTCATATAAGTTACAGTTCAATAATACCAATAACACCATCGAGTATGAGTCTTTGCTATTCAGATTGAAAGCTACTTACGCTAAAGGTATTAAGATTCTTCATGCTCAGGGAGATGCTGAGTTGGTGGTTTATCAAGTAAGGAACCTGTACCAAACCAAAAATGAAATATTGCGACATTATCACAATCTAGTATGGGATTATATTGAAATTTTTGATTCTTTCAATATTTTTGATGTGTTAAAAGAATTCAATGATCATGCAGATTCATTAGCTATCTCTGTAACCCTCATGGTTCCCCATAAGGATTTCAAAGGGGACAAGTACACTATTGAGCTGGTCTTTCAACCAAGTGTACCTGATAATGCCAATCATTAGTAAGTGTTTAATGATGACAATCAAATCATTATTTTTTTGGAAAAAATGGACATCTTTGAGGAGCTTTATTTTGAAGGTAGCGAATTTCCACCATGGGAATCAGTTCTTGAAATAAATTCAAAAATTGGTGAAGAGTTTCTTCAACTCAAAGGGAATAAAATTTTAAAAGGTTTGGTTTCTCTTGAAAAGTCATTTGATATGCATGACAGGTATGTCAAGTACCAACAAATGGATTCAAATTCCTCCAAATAATTTGATCAAATGAATTTGAGTACAACAAAAAATCCAAAAATGGTCAACATTGGGAACTGTTGCACTTCTGATGAAAAGCTCAAATTAATTTCTCTTATTCATCATTACATTGATGTTTTGGCATATTTTTATGATGATCTAAAGTCCTTCGGCCTTAAAAACATTTAGCATGAAATTCCTCTTAAATTTGGGTCATTGCCTCATAAGTAGAAGCAAAGGCAATACAACCCTAAAATATAAGGTATTATCTTTTTTGAGATCTAGAAAATATTGAATGAAAGAATTATTTTTTCAATCCACCATTCCATATGGATTGCTAACATAGTCCCAGTGAAGAAAAACAATGGATAAATTCATATCTGTGTTGATTTTAGAAACTTAAATCAATCTTCTTTAAAAGATAACTATCCCTTACCCATCATGGATCAAGTGTTGCAAACAGTGACTGGTTCAGAAATGTTATCAATGTTAGATGGTTTTTTTGGGTATAATCAAGTGGAAGTCAGTGAAGCAGACCAACATAAAATTGCTTTCACTACACCGTGGGGCACTTTTGCATATTTTCAAATGCCTTTTGGTCTGATCAATGCTGGTGCCACCTTTTAGAGAGAAATGGATCTTACCTTTAGAGACATAATAGAGAAGTTTATCGTATCTTGATGACTTGACCATTTTTTCTAAATATCATCCTGATCATGTGCATCATTTACAAAAAGTGTTGGAATGCTATCAGCAAAATGGTAATTCTCTTAATCCCAAGAAGTTAGTTTTTGGGGTTATAGAAGGTAAAATTCTCGGTCACACTGTATCCTGAGAAGGCATTAAAATTAACTCATAAAGAGTCAAATCTATCCAAAATCTTACTCTTCCTGCTACTAAGATTGCAGTTCATTCTTTCTTTGGAAAGGTGAATTTTCTACAGAGATTCAGTCTAGAATTTGCAAAGAAGACTCACCACATTATCAACATGATGAAGGGTAAATCCACTTTCCATTGGACTATAGAAGGCAAGTTAGCATTTGAAGATATCAATAAAGTGATCTCCCATGCCCCAATCTTGGTTTGCCCGAATTATACCAAAGACTTCATAGTATACAACTACACTTCTGAACATACACTTTCAGCCATTTTGGTCCAACAAAACAAAGAAGGTGTGGAATCTCCCATATCATTTATGAGCTATCCTCTCAAAGCTCATGAAATAAAATATTTGAACATGGAGAAGCATGATTATGCCATGGTTAAGGTAGTAAAGCATTTCAGGTTCTATATCCTAAATTCACATACTATCATTCTGGTGCCTGATACAATAGTGAAGTCCATTCTAACTAGACAAGAGTTTGGCACTAAAAATGGTAATTGGATTGCTAAGATTCAAGAGTTTGATCTTGATATCAAACCTACCAAGCTCATGTGAGGAACAGGTCTCTGCCAACTAATTGCTAATAACATACCAAAGAAAATAAGACATGAAAGAACCGAGGTTGAAGATGTGCCTATAGTTCTCTTCGTCACTACTACTGATGAGTGGTATTCCAATATCACTCATTTTCTTACCTATGGTAAGTTTCCCAACCATCTGTCCTATAAAGAAAAATAGAATGTTAAATTTAAGGCTGCTAACTATGTCTTATGGGGTAATGGTTTGTACAAAATAAGCCTTGATGGGGTGTTTCTTCATTGCATCGATAAGGTGCAACAAAGTAAACTGTTGGAGTCCTTCCATAATTTGGCTTGTGGAGGACTTTTTTTTGCACCAATAATGGCTCACAAGATTTTATGAGCTAGATATTATTGGCCTACACTATTTTAAGATATGTAAATTTGGGTACGTAGGTGTGAATTATGTCAACAGTTCATCAGGAAACTTAAATTAGATGCATTACCCCTCAAGCCAGTAGTAATTGAAGAATTATTTCAATAATGGGGTATTGATTTCATTGGCACCATGAACCCATCTTCAAGTGTTGGACATGACTATGTTTTCACTGCAATAGACTATTTTACCAAATGGGTGGAAGCCATTCCAACTAAGCATGCTACTTTAGAAGTGGTATGCAATTTTCTTAAAGAAAATATCATCTCTCGATTTGGGGTCCCAACTAGGATTGTAACAAATAATGCTACTTGTTTATCTTCTCATGATGTTACTAAGTTTTGCTACCATTATGAGATTATTCTTTCCCACTCCTCTGACTATTATCCGCAAGGAAATGGTCAAGTAGAATCAAGCAACAAAAATCTAGTTACTATTATCCAAAAATTGGTAGATAATAATTAGAGAACTTGGCATAAAGCATTATTTGATGCTTTATGGATAGACAAGATTACACCCAAGAGGGCAATAGGTATGTCATCATTTCAACTTCTATATAGTTTGAATGCGGAGATACCAATCACCTTAGAACTACCAGCACTAAAGTTGGCAAAGGAAATTAAAGATCAAACTTTCAAAAATTCTATTGACAAAAGGATTATGTGCCTAACCGAACTAAATGAGCAACGAACTATGGTAGTGGACCAGATTACTATACATCAAAATTAGGTAAAGAAACTCTTTGAAAAATGGGCAAGGATTCATGATTTTCAAATTGGAGATCAAGTCTTGTTATGGGACAAGAGGAGAGAATTGAAAGGAATGCACAACAAATTTAATTCTTTGTGGAGAGGTCTATTTACCATTCATCAGGTCTATCATGAAAATAGCTTCTTACTAGGATATCTAGATGGAACACCATTCTCACTGCCTCACAGTGGGCAGCATCTTAAACACTTTAACCCTTGAAGTATTAGATGAGTTCATTTGTACAGTCTTATGTTATTTATTTTTGTTTGGTTTTTTGTGTTTCTTTTTTCTTTCTTAGCTTGACTCCATGGCCCAATGGCATAGATGAAGGAACTTAGAGAATAGTTTCTGCTCTCATTGATCATTTCAAGGTTTGATCAATGGAAGTTCCCCAACAATAGCTAGTTGTTGTTCCCAAAATCAGCTATGCTTATTTTTAGAATAATCCCTACAAAACTTGTTTGTTTCACTCTAAGTTCATCATTTGAGACAAGATTCTCTTGATCTTGAGTGTAGTCGACTAACTCCTTGAAAAGTTCACAAATTTCCCTTGTTATGATTTCTCAAAAAATGTGAAATTCATTGTGGTTTTGATGCAATCAAATCGTCAAGTTTTTGATGAAATTTATAGGAGTTAGTGTTTTTCATTAACATGCAAAAGTAGCAAAAAATGCTGCCCTTACATGTTTTTTTTTGTTTACATGCAAGAGTGGAATTTTTTACTACCCTTGAATTTTTTTGGGGATTAGATGTAAAGGTGATGATTTTTGCCACCCTTACATGTTTCCATGCAAGAGTGGCAAAAATCACCACCCTTACACTCCTCATGTAGGAGTGGTGATTTTTTTACTCTTGCATCTTTCTTCCACCTTTCGTGTAGAGGAGGTAATTTTTTCTACCCTTGCACATCTCAGTTTTCACACATGATATTTATGGCCACACACACCAAGTGGTTGGTGTCAATTTTCACCCTTTTAATGCTATTTTTGCCTCATTTAAATCATTCCATCTTGTCTGCTCCTCCTCCCTGCATCTAGTCGATCGCGTGAATGAGTGGGATCATGAATTTTTTAGCTTCAAGCTTGGGATTTCGATTGGCCAAGTAGGGTTTTGCATTCTTCTCTTTTATTTCTAAGTTTTTGTTTTGTTTTTTGTTTTTCTCTTTCCTTCAATGTTGGGTTTCTCTCTTTTTCTTGTTTAAGTTTTATTTCTCCTTTTATTTCTTTCTCTCTTCCCTCTCCCCCTTGAAAACCTAAAAGACTTAAAAATCTAAAAAAGCCATTGATTAGCATAATGACATCAATTTTCTTTGCCATTATGCAAAATGAAATGAACATATGTAATAGCGGCAAAAATCACTGCCATTACATAATCCATTACATTCATGCAAGGGTGGTGATTTTCACCACCCTTACACAAGTTTTCCCCATGTGTAGAGGTAGAAAGTTTTGCCACCCCTACATGATGATCACACGTAATAGTGGAAAAAATTTCTACCTATGCACAAAGACTTTCCCTTACATGCAAGGGCAGCAATTTTTGCCACCCTTGTATGCATTTCCTCAGATTTTCCTAACTCTAGGAGATTTTGAATTTTTATTTTTTTGATCCCACTTCTCTTTGAATTTCTTGCCTACTTGCACATTAGCCATTTCAAGCACATTCCTATGGTCGTGGTCACCAACATGTAGTTTTCTTAGATTGCCCTTTTTTTCCCTGATTGCATGATCATGATTCTTGTTGTAATTTCTCTCAAGGATCCTTCTTCATCAACATCTATTTGATAAAAGCCCTTCCAAATGATTGAGGTTTCTCCAAAAAAGTTGAAGATGATGAAGTACAAGTATCAAGGTATTTTTCTAATCACCTTAGTTACTTTTAATGTCAATGACATTAGGGATACAGAGATTGGTCATGTGGATATGGCTGAGTTCATAGAAAGAACCAAATTAAGTAATTACAACCATGAAATGAAGAAGATAATTGAGAGCAATATTCATCTAGTCTCCTCCTTTCCTATAGCCACTCACAACATTGAGTTCATTCTCTAGTGTGCTCAATTCTATAATAAAGATACTAGGGCTATGTTAGATACTGGTGGTAATGTGGTGATCAGACTGGAATCTGAATTCATCAACAATGTGTTCATGTGACCTCCCACTACTGAAGTATTAAAACTTGATTTCATTGAAGCACAAAGTGAATATGACAAAGATCCCAAAGAGCAAAGTAAGAAATCAATAATAGATGGCTCAAGACTCCAAGGGTGAACTTGTCAAGATGGCCACAAAACTTTCTAAAGAATGATTTCATAGAAGAAGTCAGTGACCTGATCACCCTTCTTAGTAGGGTAAGAGGTTTACCTTCTTCCTCATTGTTTAACAAGTGGATGTACCCATTTATTAAGATAATTATCTAAGGAAAACAAGTTATTTTCTAGGGAGAACAAATCAGCAATGCTCTGCATGAGCAATTAATGAAAGTATCCACTACCTCCAAATTCTACAAGACATCGTACCTGGTGTATATTGCGGTGTCAATGAGAACCTTCCTAGGTTTAACATCAAAAGGAGATATGAGAGTAACCTTGGTATATCAATATTACCCTTAGTTGACATTGAATATTTCTATCCATCATTTTAGAAGGGTAAATAATGCTTTATTAACAGTCTTTTTGTGTCTCTTTGATCTCTAATTAGAATAGAAAAGAGTGTCAGACGAAGCTTGGATAGTTATGAATGACTTCGGATGGATATTCTTGCAGTTCCCTTATTTTTCTTATCTATGAGCTGGATTTTTATAAGGTCATCCTTATATGCTCCCAAGATTCCCTTCAGACAAATTAGTCTTGATGGATCTGTGTAGGCAAATAATCATCGTACATAATAAGCAGATGGATCTCAAGAAACCTAGTTTCAGGTTCTTGATTGAAATTGATAGGTTCTCAGTATTGACCACTAGAAAAGCTAGAGTTATGGAGACTAAAATGCAACTCGTAATGATGAAGCATTTCAAAAGGAGACCAAAATTTGACTACAGAGGTGTAAAGGATATAATCAGAAGGAAGACCCAGTTTTATGAGCCTATGATTGAAGATGTTTGGGTTGATTTGAGGACTACAGAAGACATAAAAAATGGACTATAGTAGATTATCTCTTGAACAGATAGAATATCTGGGGCTCACTGATATCCCTAAAAATATGGCAGATGATGGGGAATTGATCAATAATAAATACCATGTTGAATAGATCTCTAATACCCCTCTTCCCCTATTTCAATGGTCTCAGAAGGAGTTGACTTATTTGAGGAAAAGGTTTGAACTGATATTGGCAAACACCAATGATTGGTTAGTAAATAAGGGAATCACCTTAAAAGAGTTCATCACAGGATCAAAATCTAAATTTCAAGAGGAAACAAGGAGAAGGATAGAAAATAGGATGAAGAATAAAAGTGATGTCCCTAATTTTGATAGGCCACATAAGCTTAGGATCATCTTCGTAACAAAGAAGTCACAAGTTGTAGAAAAAGAGCCAAGAAAAATAAACATGGAGGTTGAAAATAAAAGCACCAAAGAACCAATAGTGGAGCAAATGGAGATTGATGATAGGCCCATAGATCAACAAGAAAAGGAAACTCTATCTCCATAAGCAGGTGTATAGCTAGATGTAGGAATTTATTCTTTCCTACCTAACTCACTTGTTGTAACTCCTTCACCTATTTCTCCAATCAATATTCCCTCTTTTGGAGCTGCCTCTCCTTCCAAAATTATTTTTGATGACCCTCAAAGCACTTATAGAGATGTTCTTCATTCCTTAGGGACAATTCCTAGTTTGTCATCTCTATCTTTTGATATCAGAGATAGTTCTACCTTCAATCATTCAGTAGTAGGTGTAGTTTTAATTGATACTCCACCCATTTTTTCCACCACCAGTGTAGGTGCAACTCTAGTAACACCAACTACGGAGATTGATACTAATGTAAGTACTTCTGCCCTCCCACCTTGATTGTCAACTTATACACCCAAAAGGAAAAAATAGGCCATCTCCTCAAATGACTTCGATTTCACTAAAATGGTGTCAATCAAAGTTAAGACTCCTAAAAGCCAAAAATTCTTTCAAAGATGATTGAGGATAAAGGGCACAAATTTTTGAAAATAAAAAAACCTCCATAGGATGCAACTCTTGACAATTTTAATGTAAATAATTACTCTTCTCTCAAATTGAGTTAGGAAAGATAACTCATCTATTTGGTCAAATAAGTAGAGTGTGTATAAATTATCACGAAGATATTCTGAAGTTAATTATGAAGACTTTGTGCTTCTATAATTACCTTTAGTTTTTGTTTCTTATGTTTTGGTGAAAAGGGTATTAGAATGGCTTTATACTAATTTTATCCTTTGTGATCTTATACTCTATTGTGTTTTTCAGTGGAGACTTTGAGATGCACTTTATTCTATAGTTTTATTAGTCCTAAAGCAATAAGAGAAGCAATGAAAGACTTTGTGCTTTTGTGGGTTTCTTGTGGATCTAGTTACTACTCGAGAAGTTTTCCTACTATTTATTGGACATCATTTCTAAAAGAAGAGGATTGATTTCAGTTATTACACAGGAATTTTCCTTTGCCTTATGAACATCATCTCTAAAAAAAGAGAAATGGATGGTATGATCTCACCCTTGAGTCTATTTTCAATTTATATTGGTATATTATAGTTTATAGGGAGCCTCCCCTTGCTGAGAGGAGAGATTTATATCATTATACTATGGTTGATATACTCATTTTGCCTCCAGTTAGTTGACAATAAAATATTCACCTAACATATTTTAAACTGGACTAGACTCAAACTTGGCTTTATGCTTTTACTTGCTTTGGTTGAAAACTACTCCTTTGACCTCTAATGAGAAAGCTCCCTTCAACTTTGGTCATCAAATATCAACTCAAACCAATTAAATAGATATAAATTTCCTTGTTCTTATATGTCTCATAGATACCTACTATTGGATCCTTGACCTTTTAACCTCCTACACACCATAGATCTACTTGGTATAAATGAATATAGGCTCTTAATTTCCTACCATCGAAGATCCTTTGAGATGTTGAATTGAGATCACACCCTTAGATAAATATGTATGAATGAACATGAGTCATTTTATTTTATTATAACCTCTATTTAAATTCAAACAACTAGCTTATGAGGATCAAATTTGACATATGCATGCTCTTATTTGATGTTTATGTGAACATGCTTGACATCTATATAAACATCCCATGATTTTTTAAACCCCAATGGTTATTTACCATGTCTTAAATTTGACATCTACACACTTGTCATTTAACATTCATGCAACCATAATTGACATCTCCATACCCATCAATCTTTGAAAACTAATACTAAGCTTAAATTTGATGTTCACGCGAACGTTCCATTTTATAGGTTTAACTTTGAATGATTATAACTCAAGATAGATAATTCACCAAGGCATAAAATTTTCATGATGTGATCTTAGCATGAAGAACTCTATATTACTATAATCTTTTGGCTTGTAAGGATTTGTGAGGAAACTATATAAAATGTAAAATTGAACTGGTCTTCTCATTTTTGCATGACATCTTAGTGACAGTCTGGTCCTTTAAACTTGTATAATTCATCTTTTGATCATTTATTAAAGGTTTTTATGAATTTATAAGGTTTTGTCCATATTCTTCATGCCTCTAAATTATTATAAACATCATGAAGACATGCTTGGATCCCTCCATTTGAAATGTTGAGCATGCTTCTAAGACATTTGATCCACTCATCAATTGGGACCATGTTAGGATTCTCTCTAAGTCTAGGCAAAGCTTCATATGTAGGCCAAAATGGCCAACATTTCTAGAAACTCATAAGAGTTAACTTACCTACTGGTAAAAAAAATCATCAAGTTCCATTGGAAAATAAACTCTTTTGGGATTTGAGACACATTTTCTGATTGTGACACAACAAGACTAAAGGAAAACATCTAATCTAGAAAGCAAGGGAAAATATCTAAGGAAAATAGGACAATAATGAAAGGGAAGAACTTTTTTGATTATGATACTCACTTATTGAAGCAAAACAAACCTAGAAAAACTAACCTGAATTGACAAGATTTCCTCTAGGTTCAAATGGAAATCTATTTGGTGCACCATGGAACTTTGTAACATGTTTTCTATCTCTTAGTGGTATCTTCTTGTAGATAGGAGCACTTTTATGTTCATGTCTTCTGAATGATGCATCTAGGCTTCCTATCTCCATTCTCAGGTGCATGGACAGAGGATATGAATCCAAGACCCAATCATCTTCTTTCCAAATTCTTCTTTGTTGTATCAATAATGTTATCTCTCCTTAATTCATAGGCTGATCATGATTTGTCTCATTTCCATTCAATGGTTTTATTGGAAATTCAATTGGTATACTTGGATTTATGTCTTCATTATGATCCATTTGAGCTAATGGCTTTTTATATTCTTCAACTTCTTGATAGGTATCCAAACTTGGCTGAAATACATCATTAATTTCTTCTTGACGAACAACTACAACAATACTTATTATAAAACATTCCTCAATCTCTGTATGAGGTGGAGATGGACTATCAAAATTTGCACAAAAACTCTCTTAATCATTTGAAAAGGCCTCTTCATCATGATCAACTGAAAGGACAAGAAATTCATTTGTATTTTTACCATTTAAAACATGTTGATCACATATTTATAACCTTTTGATAGAATCATATGATATTCTTTGATCTTCTACACTTGCTTCATCTTCATCTTCATCTTTTGTAGAGAATGGCATCTCATCTTCTTCATGTAGAATATTTTAAAGCTCATCCTATACAAGTGTCTTATATTTATGATGGATGGAAACTATTATTGGATCAATGAGCTCATGAAACACATCTTTAACTTATATAATTGGAGTGTCTTCCTCTTTAATTTCATTATCTACTCTCAATTGATCTTCTATCTTATCAACAAATTTTTTGACTTCATCAATTTCTTCTTTGACATTGAGTGTGTCCATGATGATGTCCTCATTATGATCATGCATTACTCTTTCATATTCATATATATCAGATATAACCTCCTCAATTTATTCATAAAATATAGTCTCATTCTTGAGAATTGGCATAGTAGATCCCTAAAAGTATTCAATAAGATGAGAAAGATCCAATGGTTGTGTCATAGATCCCTAATTTTTCTCTTGGAGCTACTCTTCTTGGATCATCTTCACATTCTCTCTCTATTGCATTGTTTCTTGAATGTCTTTCCATGAAGGAAATGATTTGGGATTTTGAGGAGGAAGGGGTGAAGGATGAGTATCTGATATTGAATGTATTATAGTTTTAGGTATGATTGGGATAATTTCTTGTTAAGATGGACTTGGAATCAAAGGATATTGATATGGGGTATTAGAAGGTATTAACCTTTGAGATTAAGATTGGTTATCTAATTGATATTGTTTGTATGTTGATATCTCTTCAATAATAATTTGGCTTACCCTCTTCATTTCCTCCATTTCAACATGAAATTTAAAGATTTTTGGAAGGGTGGTTGATCTTAGAATGGGTAAGGATCATGTGGATGAGGATGAGATGTATATGGATCATCATTATAGGAATGGTATGAGATTTCATACTAATGATAAGGCTCTCTATATTAATCATATGGTTTATATAGATCATGGGAGGGTTGATATGGGTCATGAGGATCATACTAGAAATTCTAAAAGGAAGAATAATGATGAAATTCTTCTCTGTATGCTACCATAGCCTAGAAAATCATGAAGATAACTCAAATTATTAAAAATAATGTACCTTTTACCTTGAGATAAGGGCCAAAAGAGTAATAAAAACTACCTTTGAATATGAATGTGCTATAAAATTGTACTCTAATAGCTGAATTCATGTCCCATTAGGTGTGATAGAATAGTTAACAATTTAGATAGCACCCAATAAAGATTAAATTGCTCAAGTTTGACTCATACCTGTAATAACATGGGAATGATCTAAGGTTGTGGTATGCCTATATCTAGATCATACCTCTAGGTTTTTTAATGAGGCTAGTTCTTTAGATATGATAGTTTGGACCTCTCTTTCTAAGACCTAAACAAGTTGGGGTGAAAAGATTTAAGAGATTGCATAAATATAACCTATTATATGATAGGGTGATGCATCTAATGTTTAAAGATCTACTCTCAAGATTAAACTCACTAGCACACTAAAAAACTATGAAAATAACTAATACAATATTAACTATGGTTTCCAAGCAATAGCAATTCACCTAGAGGTCAATTTGATGGACTTAGGCTGGAGGGCAATGAGGTTAAGGCCTGATTAAAAGCACTTATAGTCAACAATCCACTCTATAATTGAGACATCAACATTAAGAAACACTAGATAACTTGCAAGGAGAGTTTATTATTCCTTAGGTTGAACTTAGACCTGTAAAGGGAAGATGAAAACCACTTTTTCATATCAAACAAATACAAAACACTAAGCACAAATTGGTAAACAACTACAAAAATTGATATTCATTACTCCAAGAGGTAAAAAATATAATTTCTAGCAAATTCTAGTCATACCGACCTGAGGGATGTTCAATAATAGCTCAATAGATATATTCATAGAAGAAAGGGAAGAAAGAGAAATATTTTGGTGTTAAAAGAGGAATAAATGAGCACAACTCCATTTTAACTATAGTTATAACCACCTCTACATTTATGCTCATTCAAGCTTCCTGATTGATCGATGTCACTTTAATTAGTTGCATAGTTAAATTATTCCTTCACTGATGCATCTTTATGGTTATAAAAATAGGATCGAGTTATTTTAAGATAAGTTTTGACATTTATGTAATTACATTACAACAATTAGATCAATTTGTTAGAGTTTTGTCATAGTGCTAACTGCTCTTTACTAGTTCATCAAAACATGCAAGAGTGGAGAGAAGGGTCACTTTCATGTAGCTAGATTTAGCGATGAATCCATTGGAGAATACATTTTTTCCTTGGTGTCATCCTTAAAATTTTTAGATCTAGTTTAAACTAGACTAGACTCAAACTCAGCTCCATGCTTTTACTTGCTTTGGTCTAAAATTGCTCCTTTGACCCCCAATGAGAAAGCTCATTGGGTTTGAATTTGGCCATTGAATATCAACTCATAACAATTAAATAACTCAAAATTATCTTGTTCCTAATGGTCCCATAGATACATGTTGTCATATCCTTAACCTTTTTACCTCATGTGCATCATAGATCTACTTGGTATGAATGAACATGAGCCTTTGATTTCCTGCCATCGAAGATCCTTTGACATGTTGACTTGAGCTTGCACCATTGAATCAAGATGTATGAATGCATTAAGACCATCAGATTTGCCAAGACCTACCATTTTAACTCAAACATCTATTTTATGAG
This sequence comes from Torreya grandis, assembly GCA_037957365.1. Lineage (NCBI taxonomy): Eukaryota > Viridiplantae > Streptophyta > Pinopsida > Cupressales > Taxaceae > Torreya > Torreya grandis. The sequence goes on along the minus strand of JARHVA010004867.1, from coordinate 1,020,956 downwards.
GCTCAACTTTGACATCAAATTACTCGTATTTAACATTTACATGAACATATTTGACATCAATGTGAATGTCACAAGATTTTTTGAGCCCCAATGGTTAGTTGCCATGTCTTAAATTTGACATCCATGCACCCATTATTTGACATTCACATGACCATAATTGACATCCACATGCCCATCAATCTTTTAACCCCAAATTTGAGCTTAAATTTGACTTTCACATGAATGTTCCATTCGGTAGGTTTAACTTTGAATGCTTATAACTCAGGGTAGAGAACTCACCAAGGCATGGAATTTGTAGGATGTGATCTTGACATGAAGGAATATATGGAAATATAATATTTTGGCTCATAAGGATTTGTGAGGAAAATTTATAAAATGCAAAAGTGAACTGGTCTACTCATTTTTGCATGACATCTTGGTGATGGTCTAGTTCTTCAAACTTGTCTAGTTCATCTTTTGATCGTTATTTCAAGGTTTTGATGAATGTTTAAGGTTTTTTCCATCCTATCCATACTTATGAATGCTTATGAACATCATGAAAACCTACTTGAATCCCTCTATTTGAAAATTTGAGCCTTCTTCTATGCTATTTGATCAATTCATCAATTGGGAGCTTGATAGGCTTCTCTCTAGGTCTAGGTGAACCTTGGTATTTAGGCCAAAATGCACAATAGATCACATTAACACATATTAAGAGTTTAATGGCATAAGGTCACACTTATTATCTAACATATAATAAAATATTCATGTAATAATATTTTATAACATAGAGAAATTACAAAATTTACATGGTTTAATATAATCACCAAAGATGTATGGGTTTGCACAACATACAATAGTTTTACATGCAATGAAGGAACCATATGGAGTATGATACACATAATTGAATCAATTTTTTTGGTAACTTATGCCAAGGGTATTACCACATCACACTAAATAAACACACTTATCGATGAATCAAATGACCCATGAATATCATCAGTTCACTTGATGTTCATATGTCATCTTAAATGACATCAAATATCCATCATTTATTATGGCATGCTCAATTCCATAAATCTTGATTTTACCATAAAATTATTTCATGGAAGGGTGTGTTTGAATAAAACCTACTAATCTATATCCATGAGATTTGGAAAGTTACCAATAATGTTCGTGTCTCATGGATTTGATGGTTCATGATACCCATTAATAATAAGAGATCCTCAAGACTTTCTAACTTTCCCAAATAAGTCAATCACATTCACCCCCACTTGGCCTTCCATGATTGAGTCACACCTTTGATCCTCCTAAGGATGTCATACCTTTGGTATCATATGAGGGCTCGCCTAAACAAGCCATCACCAAACACTAGGTATTCATCCTTTATTTCTAATAACAAGCTTTTATCACTAGTCCCCCAATTAACATGCCCATACAAGCCAATGATTGAATAGTATTGATTTTTATATGTAGTGTGGCCTTGGGAAGGGTAGATTCATATAAGGATCAGAGTGAATGTCATATTAATACCATGGAAATTATAGTTTCCCACAATAATTAATTCAACTAAAATGCATATATTTTTCCACCAGCTCAATATTGTAGAACACAGTACTTATTCACTTTCAAGATACATAATGGTTACAATCAACCAACTATATTAGCATTACAACAAGTAGAACCATCACTAATTTTCTTATAATTCCATCATTTTGGATCAAATAGTGCTTCTCAATCATTCGTCGTATTACTTCTAAAATATGCATAGTTATAACCGGTTACTTATATTGACACATAAGCCATTTAAAGAGATGTCTACCAACATAAATAGTTTTTTAATGCAATATATTAATGTTACCTTCACCAATGTCTAATTTTACACTTTCAAATGGAAACTTTTCCTTGGAACAACATTGATCAACCATGAGCATCTTACACCCATTTAGATATTCTACTCAACTTGAGTCATCCATGATAAGAATGTCATACAACTACTTTCCAAACCTATTAAGAAATAATATAGCTGCATAAAATCAATAAATAGTTGTATTTTACAAGATATCATATTATTAAGTTTTTAAAGGAAAAAAACATTATTAAATAATTCTAAAATTTTTAGCATTGCCTTATAAGGCTTTCTTTTCCATTTTATGTATTAAGTTTTTAGTTAATACCATTTCTTGGCCATTCCCTTAAAAATTAGTGAGTTAAATCTTGGAAAATTTACTTAGAACTCATGCACATGCAAGTAAAACATCTCAAAAATATGTCCTAGATAAAATATTCTTAGAATTATTTACTTACCATAGTAAATTAGTTGCCCTCACCTCAATCAACCATCTAGACTTGAAGATGCAACACATTAATTTAAGGAATCTCCCTAGGAAGTTGATGCCTTGTCGTATCTTCAATAATGAAACATAGAGCTACCCATTTATTGAAAATTTAATAGTGAGTTCCAAAAAGCACAAAGCAAAAAAACTATAGAGTGAAACAAACTCATCTTAGCATAATGATCATTAGTTGATAACTTTATCCACACCTGGAGAGGACAAAGTCTGATACTAAATGAAACATGCCCAATTATAACCCACATTTTTTTTCAAATTAAGGGTTATTGTACTAATAATCCCATTAGAGTACTTAGATATCATTTCCTTAGTATGGTATAAATCTATCATATCTAACATAATAATCTATATTAAAAAAGTACTCTTTGGATGTTTCTAAGGTAAACAAATTGAAGAATTGATCCCATGCCTCTTTTTTTGTATAATGATTCCCATATTATTTAATTGAAAAATAACAAAATTCTATCACATAACTTAGTTGCCCAAGATCTATTAGCTATATAATGTTGTTAATGTTGACACAATAAGGAATGAAATCCTTTATGGACTATTGCCAAGCTATTTCCACCAAGCTGCGACATAACACTCAAGATTAGAATAAAGCATGCCATAATAATATAATTATTATGTATTAATCCATTTTCCACCAATAATTACTCATTATATAGTGTATAATTTATCCATGATCTTTGACAGTAAAAACTACCATATGGATGAAAATACCCTTAAGAAGGTATAGTTACCAGAATTAAAAATACCAAGGATAAACCCATGCATTTAAGACCTCTTCTATCAAGGAAGGAATTATATCTTAACTACTCTTGTATTAACCATGAATTTAGTTCTAAAGAAAACCTAGATCATAATAGAAATAGGAGGACAATCTAAAAATAAAGAAGCCTTTATATTCACTGGCTTATAGGCTTTGTGAGAATGAACCTCAAAGATAAATTATAAATCTTCATTTATTTTACTAACAAAAAAATCTAAGCCTTATTCAAGGGTAGAACCTTATGGGAAATAATCATAGTTTAATTAAAATATATAGAGGATAAAATCTCATTAAAAAATTAATACTATCTCCTATCATGTCCCCTTTTTTGTGGACATTGACAGACTTGATGATTAGCCTATTATGTGACCTTCGTAGGCTGATAGGATGGATAGAGGGTCATGATGGAGCTTGTCTTGGCTTTGATTAGCAAAATTCCTATAGTTGGCTTTCATTCGGGTTCTGTTGGACACGTTTGCATGAGCTCCTATTTTTTAGGAATATTTGACATGTAGCAGAGTGCCCTTATTTTAGTATGGTGATGTGTAGAATCACTCCCTGATTCACCAGCTTCAGTCGGTTTGAGGATCGGACATATATTAAGGGAGATATTAATATTTGATTGATTTAATCAAATATTAATTATTTGGTCTAATTTTAAATTAGGTATTAATTAATTATTAATTATTAATTATTTGGTCTAATTTTAAGATCCTAATTCTAATTTAAGAAGCCCAAGTTCTAATTTGAAAAATTCTAATTTAAGAACCCCAAGTTCTAATTTGAGGAAATATAATTTTAGCAAGCACACCTTTGGAGGGTATAAGGGGTTCTCATGGGAGAGAGTTTGTATTCATGATTGATTATTGATATTGAGTTTTGTTAAGAATTCTTCTATGAAGACTGAGCCAAGGGTTCCAGGATTCCATTTGTAGTGGAGAACGTCAACTCTTCATTGTGTACGATTCAGAGGCTGTGAAATATCAGCTGATCTATTGCCAAATTGAGAGATAGCTTCATACAGAGGTTATCATAGTATTTTAGGTCTTTTGAGAGATAACTTCACACAAAAGCTATCACAAGGGTTTACAGGTATTTATTTCTTTATGTTTTGATTCAAATAAGTTATACAGATAGAGATATTCTGTATTAGAGTCATATATCTTCAGATCAAAGGTCCTACAAACAGGGTGTAATTTATTGGCGGCCCTACGAAGCTGTACATATCCGTACAGGTTCGCATAAAGACTGACATCGGTAGAGAGAGATCTATAGAGACCGACGTCGGTAGGTTAACAATGCCCAGTCGACCGATGATGGTAGTATAACTAATGTCAGTGTCTGTGTGTCGACATAGAAAGGCTGAGACTTTCCAAAATTTAGGTTTCATTACCAGATTTGCAAAGGACAAGGGTTTTAAGATTATATTTTGATATTATTTTATATGAATGACTGAAGACATCTATTGTAACTATCTAGACAAATAATAATATTAGTGATTTGGCAGTTAAGAGATTTACTGTGGCTTATTGTTTACTTGAATTTATTCTGCAAAATTGGATCTTTGTTCAGAGCTATTTGTGTTTAGATATTCCCTACTGAAAGGGGATATTACAGTGGTATCAGAGCCAAATTCCTGCCATCCTATTGGGTAGATTGGAGCCAATGTCTTGCCATCCTATTGGGTAGTTTGGGTATCAGTATGGCTTTAACAGGTGTCAAAGATTTGGAAGAAAGAATGCACAATGTAAAGAAGTTAGATAATCCATTTCAGCAAGCAGATGACATTCTAAAAACTTTGGAGTTAGAAACTTATTTAGGCAAGGTTGATCAGTCAAATACTTATGATATGCAAACAACATTATCTCCAACATTTGGTTCGTTGGTGAAGCCCTGATTATTGAGACATCATGATGAGGTGGTAAGACTTGCAACTCTCTCTTGCATTAGTGAAATCATGAGGATAATAGCTGGCTTTAATTTTTATGATGATCGGATTATGAGAGAGGTACTTCACGCCATGGTAAAAAGCTTTGAAAAGTTGGATGACATTAGAGACCCTCATTTCTCAAAGAGGGCAAGATTACTTGAAACATTTGCAAGGTATGGATTGGAAAACATTATGATGTTAGTAGGTTGTATTGGTGGCATTTGCAGGATGTTTAACATATTTTGGAATATTTTAGATGAGTTTCATTCCAGTGATGTATTAACATCAATGCACTCTATCATGTTCACAATCTTGTTTGAGGAGGAGGATAAAATTTCTAACCTTTTGGCAGAAGATTTATGGTATGTCTGGACAAAAGAGAAAAATGTCTCACCTAGAGCCGGTATGTGGTTAAAGAGTTTAATTGATAGGCCTAAGGATCGTAGTACTTTCCCTATGACATGCAGAAGTTTGAATGATGAGTTTGACAGGCATGCTGATCTAGTACAGGGAGACATTAACACATCTTCAGGTAATGATTCATCTGCATTATCTTCATAGGTAGGAGCAGTTGAGGATGTTGTGGATGAGCTTTGTCTTAAGGTGAGTTTAGCTCAGGTGTTAGACAGTGAGGATGACTCTGATGCTTGCATTCAGAGCGTGGAGGTATACTCAAAGGTTAGTACATTGAGTATTGGTGGTGAGTAGATTCCTATAGTTGTTGCTGAGGAGCATGTTGTTGAGGCTGACACACATGTCCAGGATTTGGGAGTACCTGATTTTGATGAGTTTGAGATACCAGTGGAGTTGAGTCTCTAGATTGATTCTTCTCACACATATGATAGTGTGGTACCGTTCACTGTGCCACCTTTATAGAGGGATCAGTTATGGGATGGATTAACACCATCTTTTGCAGATGGAATTGGCCATTTGAGTTGTCCATTTTACTTGGGTTATGATGCTCCAAGAGTTTGTTTCTCATGTGTTCTTGACTATGGCAGTTGTGCTTTTAGAGTTTGGCTGAGTTGCATTCACCAATTTGATTATGGGTCCCTCTTTATTCTACTTCTAATGATATTGCAGGTACTTGCATTGATTTACAGGAGTGCAAAGCTTAACTACATTTGGGATCTAGGTGGATCGAGTGGTTCATTATTCTGAGATTGCTTTGGGACAAGCAATTTCTGGAGGGGCGGATTGTCATGTCCCCTTTTTTGTGGACATTGACAGACTTGATGATTAGCCTATTATGTGACCTTCGTAGGTTGATAAGATGGATAGAGGGTCATGATGGAGCTTGGCTTGGCTTCGATTAGCAAAATTCCTACAGTTGGCTTTCATTCAGGTTCTTTTGGACACATTTGCATGAGCTCCTATTTTTTAGGAATATTTGACATGCATCAGAGCACCCTTATTTTAGTATGATGATGTGTAGAATCACTCCCTAATTCACCAGCTTCAGTCGGTTTGAGGATCGGACATATATTGAGGGAGATATTAATATTTGATTGATTTAATCAAATATTAATTTTTTGGTCTAATTTTAAATTAGATATTAATTAATTATTAATTACTAATTATTTGGTCTAATTTTAAGATCCTAATTCTAATTTAAGAAGCCCAAGTTCTAATTTGAGGAATTCTAATTTAAGAACCCCAAGTTCTAATTTGAGAAAATCTAATTTTAGCAAGCACACCTTTGGAGGGTATAAGGGGTTCTCATGGGAGAGAGTTTGTATTCATGATTGATTATTGATATTGAGTTTTGTTAAGAATTCTTCTATGAAGACTGAGCCAAGGGTTCTAGGATTCCATTTGCAGTGGAGAACGTCAACTCTTCATTGTGTGTGATTCAGAGGCTATGAAATATCAGCTGATCTATTGCCAAATTGAGAGATAGCTTCATACAGAGGTTATCACAGTATTTTAGGTCTTTTGAGAGATAAATTCACATAGAAGCTATCACAAGGGTTTACAAGTATTTATTTCTTTATGTTTTTGATTCAATAAATTACACAGATAGAGATCTTCTGTATTAGAGACATATATTTTCAGATCAAGGGTTGAAAACAGGCAGGTTGTGCTTAGTTGGCAGCCGTACGAAGTCCGTACAGGTCCGTACAAATCCATGAAGACACCAACCTCGACAGACAGAGATCCCCAGTGACCGACATCAGCCGACTAAAGACTGATGTCGGCAGAGAAGGACCTACAGTGACCGACGTCGGCAGCATATCAATTGACGCCGGTGACTGTGTGTTCGACACAGTAGGTCAAGATAGAATTTCCAGATTCAGGTTCAATTTATAGATTTACAAAAGCCTAGGGTTTCAAGATAGAATATTTCACATTATTTTATTGTATGACAGAGACTCAATTGTGTAATCATCTAGAAGAATAAGTGATAAGATCTTTGATTTGCTATTGAGAGATTATATAGTGATTTATTTATTCATATCTAAAATTATTTTGGCAAAAAGTGTATCCTTGTTCAGAACTGTTGTATTTCTATATTCCCTGTTTGAAGGGGATATTACAGTGGTATTAGAGCTATTTGTGTTTAGATATTCCCTACTAAAAGGGGATATTATAGATCCTCAACTCTGAACATGTCAACTCAAAAGGTTGACATGTCTGCGTGGATTTGTACGGACCTATACGGACTTCGTATGACTGCCAATTAAGCACAACCTACCTATTTTCAACCCCTAATCTGAAAATATATGTCTCTAATATAGAAGATCTCTATCTGTATAATTTATTGAATCAAAAACTAAATAAAGAAATACCTAAAATTCTGTGAAGACTGAGCCAAGGGTTCCAGGATTCCATTTGCATTGAAGAACGTCAACTCTTCATTGTGTGCGATTCTGAGGTTGTGAAAGATCAGCCAATCTATTGCCAAATTGAGAGATAACTTCATACAGAAGTTATCATAGGGTTTTACAAGTTTGAGAGATAACTTCATACAGAAGCTATCACAAGTGTTCACAGGTATTACTTTATTTTTGGTTTTAATTCAAGAATTATCCAGATATAGATCTTTTGTATTAGCCCATAGTTCTTCAGATCAAGATCAAGCATACAGGTTGTGTAATATTGGTGGCTATACAAAGTCTATACAGATCCATGAAAATCTATACGCATTAGCAGAAAGATCAGACACTGACATCGGTAGGCAGAGACCTACAGAGACTGACATCGGTCGACCTCTCACTGACGTCGGCAAGTTAACGACCCCAGTTGACCGACGATGGCAGTATAACTGACGTCAGCAACTATGTTTTTGACACAACAGGCCGAGATGAACGAGATCCAGTTTTCTTCCCCAGTTTGTGGAATATTCAGGCTATTAAGGTCATACTTTTAGTATTCATTATGTCTTGCCATCCTTTTGGGTAGTTTGGGTATCAGTATGAAATCATGAGGATAATAGCTAGCTTTAATTTTTATGATGATCGGATTATGAGAGAGGTACTTCACGCCATGGTAAAAAGCTTCGAAAAGTTGGATGACATTAGAGACCCTCATTTCTCAAAGAGGGCAAGATTACTTGAAACATTTGCAAGGTATGGATTTGAAAACATTATGATGTTAGTAGGTTGTATTGGTGGCATTCACAGGATGTTTAACATATTTTGGAATATTTTAGATGAGTTTCATTCCAGTGATGTATTAGCATCAATGCACTCTATCATGTTCACAATCTTGTTTGAGGAGGAGGATAAAATTTCTAAACTTTTGGCAAAAGATTTATGGTATGTCTGGACAAAAGAGAAAAATGTCTCACCTAGAGCCGGTATGTGGTTAAAGAGTTTAATTGATAGGCCTAAGGATTGTAGTACTTTCCCTATGACATGCAGAAGTTTGAATGATGAGTTTGACAGGCATGCTGATCCATTATAGGGAGACATTAACACATCTTCGGGTAATGATTCATCTGCATTATCTTCACAGGTAGGAGCAGTTGAGGATGTTGTGGATGAGCTTTGTCTTAAGGTGAGTTAAGCTCAGGTGTTAGATAGTGAGGATGATTTTGATGCTTGCATTCAGAGTGTGGAGGTATACTCAGAGGTTAGTACATTGAGTATTGGTGGTGAGTACATTCCTCCAGTTATTGTTGAGGAGCATGTTGTTGAGGCTGACATACATGTCCAGGATTTGGGAGTACCTAATTTTGATGAGTTTGAGATACCAGTGGAGTCAAGTCTCTAGATTGATTCTTCTCACACATATGATAGTGTGGTACCGTTCGTTGTGCCACCTTTACAGAGGGATCAGTTATGGGATGGATTAGCACCATCTTTTACAGATGGAATTGGCCATTTGAGTTGTCCATTTTACTTGGGTTATGATGCTCCAAGAGTTTGTTTCTCATGTGTTCTTGACTATGGCAGTTGTGCTTTTAGAGTTTGGTTGAGTTGCATTCGCTAGTTTGATTATGGGTCCCTCTTTGTTTTACTTCTAATGATATTGCAGGTACTTGCATTGATTTACAACAGTGCAGAGCGTAACTACATTTGGGATCCAGGTGGATTGAGTGGTTCATTATTCTGAGATTGCTTGGGGACAAGCTATTTTTGGAGGGGCAGATTGTCATGTCCCCTTTTTTGTGGACATTGACATACTTGATGATTAGCCTATTATGCAACCTTCGTAGGCTGATAGGATGGATAGAGGGTCATGATGGAGCTTGGCTTGGCTTCGATTAATAGAATTCCTATAGTTGGCTTTCATTCAGGTTCTTTTGGACATGTTTGCATGAGCTCCTATTTTTTAGGAATATTTGATATGCAGCAGAGCGCCCTTATTTTAGTATGGTGATGTGTAGAATCACTCCCTGATTCACCAGCTTCAGTCGATTTGAGGATCAGACATATATTGAAGGAGATATTACTATTTGATTGATTTAATCAAATATTAATTATTTGGTCTAATTTTAAATTAGATATTAATTAATTATTAATTATTAATTATTTGGTCTAATTTTAAGATCCTAATTCTAATTTAAGAAGCCCAAGTTCTAATTTGAGGAATTCTAATTTAAGAACCCCAAGTTCTAATTTGAGGAAATCTAATTTTAGCAAGCACACCTTTGGAGGGTATAAGGGGTTCTCATGGGAGAGAGTTTGTATTCATGATTGATTATTGATATTGAGTTTTGTTAAGAATTCTTTTTGTGAAGACTGAGCCAAGGGTTTGAGGATTCCATTTGTAGTGGAGAACATTAACTCTTCATTGTGTGCGATTCTGAGGCTATGAAATATCAGCTGATCTATTGCCAAATTGAGAGATAGCTTCATACAGAGGTTATCACAGTATTTTAGGTCTTTTGAGAGATAACTTCACACAGAAGCTATCACAAGGGTTTACAGGTATTTATTTCTTTATGTTTTGATTCAAATAAGTTATATAAATAGAGATATTCTGTATTAGAGTCATATATCTTCAGATCAGAGGTCCTAATAATAGGGTGTAATTTATTGGCAGCCATACGAACCCGTATAGATCCATACAGGTTCGCACAAAGACTGACATCAACAGAGAGAGATCTACAGAGACCGACATCGGTAGGTTAACAATGCCCAGTCGATCGATGACGGTAGTATAACCGACGTCGGCATCTGTGTGTCGACATAGAAAGGCTGAGACCTTCCAGAATTCAAGTTTCATTACCAAATTTGTAAAGGACAAGGGTTTTAAGACTGTATTTTGATATTATTTTATATGAATGACTGAAGACATCTATTGTAACTATCTGGACAAATAATAAGATTAATGATTTGGCAGTTAAGAGATTTACTGTGGCTTATTGTTTACTTGAATTTATTTTGCAAAATTGTATCTTTGTTCAGAGCTATTTGTGTTTAGATATTCCCTACTGAAAGGGGATATTACATCTCCTAAAAATAGGTGTAGGATCAACATCCAAAGGATTTTCTAAAATATAATCTCAAGTTCAACATTGATATCTTTAAGAATCACCCATAAGGTTTAGATAAAATTATAAAAAGGTCACATAATATCCTAATAAATATAGATAATTCATGGAAGACATCTTCCAATAATTTGTTGATTGGTATCACTAGATAGGACAATTAGTCTCATAATAACTCAACATGGAACACAACGTAAAGAAAAACACATAAGAATTTATCAGGACATTCTTTTCATATAAAAAGTATGTTAAACATGGTCAACATATAGCTAGAAAGTGCCTTCTTCGAATCAATAATATTGCACAAATAACTTAACTTGAATCACGAAATTCAAAATTATGATTTATAAGCATGAAATCAAAGTTATGGAAACTAAAAATTGTTCACAAGAAAGATCAAAAGGTAAAAATTATGTCAACGTATATTTTAATCATACACCCATTATATAAATAAATTTAATTCCTAAGAGACATTTGTTCATTCTTTCTAGATGCATCTATTAGTGTAAGAGTATTCTCCTTTAAGAATACTACTATAAGTAGTTAGCAGAGTGGCATGCAACACCTAGATCTTCTAGCCCAACTCTTTAATCACAAGAATTAATAGGACAAATGCACTTCCTAGATTATATTCATGCCATAACCATAGATAATGAATCCATGTCTATATTAATTTCTCATGTGAAAGAATGTGCACCCATATTACTTTATATCAGGTATGAGCAATAATAATATTTAACTATATAAGTATCAAGGGGAGTAAATTTCTTGTCTTTGAGTGTTGATACTAGATTAGCCCAATAATGTTTGCTCATAGCTATTATAGGATATATCTATAAATAATATTGAATGTATTGAATATCAATGTGATTTACATGCTACAACAAAAAATTCTTAATGATAATAAATACCAATAAAATCTTTCATGAATGAGATACTTTTTAAAAGGAAAATAACCCAATTTAGTCTAAGAAAGGTTCCAAATTACCAGCACATGGTTTCAATAAATAACTCAAAATGAACCCAAGAGTTCATAAACTATCACTCTACAAAGTTAGAATGGTCACCAATGTTCATTTATCAAGAAACTTAAGCATAGGATTGAATGGAAATAGTAAAGCTAATTAGTAAAAGTGTTTCTCAAGTCATACCAACACTTGATCTATCCTTTCAAAGAATCAAAACCAAATGGTGACTATAATGCTAACTTACTATCAAGGTTAGAGAATATTTAATATAAGGACCTTGATCCAATATGCAAACATGGATGAGATTAAGAGAGATTACTAAAACATTTTAAGATACCTTTAATAACAAGTAAGGGAGATATAGATATTGAAACTAACTTGCATATTTTACTAAGCATAGAAACTCAACCTTTTTTGGTAAGATAACCTATTCTCTTATATTAATTAACCCTTAACTAATATTTATGAAAATGGTTATCTAAGCATTTATTTAATGTTCTAGCCAACTATCACTTCTATGATAATTAGTAATGATCTCTAGAGTGTAAACTATGCATCCAACATAGTAACTTATCTAAAAGAGCCAATACAAAATTCTTTAAGAGCTAGTACAAAATGCTCTAGTAACTTAACTAATGCTCTACCCCCTGCTAGTTAAGAGTAGAAAATAGATTTATTTTGGGGCTTTAACTCTAATTCAATTAATATAATGAAATAACTAGAAATAATATATAAAAGACACCAACACATCATTTCTTATTAACTTGCTCAATATTTTCCACTCAATGCTACAATGTTCAACTTCTAAATAAGGCATTCATATCCCAGTTGATTTATTCAAAATTAAATCAATAATTCCAAGCATAAAAATAATTAAACTTAGATTTTTTTAAGAGAAAAAACACTCATACATTTATTAGGGTTAGTAGGGTAAAAAAATAAATATGCTTTAAAAACCCTACATTTAGGTATTCCACTCAAAGCAACAATATTTTAGGTTCAAGATAAAACCCATAATAGAGAAAAAGAAAAATCATATTTGAAATATAAATCAAGGCCCAATAACTAATTATATATTCCATTAATTAATAGTAGATAAAATTAATTAATTTTGGAATAAAATTTCCATTCCCACAACACCTCTATATCATATGCGTTATAGGCTCTTTTATGCATGTTTAATCATGCGTATAAGATCGTATATCCAAACAAAAATAGATGGAGATTTCATAATGCAAAATAATTTTTTTAATGAAAAACTTATCAAATGGAGGAAGGAAGCTTGCCTAATTATTTTGACCATTCTAAAAATAAGACTCTTCTTCCCAAACCTGTCCTCATAAAACCTTCATACATTCTCCTTAGCTATTCCTTGAATGCAGGAGACAAATTGTAAATTTTTTAAGGTAGATAATACCTCTTTGTGGCTTCAAATGGAAGCCCAAGAGGGTTAAACATGCATCCATAGATTCCCAATAATTCCCATGACTTATTTGCACACTTTCAACAAATGGCAATGGAAATTTATTCCCATATAAACCCTAGTTGGCCTTTTCCCCAAATAACTTAGATTCATTTTGTTTATGATAAAAAATACAATAATTGCCAAAAAATTTATTTGACTTTACTTACCTCTTTTTTAATTCATAAAATCAACCCCTCTAAGTTAAATCATGGCTAGTTAAACAATGATAATAAAGCATAACAATTTATTTGAATTCTTTTTTATTTTGACTTAATAATTAGTAATGATATTATTTTCACAAAATGTCTCCTAGATCTAGATGACCTTTTGTAAAATTCCATCCGAAGAAGAATCTTACACAAATTTTTTGACCCCAAACTTCTCGATGGAAGGATTTTATATAAACATATTTTGATAAAAAATTATCTCATAAAAAATTCTTATTAATAATACATTAAGTCACACCTTATTAGGAATTCAACATAGATGTTCATTCATTTGGTTCCTTGTGCCCACTATGTAAGGTATTTAGTCATTATTTGAAACACAATGATAAATTTTCAACCTTATACCAAAAATCCATGGTCATATAGGTACTAATCAAAATAGGTCATACAATCCAATATGCAACTTATTCAGTTCCATATAAAGAAGACTAAATTACAAACATAACTATTTTTAAATATCAAGAGTATAATATCCTACAATGCTCAATCATATAAGTAATGTATAATCCTGAATAGGCCTAGCTATAAGTAATATAAGTGTACATAATTTATGATAAAATAATCTATATTTAGGATGGTACTTAGCCAATGAAGGGTGCCAAAACTGGGATTATGACATCCTTCCCTCCTTAAAGGGGAACTATCCTAATGACTAAGGAGAAAAGGAATAGTTCATAACTAAGGGAAACTTATGAGGTTCCCCACAAAAAAGATTAAATTGACAATATAACTACTTATAAATATCAAGAGGACATTATCCTACAATTCTCAATCATATAAGTGATGGATAAACCTGAATAAGCCCAGCTATAAATGATATAAGAATGCATATTTTATGATAAAATAATGTACAAGACTAGTACTTAGCTAACAAGGGTGACAAATTTGGGATTATGAAACATGCCTCTCCTTTAGTTGACCACATTAATAAATGAAATGGATTTCAAAGGGTGATTTTTTGATTCTATAATCAAGGTCTTTCTCATCTATTTGGGGGTGGTTTTGGAAGCAATCAGGGAGTTCATATGCATGATGTATTTTGAGACATCATGTTGAGTGAAGGTCAAATCTGAAATGGCACCCATGTTTATGGGTAATATCATAATAGCCATGGTGGATAAAGTGTAGGTTTATGAAATTGTAGAGAAGTTGGTGAAACCATGGTTTTAGGTAAGGTTGACAATATCTTGGAGGATTTTTAGGGAACTGCCCCATTTTCTTTAATGTTTTTGTGTAATGATTTCTAAGGGCTAGTGCCCCTATTAACTTACACAAGCTATAAAAATGTTACATGATGTTTTTGGGTTTAAAAAATAGATAAAATAAGCACTTAATCAACTATATACAAAGGGTTTTCTTATTTTTTTAAACGTTCAAGTATGCAAGGCTCTTATGGCATTACTAGTGGATGTTCTAGACCTTTGGTGGTTGAGTAGGGAAATCTTAACAAAGAGTCTTTTGGGTCAAATGTTTGGAATGTAATTGAATCAATAAAATCACTAAAAGAGGTGCTTATTTATTCAATACTAAGTGAGATTATATATCCTAATGTTTAGGATATTATGACTCACAACACAACTAACCACACATAAGAAACACCCCATTTAACTATCATATGTCAATCAAAGGTGTAAATCACCTTGAGACATTTATCATAAATAGCTAGGATAAATTAATTATTATCACATTCCCTCATTAATTGATCATAGCCTGAAGAGAAAAAGAGATTTTTTTTGAATGCCTCAAACTTATCATGTGCAAGTGACTTCATGAAGACATCTGCACACTGGTCCTGAGTGGGGAAATACTAGAGCTGTATGTTGTGCTACTGAACAAGTTCATTTATGAAATAAATTTTAACCTCTATGTTCTTTGTTATCTCATGAAATAATGGATTATGAAAAATATGTAAAAGACCCTAATTATCATAATTTAGAACTATAGGTTGAATATGTGGAACTCCAAGTCCTAAAAGAATGTGATGTATCCATATCGCTTCACAGACATCTCCTACTATAGTGTGATATTATACCTCTATAGAATATCTAGAAACATAATTCTACTTCTTAATTTCCCATGAAATTAGACCATATCTTAAAAAGAACACAACTCCATAAGTGGATATCCTATCATCAATAGAAGTTACATGATCTACATCCATGTATCCTATCAAGAAGAACTTATCATTATTTTTGTACTCTAGGCCATACTAAACTATACCTCTAATGTATCTCAAAACCCACATTACTACTTTCTAATGTGTCACCTTTGCTTCATACATGAACTGAGAAAGGTAGATGATAACATAGCTAATATCTGGCCTAGTATATGTCAAGTAAATGAGACTCTCAATCAACTACCGATAGAGAGTTACATTTAATTTTGGTGATGGATTTATATGATAAATTTGATGTCTTATCTCCATAGGTGTTGTAATAGGCTTGCATTCCATCATCTTTTATTTATTGAGCAATGTCTTGGTATACTTAATCTATGAAATAAAATGTAATGTTATTTTTGACATAACTCCAAACAAAGATAATAGTATAGCATCCTAACATCTATCATGTTGAATGGTCACTTGAGATCATTCTTAGTTGAATCGATCATTTTCACTATGTTGTCAGTGATGACTAGATCATCGACATAAACAAACATTATAACAATCTCCCTCTCATGATTTTTTAAGTAGAGGTTAGGATCATATGGACTCCTATTGAATCCATATTGTATGAGATGCTTATCAATCTTGATGTATCAGGATTGAGGAGCCTATTTTATCCCATAGAGAGACTTGATAAGCCTCTAAACTTTTTGTTCCTAATTAGGTGCCATATCCTTCAAGTTGAGTTATGTAGACTTACTCTTTCAAATATCCATTGAGAAAGGTACTTTTTATTTAAATTTGATGGAATTTCCATCCAAACTATGTAGCCGTAGCAAAAACCATCCTGATAGTCTTTATCTTAGCTATGGGAGCAAAAATATCCTCATAGTCAATGCCTTCTTTATGAGCATACCTTTTTATAATAAGCCTTGCCTTGTACTTATCAATACTACCATATAATTTGTGCTTGGTATTAAATACACATTTTCATCTAATAGGCTTCATCTTTGGTGGAAGATCAACAAGCTTCTAAGTGTTATTATTCATCAGTGACTGATATTATATATCCTTGGCATCTTTCCAAGGTCTAAACTATAGAGCTTCTGTTATTATAGAGGGCTCAAATGTTTCTTGAAAAATACTCATATGGTCCATATTAACCTCTTATCGAGTCATGATTTAATTCCTTGGTCTTGAAGTGAATGTATCTAGTATTCCATTCAAGTTAGTATCTTGTATAGTACTTGTATACTACTTAGGCATACACTAAAATATAGGTGGTTGTGCTAGAGATCTTGTTTAACTATCTTCCTTTTCACTTTCATCATCACTATTTGAAAATATTATAGGACTTTTTCTTGTATCATTTTCCTATGTATAAGGTGGATTGATTCCACTCTTTTCATCAAACACTACATCTCTGGTTATTAGTACCTTCTTTGTTTCTAGATTAAGGAGCCTATATGCCTTGGATTGTGCACTATATCCCACAAAAACACATTCCTTTATTTTCTTATCCAAATTCTTCCTTTTATTTTTAGGAACATGCATATATGATTTGAAACCAAAAACTCGAAGGTGAGTAACCTTTTGTTTTTTCCTTATCCAAGCTTCATGAGGTGTGATTCCACAAGAGCTTTGGTGGGTGACCTATTCAATAAGTAGACTATAGTGTGACAAGATTCTACCCAATATATATTAGGTAATTTTGAATTCTCAACCATGAGATGAAACATTTCCATAAAGAATTTATTACACTATTCTACAACTCCATTCTATTGAGTTGAATATGGAGCTATCAATTGCTGATTGATTTCATTCACATTGAGATAGGTTGAGAATTATTTGTAGGTGTATTCCCCCCATGATTTGAGAGGGGGGTCTTGATTTTCATACCAATTTAATTTTAAAATATGGCATTGAATTATTTGAATAATTGAAAATCTTGATCCTTAGTCTTTAATAAATATACCCACATTTTTTGTGAGTAATCATCAACAAAAGGTAAAAGTATTTTTACCCTCAAAGACTAGGATCAAAATGTCTACAAAGATTGGTGTGAACCAAGTCCAACTTACCAAATGATCGATACTCAATATTTCCAAAGGGAGTTCTTCTTTGTTTTCCTACTAAACAACTAGTACATATATCAAAGAATTGCTTGAGTTTGGGAAGACTATGAACCATATCGTATTTGCTCAATTGTACCAAATAAAATTAACTCAAGTGACCATATCTTATGTGCCATAAATTTCCTAGTTCTGTACCTTTGACCACAAGTGCTCGATTATCATTTTGAAAAAAGTCACGATGACACATTTTTCAATGTTTTAAGCCTTGGAAATCACTTTAAAATACCTAAAATTGTCTTTGATGTGGCAAAATTTTTGACCATTTTAGTGATTAAATTCAACCATGAGGTTGTGGTCAAGTAGATGATTAATAGATAACAGATTTTTTGTAAGTCATATAAAACATTTTAAATGTCGCAATTTATGTTTCCAAGTTGAATTTTGATGTCACCACTGCCTTGTGTTGTATATGAGGTATCATCTCCAAGTGATACATTTCCATTTGATTCTATTTTTTTAAAGTAAAAAACCAATCTTTTCTCCTTGTAATGTGTCTAGTTTCCCTTGAATCAACATACCAAACTACACTTGGATGATTGGTAGACTCATGTATTTGAGTAGCTAGGCCATATTCCTCTTTTAAAGAATCATTATCTTTAGCAATATTGCCATGTTGTTTAGGCTTAGAATTTTTTTGTTTCCACTTGTATTGTTATTGTGGTTGTTTCTTTTTTGTTTGTGATGATTTGTTAAAAGAGGGCTTCTTGCTTGATGAGCCCTATCAAAATGTGTTGTACCAATAACTTTTTAAGTCATGTACCTATCTTCCATAAATTTGACATTATTTAAAAGAACTTGATCTATTCCATTGTTGGTTTTGTTGATTATTCTACTTTGGAGATTGCTTTGGACCCTTCATGGGTTTCTTCCTCTTTTGATTCAATGTAAGTGCATGCTAGTCATCTGCTTCCTCTAAATTATGCAAAGTTTCCTCTTATTGCAATAAAATTATCAACATGTCAAAGGTTGTTTTTATCCTGTGACATTAAATGTGGTCATAAATATCCTATATGTGGGGGGTAGTGCTCTAAGGACTATAAGGACAAAATGATCATATACCACCAGTTTGCCCAAAGATTGAAGCAAATCCCACAAAGTTGCAACCCTTCTAAGGAATGTTTCTACTTTTTCATTTGATTTGAGCTTGAGAATGTGAAATTTCCTCTAAAGATGCAAGATTTTATTTTGAATCTTAGCTTCATATAATATTTTAAGATTATCCCAAACATCTTTTGTAGTTGTAGCACTATGGATATGAGGTTATACCTCATCTAAAACTCCAAACATGATAATTAACTTAGAATTTTTATTAGCTTTGTTATATTTTTGTTATTTATTAACATCTAGTACATTTTTGAGCCATGTGCCTTCTACCACTAACCAAATATATTCAAAATCTAGATGTGTTTGTACTTCTATTTTCCATGCTACGTAATTATTATCATGAAGCAATTATGTGTCAGGGAGCACAAAATGTGGTCTAGAACTAGACGTTATGAAAGTTATAAATGAAAAAGAAATACAAGTGTGTTTAAGTGTATAAATGAAATGTGCATTTGAAAAATGTAAATAAAAAGAAAAAATGCATACATAAATATGAAAAATTGCATAGAAGCATATAATGGACGTCAAACTTTGCTGAAAATACATCCAAAAATGTGATCAAAGATTGGATTTTAATTTCAACTAAAAATGCATCTAAGGAGCAAATGATGTTATAATTTTCCTATTTTAAGAAAATTTTGAGGTTTTTTTAGGAGAAAAATATCCTTCCTCTTTGTTTCAATCTTTTTAATTTTAGAAAAATAATAGCCAATTTTGGTATTTTAAAAGTGAAAAAATAGCCTCTTGGACTAAAAAATGGATTTTCACCTTTACAATTTTCACTTTCCATTTTAACTTTCACCAATGAAATTTTCAAAATGAAAAATTTGAAAATATCACCCTCCAATAAAATTAGCCCATTTATAATGATCCCTCTTCCCAGTCTTTGTTAAATATATGGATGTGACATTATATGATTATATTTAAAATAAGGAATTTTAAATAAATATAATTATATTAATAAAATATATTTAGTCAAAATATCAAAGAATTAATAATATAGAAAAAAACTTTGTGAACCTATTGGAAGAAATGAAATGCTATGACCTGAAAGAGTGCTATTTTGTAGATGGGAAATATAAAAGAGATTTAGTTGAATTTTCAAAGCTCGAGAGATCTCACACAAGAGTATCAATAGGTTAACTCTTGGGAAGGAGTGGATGGAGGTTGGGATGCATAAATAATCTTCTAATGGCTATAGGTCAATAGACCCTACTAAAGTTAGGTGATATAGCTAAATGGCAACATAGGTTAATGCTTTTATAGGATGCTTAGTAGTGGTAGTTGGATGTTGCTCTAGATAACATCTATTCAAATAAGGTCGATGAAAAATAAAATACAAGTGTGTGCCAAAAAAAGGGTGACATCAAACAAATTTATGCCATTGACCTTTAGTAGGGTTTGTGTTTGGGTGATCACAATTGGTAAGCTTGATCTACTACTCAGATCTAGTGTGACACCATTGAGATGATGAGGGAGCCATGATTTAAACAATCCTTGTGGAAGCCAATATCAATAAAAATTGATATTAAAACAATAATTTATCATTGAAATATTTTGTAGATCTAAGATGTCCATATGATGGTTTTTTAAGAATCTCATATAAAATAATTTAGATTAAATTAAATCTGAATATAAATTTTACTTCCTTTCAAATCTCACTTAGACAACATGTTGGTTGATTAGATGAGATAAATACTCAAATCAAATAGAGGGTTGATGCAAATATAAAGTTTTAGTATTGTCAATAAAAATTGATCAATATCTAATATATATTCTAGATTTGAGTTAAACAAATAATTTCAAACCCTCTCTTGCCTAAATTTACATGCAAGATTTGACAAACAAATATTGAATACAAGATCTGAAAATACATAGTCAAACCCTCAAATACTAGATCTTGAATAACATGATAGAATGAAGTCAAATAATGCTTTCAAAAATATGGAATTTTATCCTTTCACAAATTAGCCAAAATTCCGATAGTATTTCAGCTTGGGATGGAAAAAATTAGAGTAGTGTGATGCATCCAAAGATCACACATACTTGGATTTTGATCTCCACTGGATATTTTATGCTTCAAAAATGATTCATCAAGATTTCCTAATCTGATACCAAATAAAATATGGAATGGAATTAGATTAACAAGAACACTACAAGAGGTGCTTATTTATACAACACTAAGTGAGATTAGATATCCTAATCTAGAGGATATTATGACTCACAACATAACTAACCACACATAGGAAATACCCCATCTAACTAACCTATGTCAATAAAAGGTATAAATCACCTTGAGATATTTATTACAAATAGTTAGGATAAATTAATTATTCTAACAATATTATGACACATATCTCTACTTTAGCTGACCACCTTCAAACATGAAATAGACTTCAAAGGGTGATTTTTTTATTCTATAATCAATAAGGTCTTTCTCATATATTTGGGGGTGGTTTTGGAAGCAATTAGGGAGATCATATGCATGACTTATTTTTAGATGTCTTGTTGAGTGAAGGTCAAATTTGAAATGGCACCCATTTATGCATAATATACTACTAGCCATGGTGGATAAAGTGTAAGTTTATGAAATTGTAGATTATTTGGTGAAACCATGGTTTTAGGTAAGGTTGAAAACATATTGGAGGATTTTAAGGAGTTGTCCCATTTTTTTTAATGTTTTGTGTAATGATTTCTTAGGGCTAATACCCCTATAAACCTTTCAAAAGCTATATAAATGCTACATGATGGTGTTTGGGTTTATAAAATGCCTAAAATAAGCACTTAATCAACCATATACAATGGTTTTTTTGGTTTTACATTCAAGTATGCAAGGCTCTTATGACATCACTAGTGGATGTTTTGGACCTTCGATGGTTTAGTAGGGAAATCTCAATATAGAGTCTTTTGGGTCAAATGTTTGGTATGATGACAAATAATTTTCTCCTTTTATGGTAGTTTAAGGGGTAAGTTTGGCAGGAGGCATTCCAATGAAAAGGTGGCATGTGGTTGTAGACACCCCATTTTGGCTGTATTCCCAACCTAACCGGACTTTAGAATGATTTTTATCAAATAATGCAAATTAAGACTAAGAATCATATAATTTCCCAATTTCATATGTATATTAGGTATTAGTTCCCAAATTCATGTCAAGTCATCTCTATTTGGGGTATTATCTTGTACGTAAATATAACCTCCCATAGGTTCATCTCTAGTCAAATTACAACCTAAAAAATTGATAGATTGGCCTTTGGACCCATTAAGCAAAGAACTTAAACAATTCATAAGATGAAAAATGCTAAATAGAATGAATGAATTAAGTAAATATTATTAACTACTAACATGAAATTTCCATATGCAATGCGTGAATATCAATTTAAAAAAAATAAATTTTCAATAAAAATGAGGTCATGATGATGCCATCATCCTCAAAGTCAAGGAATTGAAAATATCTCCATTACATCATTAAATTTAGAAATGGAGAGCCATGCTTAATAAATAGGATCTCTATCCAAAATATTAATTATTTATCCCCTCCTAAATCTAACCAAAGTTAAATCTAAACTAAATACACATGAATTAAGGTTAATTTTAAAACCTATAAATACAAGTTCCAAGGCCATTATTTAACAAGCTCTCAAGCTAAAGTTATAATGCTGAATTGTTAAGACATAGCTTCACATGCCAAGCCAAGCCAAGGTGGACAAGGAGAGGTACTATCAAAAAGGAAAATGCATTAAATAAAAGAATCCATTACACATATAAGCTGAGCAAACCAACTACCCAACAAGTAAATTTGAAGTTACAAGGAGGGTAAAAGGGAATTTCTCTTTTGTTTTCTAGTTATGTTTTGATTTGTTCTTGTTAATTTTTAATCCCTCAAGTATCTAGGCTTGATAATCATTTATTTTATGATTTTTGGATTCTTATGATACATAATGGCATGCTTCATGGAACAAATCAACCCAAAACCATTGAGGGAGTGATATTGGACTCTTAAAATCCAAGAAAAACTCACTCATGATCTTTATTTTTTTCCTATGTTTTTATTTCATATATTTTTTTATTATGTTTGGTTTTCATATTTATTCTCAAATAAATTAAAAATACGTCACTTGAATACTTGACTAATTCACTTCACTACTCTATCATCACTGGACTGCTTGACCATCACTTGATAGATCGACTCCATTGCTCAATTATGCTGATTGATTACTTGACCATCACTCAACTAATTAGTTGCACCACTTGAAATATTGAATTTGAACTAAATTATTAATTAGTTTTAAAAAAACCTAACATTATAACTATTTAATGATAATTTTTTTTTTACCATTGCCATCACCTAACACCACCACTCATTTGACAATTTTTGTTTTCATCCAACACTATCACCATTATTTAACTATTTATACCATTTCATGACACCATCACCATTTTTTGATACCTTATTTTTTCATCCAATTTTTTTTTCCATTTCCCAATAATGCCACCATCATCTAACACCATCTATATCACTCAACATTATCACTATCTCCTAACACTGTCACTATCACCCAATACCTTATGATGTCAATTGACACCTTCCTACAATCATGCAAAACCTTATGCTATCACCCAACACCTTATACCATTACTTGAAACCATTATCATCACCTAACACCTTATGTTATCACACAACTAATCCTATCATTGAGTACATGATGTTGCTCAATAATTACTTACAGGAAACTAAGTTAAAGAGAGAAGATTTTTAAATATTTTTAAAATTGTTCTTGTTTTTTTGGTGCTTAAAATTCACTTAATAACTTTCCTTTTTGATTTTCAAAATTACATGTTAAAACAATCAAAATTTCTAAACTTTTGAATTCACATTTATTTAAGTGCTCTAAAAAGAACAAAAACATTAGATTAGTGTTCCTAAGAGCTTTCACTTTTTTGTTTTTTAAAAAAGTACTGTCTCTTTTCTTATATCAGTTTATTTTTAGCAAAAAATCACATGGATGGTCTCCCCCATCCCATTTAGGGAACTTGGGTGATAAAAAATGCATCATTTTTTCTCTATTGGTTGAGTCATAGAAGTGAAGAAAAGTTGTGTATGCTCTCCCCAAGATCTTAGTGACATGGGTGACTCAGAAACAACCCCAAAGTTTTTCCATTTCTATTTATTTATTTTTTATCATTGGCTTATGAACAAGAGTTCATAACCTCCTCATGAGTTATATATGAGGAATTTGACCCATGATTTCATCTCCCAACACTTTCCAACCCCATTCCATGGTGGGGTATAAAAATTGAGAAAATTATTGGATGGGATAGTGGCGAGAAGTTAAGCTGACCAATCCAATAGGTACTTGAATCTTGCATGTACTAGACATTAAAATTCATTAAGAAGTACACAAATGAATTAATTATATAAAGGAATAAACAATTGCATAACAAGCTAGGTGGTAACCATCTAATTAAAGTGTTAATCCCTTGTGTTAGCTTTACATGTGGGACATATAGACATTTAAAAATTATAGATTTATATCAACCCCACTTGCTACAGAATATCCATCCAAATGTCAATTTGTTTCAACAATCTAAATTCATGCCATGTACCAATGCTTGAGAAATAGAGGGTGCATAAAAACTCTACCTAAATTCACTCTTACTTTATTGGATTAATAATTAATTCCCTTTGAACATTGGTATATCAGTTGAAACTTTGACAGAGACTATATAACCTTGTCAATTTTTAGGATAAGGCGTGCACTTAAGTGTTTTTATTATTATTTTAATTGCATTGGGTTTTTGATCTAAAATTACCTTTTGTGTCAAAATTGCATCCAAAATAAGTTAAAACATAGTACATGTTACACACACCACTTTGAGTCAAGAAGTGTTACGCTGTCAAAATCCTTCCAAACAATTGCCTTATAGATTTTCAAAACCTACCTTTTGTGATTTTTTTTAAAGAGGCATTGTTACATTGCCTAATTTGTTTTAAGACATTTTACCTTTGTTCAAAAATGATTCTAAAATAGTGTCATTATGCTACCTATTTGAGTCTAAGCCATTGGTTTATTTTAAATTGCAAGTCTTTCAAAATCTATCCTTCGAAGTTTAGATCTAAAATAATTGGTTTACACTTGAGTCTTTTTTACAACTTGGGATTGAGTGGTTCACCTTTCTATCTTTAGATTGTGAAACTTGGGTGATTTTTAGTTTCATTTTTAAATACCTTTGCCTATAGACCAAGTTTTGCTTTACCTCATCTTACCATGATTCCAATTTTCTATCTTAGACCAAGTGTGTCATTTGTTTAAAATTATGATTTTTAGTCTTGAGAGTTTTTAAAATTCATATTCCTAGCCTAAGTTATGTGCCAAGACCTATCTTATGTGCCTAAATCACTTTTATTTCAAATGCCCAGCCCATGTTTGTTTGTGTCATGACCTATTACATATGCCTAAATCAAATTTGTTTCTAAAGACCTAGTTTAAGTTTTTTTTCAATTCCAATTTCACACTTAGACCTAGACCAATTCCAAGTTCCATGTCTAAATTGACCATGTTCAAAATTAGACCTTTTCCAAATAGTAAATATTTCAACAAAATTGCATAGTCATCCCAAGTAAGGGTTTATTTTTAAACCCACATTCTAATCTAATCAAAGTCATTTTTGATCCCACTTAGACTATGTCAATTGAATCCCTTTCATTACCTATATGTAGACCATGCCAATTATTGAGTCCAAATTCACCCTCTTTGAGATCATGCCAATTATCAGGGATCAAGACAACCCTATTTGGGATAATTTATAATTACCTAGTGAGCCCATGCCAATTATCATATGCCAATACCACCCTTATTTGGTCTAATTAAAGTACCAAGTTTAACCTTTCAGGGCTAATTTCTCTAATAAAAATATCTGATCCCATACTTATGTTGATAATCCTCTTTTAGCCTACATTAGCAACCAATATCTCTAACACCCAAGGATTATAATTTTAGGCCCTCCTCCTTTGGTTTGTGATAGAAACCAATCTCTACAGTACCCAAGGATTACCAATCTAGGTCCTCCTCTTTTAGCCTATGTTAGCAACCAAGCTCTATAGTGCCCAAAGATTACCATTACAGATCCTTTTCCTTTGGCTTGTGTTAGCAACCAAGATCTATAGAGACCAAATATTAACACTACAGGCCTTCCTCCTTTAGCCTGCATTAGTAACCAAACTTCACAGTGACCAAGGATTAACATAAGCCCTCCTCTTTTGGCATGCATTAGTAACCAAGCTCTACAATGCATAAGGATTACCATTCCAAGCCCTCCTCATTTGGCATGCATTAACAACCAATCTTAAAAATTCCCAAGGATTACCATTTTAATCCCTCCTAATTTGTCCTACATTAGTAACCAAGATCTACAACATCCAAATATTACCATTGAAGGCCCTCCTCCTTTGGCCTACATTAGTAGCCAAGATCTCCAGTGTCTTAAGATTACCATTGTAGGCCCTCCTTTATCTTGCATTAGAAAAAAAAACCAAAACACCCAATAATTACCATTCTAGGCTTTCCTCCTTTATCTTGTGTTAAGAACCAGACTCTATATCAGCTAAGGATTACCATTCTAGACCCTCCTCCTTTGGCCTACATTAACAACTAAGCTCTACAATACCTAAGGATTACCATTATAGGCCCTACTCATTTTTCTTATGTTAGTAACCAAGATCCAAAACACCCAATTATTACTATTTTATACCCTCCTCCTTTGTCATACATAAGAAACTAAGATTTGTAGTGCCCAAAGATTACAATTTCAAGCCCTCCTCCTTTGCTCTACATTAGCAACCAAGCTCTATAGAACCCAATGATTACCATTCAAGATCCTTCCCCCCTTTTTTTCTAATTATAGTATCTCATTATCTTAATAAGGTTATGCAATCACAACTAGGAGTATTATGATTACCATCTTAGACCCATAGCTAGTCTTTATTGAGCCCATCGTTGATGAGCCTATTTTCAAAGATCCCATTCTCAAATCTTAGGTCATTACTCATCCATTTCCAAATTTTCCCCACTTTAGAAAAGTCAAGATAAAGGTGACCGAGATACAACATAGCCATTCATTAGCTCTCCAAGAGCCATTATTTATAGACCAAAATGTGTCTAGATCTGAGATTTTGTAAACAAATGTAAGCCAAGGCCAAGAAAACCAACCAATCCTTGATGTTTTATTGAAAAACCTATTCATTATTAGTTAACCTATGATAAATCATCCTTAAACCATTACCCTATCTTTGAGGAACCTCAATTTGACAAGCTAGTCTATGTGGAGTTGCATGTTGACCATTGGCCTATCTTTGAGGAGTCTCACTTTGACAAGCCAATCTCTATGGAGTTGAGTGTTGACAATTTCCTTTTTGTTGAACAAACTCAATTTGACAAGACAATGTTTGTTAAGTCACCCTTTAATCACTTCTCTATATTTGATGTGCCTCAATATGAAAAGCCAGTCACTATGGAGTTTCCTATTGACCATTTCCCTTTTGTTAAGGAGTCTCACTTTGACAAGCTACTATTTGTTGAGTCCTTCTTAGAGGAGCATAGTTTTTAAGATCCCATTATTCAACTACAAGCCATTACTCTTCCAATACCAAACATTCAACACAAAATATTTTCCACCATACCATAAAAAGAATCAACATTAAAGTCATGTTATATTTTTGAACTAAGATTAGATTTAACATCAAAAACAAAATCAATTTTAGTCTTAACATCAGATTCATAGTCTTTTGAGTCATATTCAATCTCATAATTAGAATATATTGGTGGATGTTATGCTATTAGTTACATACAACTTGAAAATTAGTTTAAATATATTTATGATCCTTCCATAGTTTTTGAGGATGTTTACTTTAGTATCAACATAAGTTATCCTAGTATATTCTACAAGGATTGTGCTACCTTTTACCATTTAATTACTATTCCATCTTCCATTGATATTGTTAATCAACCTAGGCATTATGTTGACATTCCACCTCCCACAAGTGTTGATTGGGATCGAGAGCATCACACATTATTAAACTACATCCATTGTGACATATCAATTATAGAATATCAGGGGGACCAAGATTACATTCGTACAAAACAATAAAAATATCCTAGTGAAACCTTTTCAAAGGTGTTATGTGTTAATAAAGTCCAAGCTCAACATCTTCTAGTGAAACCTTGTTTGAAGTGCTAAAAGACAATCAAAGTTAAAAGACAACGTTCCTTAGTGAAACCATCTCATAGGTGCTATAAGACAATGAAGAATTTTTTTTTAGTGAAACCTCTTTGAGTAACCAATAGATAAGCACAAAAATTATTCATTTCTTGATGAAGACATTATTAAAGATAATTGTTGACCATTTTGGTCACAATTGGAGGAGCAACTTTTAGTTTTGAGTGCAAGGTTTTATGGAATACACGAAGGCATTTTAGTATTCTAGTTTAAGTTTGGTAGGAAGAATGCAAAAGGGACTTTGCATATTTTTAATTTTTAGCCTTCACACTTATGTTCCAATTTTAGTCTTTGAATAAATTATTTGGCATTTTTGTTGCGTCAAATTAGAGATTTTATTCTGAATTAAAGTTCAAGATAAATTTGAAGGTTGTTCTATTTTAGGTCTTCACAGTAAATGTTCATAGAAAATGTTTGGATTTTTTGCAAAATAAAGTCATATCTTGTGCATGATAAATTTTCTAAAGGCTTTAAATTTTTTTTCCAAAAGTTTTACTCTTCAAAAATTGTGTTGAAAAATTTAAAACTTTTATTTGGACAATTTGTTTGAAGGATTCAAGAGAGTCTCTAAGTTATTCAGTCTTCAAGAAAATTACATGAGGAACTATTAGGATAATTATTCTAAACAAATATAATGAAGATAAAATCCCAAGCAATAAGATCAAATTTGTATAGTGAGGAGGAAGCTTTCAACACTTGGCCATTTCTTTGTCCTTGCTACAAGCCACATGTCAACATTTTGTAGCCCTAGACCTATGTAAAAGTCTTTCAAGACTTGGTAGTTTTCTTCAAAATTTATTCAAGATTCTTCAAAAATCCATTTTGCATTTAAACTTTTGGTAATTTTTAAAGTAAGTGGGTATGCAGGATGAATCCACATGGTGACCCAAAGCCCTATAACTATATGTGTAGTTGAGAAAAATCAATCAGAATAGTGGGTTAACAGGATTATGCCATGTAGAAAAATATTACTTCATCATTGAATGATGGTCTAATGATAGATTCTTTTCTTTATTCAACACTTATTCAATTTTTTATGGATTGCTTAGAGTCACGTGTCATTCTCTTAGCAAACCTAGGCCTATGTAAAAAGTCTTTTAAAATGTAGTATTTTTCTTTAGGTTTTCTTGATTATTTCCACATCATCAAAGTTCTAAACTAGTAGGTAAGTAGGATGCTTCCATGTATTGCAATCCCAGTAACCCACCCCCTAGAGTCATCTATGTAGTTGTAAAAGTGTGTCAAGTAGGTAAGTGGGATGATGCCACAAGGTAAAATACTAATAACCCACCATCCTAGATCCATTTACTAAGTTCAAATTAGTAAATCTCTAGGTGAATGAGAAGTCTAAATGAAAATATCTACAGGGGTCCTTGATCTAAATAGAAAATCCATTACCTAAAGTGATAAATACCAAAATGATGATGCATGGTAATTATGAAATAAAAAAATCAAATGCTATTAGAGGTTGACTAGTTTTTGAGTGTCGAAGCGAGTTCCATGTCAACAAAGCCAATAGAAAAGTAATGAATAAAGTGAGGGTTAATGAAATGAAATCACCTGGCAACAACGATGTCATCAATGCACTAGCTTAAATTTTATAGCCCATCTATTTGTCAAAACCATCAAAGGTTGAATAATGATCATGTAACTAAATTTATTCATAAAAATAAATCTTGATTGGTTTGATGCACAAATCATGGTACAAATGAATAATAATGTAGGTGAAATGATGATAAAGTAATGAAATATAGCTGAATTCATCATGGGAATAAATGTATCCATAAGAAGATAAAGGAGAAGTTGTAGGTTGAGGTGATGTGGAAGACAATTATGCAAGTGTGGCTATGGTAATCTAAAGGAGATTCCCACTACCTTGAACCCCTTCCCTAATCATGATTTGAAGTTTTAACTAACCTATTAGTGGGTATGAGTAGTAAAGAGCTAAAGCTCTCCAATTTTGCCTATTTAAGTAGACAAAATTGTAATCAACAAAAGACTCTCTTTTAGTATAGAAACACTACAAAAGTTGCCTTGTCTAGGATCCCTATGTTTGGTATGACTGGACTCTGCCTTTCTCTAATGTTATATTTTCAATATTTTTAATTGATATAAGACATGAATTTATATTATTTATGCTAATATGATTATGTGATTTTTATGCTTAGTTGATCTACATTTGTGATGGGAGTTGTTCTTCCTCTTGCATGTCTTTTTTTTTCACCTTGTTATTAGTATGATAAGTTTTATATATGTTGTATGTTGTGTTGACATTGTCTAGGTTAGTGAGTTATTATTGAAACCAAATAATTTTGTCTAATTTGAGGCCTTTAAGTTATCCATTCAATACCCTATGCATATAATCATAACCTTCATATGAAATATTGATGTATAAATAACCTATTTTGAGAAGAGTGTAAGATAGTTTCAATCAATTTTTAGTCATTTGGTGTTGTTAAAAATATGGTATAGGAATCATAAATCATTGGTGCATCATATTTTTTGAGTTTTTAGGTTCTATTTTTTCTCTCTCCTTTTTTCTAAAAGTGTAGTATTTTAGCATTAGTCTAGGTGATCCATCTAAGTAAATTGGCCTTCTCTAGAGGTTCATTTTAACTATAGATGACTCATAGCCTTGGAGTGTTCCCATTGTATCATCTGAATGAAGAAGTCTTGAAAAAAATCTTCAAAGGTCAAATTTAGATCAATAATAGTTTATGGCACACCTAAAGGGACCTCTTATCAAATACATTGAGTTAGAAGGTTTTATTTGAGAATTTGGTGCTATTCTTGGTAAGCTTTAGTGTTGAAGACATTAAATAAGCACCTGGAAACTCCAAACATTTATGATTCCCCTGCAGACCAGTCTTGAAATATTTTCATGTGAAAAGAAACAAGAGATTATTCAATAGGTAAATTTTATTTTTTTGATTTATCTACACCTCCATCCATAATAAGAGTATGTAAAGCATCCTTGTCTCCTATAATAGGATCTAGGAAGTTTAGATAGCCTCCCTTAAGAGCTCAATTTACACCTCCTTTTGGTAGATTTCCCCAATAAAGAGTAGGATTTCTTCCAATCCTTCACATGGTTATCCATATAAATCAAGACTTTATTCATTTCAATAGAGGAGGACCACTAAAAATTTCTCAATATGATGATATACCTATTTCATCCCTTAAAAGTATTCCATATATCACTAGAGGGGACATTACCATACCTATAGAACACATTAAATATATTGTTAATATATGTTTAGTACATCATATTACTAAGGAGAATGTTTATATTAGTGTTTTAACATCCTCATTCAAAGGGAAGGCTATCCAATGGTATTAGATCTTGAATCCTAACTTTATCAATTCATGAGATGGATTAGGAGAAGCTCTATGCAAATAGTTTGAAAATAAATCATACCATTTATCCCTAGTCAAATAACTAAATGCTATTAGGAGCCACATGAATACATGGTTCATTTCAATCTCATATTTTAGAGGACATGGGATAGGATCCCAATATTAGTAAGGCCTACACCTAAATATGTTTTTCTATATTATCTTAGAACCTTTAATAATGATGTATTTGTGATTATCCAATCAATGGGTGGTAGAGCATTACAATATGCTTATGAGGTAGGCATTAAGGTTGAGAATAGTCATATCCAAGATGGGAAAATTGCATCAAGGCCTCCAATGCCCTTTTTCCTAGAGGTTCATCCAATTTTCCACCTCAAATACCTACATTAGCACATATTCTAGTGCACACTAGCCAACCACCAAACTAGGATCAAGATACTCCTAGCCCATCAAATGATCTACAAGAGGTTAAAAGCCTTCTCTAGACTTTTATAAATAATTTGGTTACTATTGAGAGGTATCAAGCTTAGAATTATAGATCATATCAAGCACCTTACCAACCTTTCTATAATAATAAGCCTCCATATCAAGTACCTTATTAGAATAATACGATACCATATCAGATAAATCCTCAAGGCCAATGCCAAATTACCCATACAAAGTCTTATCAATATTTTAACCACAATGATGCCATCAAATCTAAGGCCTTAGTCATTATCCAAAATAATCTATAACAAGAGTATGAGTGGTTCTTTCCCTATAATATTCCCCATTTCCAAACCACCTACCCTAATTATGTCCTTAATTAGGCATTGATAGTGTAACGCATAACACTACCACAAGAGACACAAGTTGAAGAACCACCCAAACCACATGCTTCACAAGATCTAGTGAAAAGTGATGCTACACTTCTAAATTGGTAAAGGGATGAGTACTATGGGGTAAATCAGTTACAAGGTTAGAACTAGGCTTCTTGTTCAAGTGTGGTAGCCAATACTAGGTCTAAGAAAAGGGTTGTGGAGATTAAACCAACAAAACTAAAGTATCCTTCATCATCTTCTCAATGTTCCAAAAGGTTTTTGATCCTACTTCAGCTCCAAATATATAATAAATTTATAAGAATCAAACTTTAGTAAGTAAATAATAACCCAAAATCCATCTTCAAACAACACAAGTGCAATATGGTACTATTGTTACCAAAGTACAATAAAAGGTTGATACTCACCCATTAAATAATCTTGAACATATGAAGAGAACAAATGTGAATATATACATGTGGGAGTCCTTATCGATTCCAAGATAAAATGACTTATTATACATTGTTTTATCTAACCTTGGTCTTTTAGAAGAATCATCAAAGAAATGATCAAAGGTAGTGATCACAAATACCCCTCATCTAAAAAAAGGTCACTTAAATAAAGGTGTGAAGCCTCCACCATTATATATTTTTTTGATCATTGGTAATAATTTAGCTCATAACTTTATGATAGATTTAAGGTTTATCAGCTTAGTGATGCCAAAGTAGATAACAAACCAATTGGGTTTAGAATATGAGCCATTCTCTAAAGGATTAGTTCATATAAATGGAAAATCCATCAATACTCTTGGTGTCATAAAGAGTTTAGACCTTACCTCGCATGATTATCCTAACTTGTCCATTCCCCAAGATATTTTCATAATTGATCTCCCTCTATACTTTGACTTGTGTCTTTTTAGGGACTTTACTGCCAAGATTGGAGAGTATTTATCATCTGATTAGTCTCACATGATTTTTTAAACTAGGTATGGCACTAGAGTCACCATTAGGTCTGATCCAATTGATAAGAACCTTTTGGAGAATTAATTGGGTCCTTTCTATAGGTTTATAGGCTTATCCTAAGTCTTAATTATGTGTGAATTTATTATATTTATACATCCATTTTATTCCTACCTTTATGAGGTATCAATCACCTCCCTAATCCATTTTTTGGCTTTAGAGTTACTTTTATGTAACTCTCCCTCCTCCACTTGGCACACACTTCCCTCTCTTTATAAGGGATAAGGCCACAAGTAACACACACTTAGGAGGCTTGTAAGGTCATAATGGGGTTTTATGTAACTCCCATTTTTCTCCTCTAGCTCTATAAAAGAGTCCTTCCTCTCCTCTTTTCCTCACTAAGATATTTATATCTCTCTCTCTTCTTCTCTTGGGCTCTTGATTCAATATTTTATTTGTGGAGATTTTGCTTAAAAGCCTTTTAATAATATCATGTGCATTTTTCTTTGATACATTAAGTTTCTCACTTTAAAATCTTATCTCAACTTATGGTCTGCATCTTGAGAGGTATTATTGTTTGATGCTTTTATTAATTTTTATTTTTTTAATGTTATTTATAACTATTTTTGGTATAAATATTTTCATGGTATTAGACCATGTTTTTATTTTGACATTGAAACTTGAGTTGTGTAGGTTTTTGGAAGAGAATTTTTTTTTGCAAGGTCTTACCTCCTTGCATTCAATTTTTAATCTCTCTCTATTTTTTAACATAACATTTATCATTTTTTTCACATATTTTCATTTTAAGGTGCATTTAGTTTTACTCTCAAAATGTTTTTTTTTTTTGAGTTTTTTAAACATGTTTCATAAAATAAAATATTATTTATCCTTTAAAAAAAATAAAATATCATCACATTCAAAACCCATCTATAGAAAAAGGCCATATCTTTTTATTGATAATTTAATTTTTTAATTTTTTGGGTATTGTTAATCTCTCTTTTAAAATTATATTAGAAATTTTTCAGAGAAACCTAAATCACGGTTTGAAAGAAATCATCAAAATCATGATTATGGTTTTTTAAAAAAAATATTTGTCTTTCATAGTGCTAATTTGATTTTTTCTTTCTCTAAACACTATGAAAAGTGGCATCAAAGTTTGTAAATCTATTATTTTACTTTGCATTATTGAATCCTCTTCCTCTATGTTTATGCACATTCTTGAGGATATTCAATTTAAAATAAACATCAATTTTAATTCATATTAAAATCACTTTTGGTTTACTTTTTGGTGAGTTTCAAGAATAATTTTATTTAATTCTATTGTGTGGTTAGTTGATAACATTTTATTTTGAAGGGTCTAAATGCTTTCATAGGTTAAATCATTTTTAAAAAGCTATAATGCTTTCCCTTGCTTAATAAAAACATTTTTTTTGTCACTTTACTGCATAATAATGAGACGTGGCATTTAAACCTTTCTTGGCAGTGTGGCATTTCTTTTGGTACATTTTTTAAAAATTGAAATCCAGAATTTTCCAAGTGGTTTGTTATTTTCTTAAAAGACTTTTTCACTTTTTTGAATCATAGAAAACGTCTTCCAATAATATAAATAAAATGCTTATGCACATGTTTTTTGATTTCATTAATCAAAGATAGTTTTGCTAAAACTAAAACTCATAACTCTAAGCCTTTATGGTTTAAATCATTTTTTTTCTTTGTTTAAAGGCTACTTTCATTTAAATATGGATGGGTTGGAAAATTAATTTATTTCAAAATTTAATGTTTTAAGCTATATTGAGTTGTTTAATTGATTATTCATTACAAATTAAAGTTTATCCAATTCTTTTTTTATTGTAACCATTCACTCTTTTTTATTGGAAATAAATATGTTATAGAAAATCTCTTTGCCATGCCATGTGGCCATTAAAGCCACATAATTTTTAACAATCAAATTTTTTTTACAAATCTTCTTATCCCTGCCTAATCACAAGAAAGGGCTACAAATGTTCTTAGGAAGGAACAATTTTGTTATAAGGTTTGTTACTTATTTTACCAATATTGAAAAGATTATAACTACTATGTTAAATAAGAATAAAATATTCCATTTGTCCAAGGAAAGTAAAGATATCTTAGAAGTAATTAAGCAAGATATACAATAGGCTCATACCCTTATGAATCTAGATTTATCTAAATACTTTACTCTCTATGACATTGGAGGCATGGACACTATTTCAACTATGATAGTTTCAAAAAATTATGAAGACATGGAATAACCAATATCCTTCTTTATCTAGGGCTTATAAGGTTATGAGGTAAAGTTTTCCTTTGTCAAAAAATAAGTGCTAACTATTATAATTTTGAATAAGTTTAGAAACTTGTTGTTTAACAATAAGGTGCATTTACTTGTCTCTCACCCAAGTGTAAAAAAGTTCCTCCTAAGCAAAGATTTGAATGAGAAGAGGGTAGGATGGATTAAAAAGGTGATGGAGTATGATGTGGACATTAAAGTCAAAAATATGGTAAGAGGTAGAGCTTAATGTTAGAAGTTGGATTCAAATTTGTAGAATGATACGAAAGTTATCTTAGTGCTCCAAAATTGATAACATCTAGCCTTACCTTTGTTGCCTACTAATTACACCCTAGATATGGTCAAATTTATCCAAAATGATGAGTTCTCTCAATATTTAATAAGGTATTTTAGATTATAGTCAACCCTTTATGTTATGATAAATGGTGTCCTATTGAGGAAAGATGTCAATGGTATTCTATTGAGATGTATTTAGACAAACTAGATTGTTAGGATTCTAGATGAATTTCATGATGGAACATAGAGTGGCCACTTTTCTCCAAGGATTATTGCCATGAAGATAATGAGGGTAGGTTATTATTATCCTAATTTGTTTAGAGATGTGCATGTCTATGTTAAGAATTGTAAAAAATGCACCTTCTTTGTAGGTAAGGAGAGGTTAACAACCTTACCATTGTGACCAATACAAGATGATTAACCACTTTTGTAGCGGGATTTATATTTCACAGGGATGATTAACCCTCTTTTAAATGTAGGACATAAGTGGGTCTTAACATCCACTGAATACTTCATAAGGTGGAAAGAAGTTGTGGCTTTGAATGAAGCAAATGAGGCCATTGTGTTGGACTTCTATGAAAGTATAGTCACTAGGTTTGGGATGAATTTTATAATCATTATTTATAATATGATGGCTTTTATTGGCACCAAGATAGTTGATTGGGTAGTTAAACATCACATTTACTTATGCAACTCATCTAACTACTATCACCAAAGAAATAGCCTGGTAGAGTCCACAAACAAAAATTTGATCAAAATTATAAAGAGGACTATGGAGTAAAGTCAGACAGCCTAGCATATCAATTTGAAGATAATTTTTTGGGTTGTGATGAGTCTATATTATGACTCATTATTTCCATGATATGCCATCCTTAAAATCATTAAACATGTCATTTGATTGAGAATTGGCTGTAGTCTTAGGGTTTAT
Source organism: Torreya grandis (assembly GCA_037957365.1). Lineage (NCBI taxonomy): Eukaryota > Viridiplantae > Streptophyta > Pinopsida > Cupressales > Taxaceae > Torreya > Torreya grandis. Next base: position 984,085 of record JARHVA010004867.1, on the reverse strand, counting down.
AACTATCCTAAGGTAGAAAGTAGTTGATTTTATCTCTATAAGCTCATATGAGTCTAAGTTAGCTTTGTTTGCATGACGGTCTAACCATTTGCATGATTAGTATTTATATTTTGATATGTATAGGCATAATAGCATCTAATAAGAGTTTTCATAAGATCTCATAAAGATAAGGATATTCCAAGACCAAGAACTTATAATTTGAAGCATAGTTATAGATTCTATTAGTTAGCTATGGATTATGTCACTCAACTACATATTACAATAGTTAGCTATGGATTCTATCAGTTAACTATATATTACAACAATTAGCTATAGATTACAATAGTTGTGCTATGGATTCTCACAGTTCACTTTAGATTTGGTCATAACATGTTATAAATCATTCAATAAGCCTTTCCACCTTTTCCATGATGATCTAAAGACTCCTTTTGATACTTTCTATTTCTATACATGTCTATATAAAGATTCCTATTTCTATATGGTATTCCATTTATGGAAGTTGTTATTTTAGGGTAAAAATCTAGAGTCAGAAGATATGGATATATTGTATGTATAGATTTGGTGGTTATATATAGCTAGGTATAGTGATTGTAATCTCACATGAATATTTATGATTCCATGTAGATATTATTGACACATTTTCTCTATTTTATATTTATCACCCAATCTCTCTAAATATCTTCTTGTTTTAAGTCAATTGATTTGTTTCCTAATTTCTAGGATAGTTTATTTTTCATATAATAAAAGGATAGATCTATGAGGGATTTTGAGACATATAAAGACACAAATATAATAAGTTTGGTTATTTTGAATATAATAAGACTTGCAACAGATTACTCTTTCATTCCATGTGTTAAGATATCATTTCAAGACCAAGTTGATTTAAACTTGAATCCAAAGGTGAGCAAGGGCCCACTCCTCAAAGAGATAGGAGATGTTATTTTGGTATTTATAAAGTTTATTTCTTATTTGTTTTAATTGAAATTGATATATATATATATATATATATATATATATATATATATACACACACATACATACATACATACATACATACATATACATATATATACATACATACATACATACATATATATATATACATACATATACATATGTATATGTATACACACACACATATACATATATATACACACACACATATACATACATACATATACATACATATACATATACATACATATATGTGTGTGTGTGTGTGTGTGTGTGTGTGTGTGTGTCTATATACATATACATATACATACACACACACACATATACATATACATATACATATATACACACACACACATATACATACATACATACATATGTATATATATATATATCATACACATACACATATATATGTGTATATATATACATATATACACACACATATATATATACATATATATGTGTATGTGTATGACATACATACATACATATATATATATATATACATACATACATATATGTGTGTGTGTGTGTGTGTATTATATATATATATATATATATATATATATATATATATATATATATACATGTATATATATATATATATATGCATATATATATATATATGCATATATATATATATGCATATATATATATATATGCATATATATATACATGTATGTATATATATATATATATATATATATATGTATGTATGTATGTATGTATATATACACACACACAGACACACACACACACACACACACACACACACACACACACACACACACACACACACACACACACACACACAAATGTGTGTGTGCATGTGATTAGACTTATAACTTGTAGGATAGAATAAATAATAATATGTTTAATTTCAAATTTGAATAAGAATTTATCATTACTTTAATTCTTGTAAGTTTCATTTTTCAAGTGTGGATTTGATATTTGATTTTAGTAAGTTTACTTTATAGCATCATGTGATTATTTTCAGATTATTCAATTCAATAGTTTGGTGTATTTATATTTCATGCAAGAATGTTTATTTTTAGCATTAGTTTAGATTATTAGAAATGGACATTAGGTTGATTATTTTTAGATTATTCAATTCAATAATTTGGTGTATTTATATTTCATGTAATAATTTTTACTTTTAGCATTAGTTTAGATTATTAGAAATGGACATTAGGTTAATAGAACACCAAACCCCACACCCTGATAAGAATTGAAAACAACATAAATTGGTTAAATGGAGGGGTAACAATGACACCCACTATTTTTGACATCATTATCGGGGAACTATTTAAAAGTGTTAGTAAGGAAAATGCTCAAGCTAATAGTTAATATTAAGAAAATAGAATAAAATTACCCTCTTATCAAGTACAGGTATATGAGTAGGCAAAGGGATTCAAAAGGAAGGTTTTTTATAAAATATCCTTATCCTTTAAAGGAAATAATCAAAGCATTTTCAAAAAAGATATAAAGTTTGTAGAAAGAAATAAGTGAGTCTTTTAAAAAAACCACTTGGTATCTAGAAGAATCTTCCTCTATAAGAGCTAAACTTTTATACATTAAACAACCAAAATCCTGTCCTCTCAATAGAACTTTATTTACAATGGTAGAAAATATAGGCCATGTATAAAACCCTCATAGGAATCCTCATGAGAGGACTTTATCTTATCTTATTGTCTCTGAGAATGATTACCAAACAATAATGAAAAATATTTCCCCATCCAATATACCTACCTTCATAGTTCTATCCATTGAAGACCCAAACCAATTTATTTTTTAGTTCAAAATCCTCTATCAAACCTATGATTACACTTCAAACAATAAAAAGTTGAAGGTCTTTCCTTATACTTTTAAGGAAGGAGTAATGGGGTGGTTCATGGGACTAACAAGAAACTCTATTAGCACTTGGAGAGAAATGGAAACAATATTCTTAAATAAATACCAATATTACTATAGGGTCAAGGATAAAAAATATGAATTTTTCAAAATCAAGCAAAATGAAGATGAAAACCTTGAAGATTACTTAGACTAGTTTGATTTTTCCTAAAAGAAATTTGGATATGAGCTATCTGAGAAAGTGATCAAAATAGTTTCAATTAAAGTATTTCATAACTCTTCTAAGGATTTTTTGAATCTCTTGGGGAAGGGAGGTATTACCAAACTAGACTTTTAAGACATCACACATTTTTGTACTAACTACTCTAGGACAAGACCTAGTAGTAGAAGAGGGAAACTAGGGAAATATAATGATGTAAGACAACTAATGGAAGAACTAGCAAAATTCAAAATATACAAACCAATTCAACTAAACATAAAGCTAGATGGATTTCAATCTAAGGATATATCTAACACTGAACCACTAGAAATATAGTATCCAAAGTGTAGATTAAAACAAGCACTCAGGGACTGTCCTCTAGACAAAAGAAAAATATGTGAAATATGTGATGATAAGGATCACGACATAAAAAATTATAATCACCTTCATACTCTTAAGAAATAGTTCAAACATAATGCATAGACCATAGAGGAAATAAACTATGTTCAAATATAAAGAAACACCTTCCAATAAAATTAACCATAACAATTTGGCTCAGGGATTCCTTTTTCATAATAGCATGTACCTCCACAAGTGTGGGTATTACCACCATAATGAGGCACCCAAGAATGGATGAAAAAATAGTGTATGGTACCCTAACCTTCTCAACAAAATTAGATACCCCAAGGTTACTAACAGCCATAGATAAATCAACTTTAGAATCCTGGTCCAAACTATAACCAATAGAAATAAAAAAGGTATCCACAAAAATAACAAAAAACATTAATGGCTCCTCAAGGAAATCAAGAAAATATTATAGAGAAAGTAAACCAACCTCAGCTACCTACTCAGCTACTACTAAATCCAAAAAATAGACAGGTTTATGTAAATGAATAAGGTGAAACTATATGGGTAGGTGTTATTGAATGTGTAGACATACATCTCAGGTCAGGAAAAACATTACAAGAACCTCATACCATTATCATGGAATTACTTCATGAAAAATCAAGTCAACAGACTCAATCAAAGAAAGAAGAGGAGTTAAGAGAGAAACCTAAAAAACTAGAAGAAGTCATCATAAATCCTTCATCTATTCCTTTTTTAGAATGATTGAAGGAAGTGGAAGAGAGTAGGGAATTTGAATTAATTCAAGAACTTAGGAAGCTCAACATAAGAATTCCATTATTGCAAGCCATTAGGGACATTCTATGACTAAATAGGGTGATCAAAATTTTATGTATCAAGACATCTGGTAGAAAAATACAATATCCCAAGACCATATAGGTAGATGGCAAGCTTGTTGATTTATTAGTAGGTAAGCTACTTTTTCCTAAATATAGGGATCCAAAGAGTCCTATCATTTCTATCAAGTTTGGAAAATAAGAGATACCAGATGTGTTGATGGATTTGGGAGCTTCTATTAATTTAATGACTATGGACACCATGCAAAATCTCTCTTTAAAATATATGCAACCCACTACCATAATTTTATAGATGGTAGATCATTCCACTACCAAACTAGAAAGTGTCATTGAGGATATAACATTGACTATTGAATCATGGGAATACCCTATGGATTTTAGTGTCCTCCATCCTAAAAATAAACAAATTGGACAACCATTGATTCTAGAAAGACCTTGGTTAGAAACTATAATAACATTGATTGATTGTAGATTAGGGGATATGACCATCTTGAATGGTCTTAAAGAAAAACACATTTTTTTATATCCATCTTCTCAACCATCAACCAATCCTATCAATCAATTATGGGTATATCAATCTAAATAAAAACATGATAATATCCCCTCTCTATCTATGGTCATAATCATAGATCATGTGGAATAAGTAGATGATGATTTGTTAAGAAGCATTATAACTACTATGGATCTTGACAGTCCAACTATGAATCTTGTTAGTCCAGTTATGGATTTTGATAGAGGATCCTATCATGATGACATTTTCTATTATTCTGATCATTGATCATTTTCTACATCTTACAACATTATATATGACCATAAAAACATTAAACATAGTGTTATGTAGTGTGCACATAAAGGCCAACATTCATTCTTGACAACCTTCTGTTGTCTTTTATCTAGAGTGATTTCTATAGGAGATAAATTTGTCAAAGATACTGTCACATTTCATACATTATTACCAAATCCTTGTCCTTTCAACTCTTTGATGAGTGAATTCAAACAAATATATTATTCCCATCTAGGCACAAAACAAATCATAGTAGCACTAGGAAAAACACTCAACATAAATAGTTGGTTGATAGATGATCAAAAAATGAAAGTCTTTGATGTACTCAGAGATCATACTAAATATTTTTATTGGGAGTATCAAGAAATGAAGGGAATCCATCCAAGTTTATGTAAACACTGTACTCATACAGAGAACATTAAACTAGTAAGGCAATCTTAAAGAAGAATTAATCCTACCTTAAGAGACATTGTGAAAATTGAAATTGAAAAGTTGCTAGAAGTAGGATTTATTTATCTTATTTTTGACATCCAATGGGTCTCTCTTGATTATTGTTACTAATACAAATGGTAAATGGAGAGTATGTGTAAAATACAAGGAATTGAATAAAGCAAAAATGAGAGATTACTTCCCTTTACCCTTTATTGACCATGTACTTGACAACTTGGCATGGAAAATATATGTTTCTTTCTTGGATGGAATCAGTGGGTATAACTAAATACAAGTGGTTCCTAAAGACCACAACAAAACAAAATTCATTTATCCATGGGGAACATTTTAATATATAGTCTTTCCCTTTGGTTTATGCAATGCACCTACCACTTTCCAATGAGAAATCCTAGCCATATTTTTAGATTTAAATAATGACTGTGTCGAGGTTAACATGGATGAATTTATTGTTCATGTAGAGTCCTTTTATGAAAATTTGAGAAATATTATAAAAGTACTAAAAATATGCGAGGAACACAATTTATCATTAAGTCATGAAAAATGTTTGATTATGGTAGAGGAAAGAATAGTTTAAGGACATTATATTTCTGCAAAAGGAATCCAACTAGATAAAAAAATTAAGTCATTTAAAACTTACCTATCCCTCAAAATTAGATTGATATCAAAATCTTCTTGGGCCATGCAAAATATTATAAAAGGTTTATGGTAGATTTCAACAAGATTGTTGCTCTAATGTTTACTTTGCTGACAAAAGAGAGTGAATTTGTCTAGAACCTGGACTACCAATAAGCCTTTGAAACCATCAAGGAAAATCTTAGTACTACACTGGTCCTAAGAGGAACTAACTAGTCACAACCCTTCCATATTTATATGAATGCATCTAATCATGCTATGGGAGTTGTTCTGGGACAAAAAGATGAAGATGGATAGATATATGCCATATAATACATTAGTAAGAACTTGAATTCAACTACACAACCACTGAGAAATAATTCCTTGCTGTAATTTTTGATAAATAAATTTAGACACTATATTACTAGTTACAAAACCTTTGTATATACTGACCATGAAACTATTAGATATTTGATGAACAAACCAGTGGTAGGAAGAAGAATTATCATATGTTTGTTATTGTTATGGGAATTTGATATAAAAATTATTGATAAACCAAGTAAATAAAATTTGTTTGCTGATTTTATTTCTAGATTGAAATGTGTAGATGAAGAAGAGCCTATAAAAGACAATTTTCTAAATAAACAACTATTTTTTATTATAGCACAATCACCTTGGTTTGCTGATATAGCAAAATTTTTGGCTATAGATAAATTTCCTTTTCAATTTACCAAAAAGGAAAAAAAATGTTTGATTAAAGCTAGTTCTTGTTATAAATGGATTAATGGTATATCATTTAAACTTGGACCTGACCATGTCTTCTACAGGTGTGTAAAGGAGAATGAAATGTAAAACATCATTCATGATTATCATGATGAACCTGGTGGAGGATACTACTTAGTTAAAAGGATAATACACATGATCTTTGGATCTAGGTACTTTTGGCGAACTCTTCATAAGTAGGTCAAAGCATATGTTTGGTAATATGATTAATGATAGAGAATGGGAAAAATTATATTATCTTTTGAGATGTACCTCCATCCTCAAATAGTTTTAGAATCTTTTGAGAAGTGGGGCATGGAATTTATTGGGCCCATAGATCCAACTTCTCAAGTAAATGAATACTTATTGATATGTATGGATTATGTTACCAAATGGGCTGAAGTACAATATCTTTCCTTTACAAGATAAGAGGCAATACAAATTTTTGTATATTCTAGGATCATGCAACATTTTGGAGCACCAAGAGAGATAGTGTCTAATCAGGTTCCTTAGTTCATGTCCAAGATGATCCAAGCATTCATAGAGATATACCAAGTCAACCATAGAAAGTCTTTTCCATACCACCCTCAAGCAAATGGATAGGTAAAAGTTACCAATAGAGAATTAGAGATTATCCTTACCAAGATAGTTAGTAGCAATAGAAAAAATTAGGAAACTAAAATTCTAGAAGGTGTATGGACATATAACACCACGTGGAAGACCAATACTAATTTTTCTTCATATAAATTGGTATTTGGTAAAAAACCTCTCCTTTCAATTGAATTTGAGATGCAAACTTTAAGGACTACACTAGAAGTAGGAATTGACTTGGATGAAGCACACAGAGTGAGAATCGTCCAATTGAATGAGGTAGATGAGATGAGAATATAATCTTTGTAGTAGATAGAGATGAAGAAATACCAAAGGAAACAATGGCATGATTTACACATCAAGGAAAGATAATTTAAAGAAGGAAATTGGACACTCTTATATGATTATAAGTATCAACACTTCTAAGGTAAGTTAAGAACTAGATGGTTTGGACCATTTCAGATAGAAAATATTTTTGACAATGGTGAAAAAAATCACCATTGTAATGGTAATTATAATGGTACAATTATGACCTATAGATGGTAATTAGAAGACACTCCTTGTTAATGGACATCAGTTGAAGCTGTAGCAGAAGCCTTATAGTAAAGAAGAATTCATCTAGCTAGTAAAAAATGAGTTTGGCCCCATGAAATAACTCAAATCCTCCATGGATATTGATCTTTGAAGACAAGATGGCCTGAATAAAGGAAGAGGATCCAAATCTTCTTTAAAAATTCAAAATATGTATATATAAAATTAAAAACAAATCAAGAATAAATTTTTGTATGGACATTGATTGTCATGACTAGAAAAATAACTTACTAGCTATTCATGTACTGTATGATGAGCCTTGATTAGAAAAATAATAAATGGTTGGTCAAGGGAAAAAACTAAAAACTAAAATAAAAATTAAAAAAGTGAGTTCATAAATTCAAGAATCATGATTGGTTCTCCTTGTTCCAAAGTAATAAACATTGATGTTATTATTTTCTGTACTATTCCTTACAACTAATTCATACAATTTTTTTGTTAGAATAGGTGAAGAAGGTCAAACAAGGACAATATCATGGGTTTGTATGATATAATATCTATTCTTTTACTAAAATTTAGTTTTGAATTTCTAAGTCTGTATGTAAATGCTCAAATCTTTGGCAAAAAGTCCTGTAAGTGTTATAAGAATAATATTCTCATCATGTCAGAAAGGGATCTCTTCAAAAAGTCATGGTTTGAACACTTAATTAAATGCTATAAACATTATCCTCTTAAGCTAAAAATCACTTTATGATGAATTATTTTTGTCATCATATTACATTCATGTGGATAAAGCAATTGTTAAATATTTGGTGGTAAAATAATTACAAATAAATAAAAAGGGAAAAATTTGTAATAATTATTACTTAAGTTAGAATTGTCATTATTATTTGACATGATTAGCGGCTCTAAATTTTTTCCACAATAAATAAATAAAAGAAATATCATTTTTATCCATTTATTTCCCAACAAAATATATTTATTTCTTGAGTAGAGGTATGGAATGACTATATTTTGTGAAGAATTAGAACTCAGGATGGGGCAAAGGAAAAAATATGAACTTGAGTCTATAAATGATCTCTCAAGAGATGAACCAACTAATTAAGTGTTTATAATAATAGGGTGGCTTGAATTTCTCCTAAAATTATAGGGTTTTGATGAGGCACTCATTATAGACTTCATTCTCCATTTGAAGATAGACTTTTCTATGGTTTGAGGTGTGTAAATTCCATTCTCCAATTAGGTTATTAGTGAGTTATCTAGAAATATAGATGAGGGAGCAAAAATTGTAGACATATCCTCCTTTAGTGACCTCATCCAAATCTTCAGTAGTGAAGGTAAACCAATGCTAGTGTATGTTCAATATGTTACAGACAAAATCAAAGGTATCAAGAGGGATTCTTTTCCTGAACCTTGGAGGTCAATATCTTTATACATTATCAAATACCTAACCTATGAGGGTCAATGTAGTGTCTTAAGTTACATTGTAATGATAATGTTAATTCATCTAAGGTATGACATGAAACAACCCTAGCAACAAATTAATCTACCCTCATTATTTTTAGGATCCATTCAAGTCATGGCCATGAGTTACCCAAAAGAACCATTTACAGTTCGACACCATGGCCTAATTTAATTAATCATCCAACACCATTCTTTACAGAAAGAATGAAGTACAAAATCTTGGAATGCTTTATGTGAAGGGAAAAAGAGGAAAAACTAGAAACTTGCTAAGCAAATGCCTCAAGACCATCATTTCTCAAACTCTAGGGTTCCACCCATAATTTATTCTTTTATAGTAATTATTACTGAATCCACTCAAATTAAATGATCCATAGTTAGATTTACTACACTTAAACCCCTAAGTCCTCTTATTGTAATTTCACCATCTGAGCCAAGCATAAAATTAAGACTTAGGTCTTCCACTAGGAACCCTAAGCAGTCTATCGAAATCGCCCCTACACAGGAACCTATTCAAATCATTGAGGATAAATCATCAGGAGACCCTATCTCATAGCCTATATCTCAAAAAGCCTCACATGTAAAGCTTCTTTCTCTTCATCAAAAGAGAAGGATAAAATTGATATTGGCTATTGACAGTTTTTGATGCACTTTTATTACTCCTTGTATTACTAGGGAATAAAGGGGAAAGTGGAAACTCAATTTAAAGTCCCAGAATGACTTGGGGATTGATTTTTTAGTAAAACTATTGCTTGGAATAGAACAAATGATAAAGATGTGATCACCATATTAAAGTCTGCAAGTAGACCCTACTATAAGGACAACATATGTGTGTGTAGTGACATAATTTCCTACCAATATTTATGAATTATCTTAATGTTTTATAATTAATACCCAAAATAAAAATGAAAAATGGATATATAGCATGATCTAAGATAAGGATATTTATGGGTAGATCTAAGAGAAAGTAGGGAAGGGAAGAAAAATAGTTGAGCTTGAGATGAAAGAAGATACTGATTTTACTAACTTATAAAGCAAATCACATGAAACTAACATATACCAACCCTAGCATAATGCTCAAAAATGAATAAATGTGGTTAAAACTTATGAATAAGGATAATGCATATATAACAATATATATTGCATAAAGATAACCCACTTACAGTAAATTGCATAGCACATTCAGTTACCAATGAGAGAAAATTGAGCAAGTATACAACTAAATTAGTCAGCCTAGCATTAAGCTGAAACTAAAAAATGTATATATGAAATGTAATTGCCAAATTATACTAAAAAAATTAATAAATAGACATCTAAATTATGAGAATTCAAATGTCACTAAACCACACAAAATAACACTATGGATAGACTCTTGAATTCTTTGTCTCTTTGCATTAATTTTTGTGATAAGTGTTTTTTGATTACAAATGAGGGGTGAACCCCTATTTATAGGCTCAAATGCCAAGAATATTTTTTTGAATGGGTCCACAAATGCTACCCAAATACAATTAGGTGGATGGAATGCTTACATCTAAAAGTAATATTCCAATTTCCAAAATTACAAGATATAACCAAATATCCTTATGGGCCTGGGGGTGGATGTTGGCTAGCCTATTATTGTTGTTGTTGTCTTGTTTTATTTTCATTCTCTTCCTAGGTCTATACCTCTATGCAGGCTTGATAATATTTGTCAATTTGAGTGAATTATAGGATAAATGTTCTAATAGGTCTGGTATATCCTATATTAGCCTACTGTGTTAGGTGAGTATTGGTCTCAAAGCCTTCTCAATTGCTTCAACCTTCTATAGTTTTTGGTTGGAAATTTTGGTTTATGAAACATTAATGTTGATATCATCACCTTTGTATTCAACCCTTAGTGATTATTTTTATTTTATTCACCATTAATTTTAAACATAAAGCTATATATTTCCACCCCTTTGACATTTGGCATGCCACATTGGCTGTAACTAGGTGATTATGTGGCCTAAAAGTGACTTGGTTGCTTAGTTAGCTCAAATATGGACATGCAGTGTTCTCTAATTTCTCTCAAGTTCCCTAGGATGTGGATTTATGTGATTAATCATATGTTCCTTACCATGCAACATCTTTTGATTCATGGTGGGATCTGGGGTGGGGCCCTCTAATTTGGTCAGCTGGGGGAGTTCCATATGTCCCTCTCATAAATAATTGAGATATTGCTTGGATAGGTGGCTTTCTCATGAGTGACATCAAATGTACTTGGATAGGTGACTCTCTTAGGAGAAATCTTAGCTTTTATTGGATAGGTGGCTCTCTCATGATCAATCTTAACTTTGCTTGGACATGTATTGATTCTCGATTAGTCTCAGCCACTATTGGCAATTCTATATTAAATATGTGGCTTAAAGGGAGTCACATGTCACTCTCAAAGGCAATCTGATTGATATCCAGATGATTCTCCATGAGCATGACACTTGGCATTGTCTCATGGGTCTAGTGGAGACATGCATCATCATCATATGATCTCATGAGATTTGGATTGGATGGTTTAGGATATTCTACTTGTCAATCTCATAAGGCTCTCATGAGTCTTAGATCTAATATTTTGGGATCTTCCACATGTTGATCTAAAGGAAGCATGCATCATCATCTCATGGGTCCATTAGGGACACACATCAATTTAGCAATATCTTGAATGTCATTAAGTGGATTTTTAGATAGAAGTAACATGGGTATGAAAAGTGTCATCACCATGCAAGTCTAGGAGGGACACACATCACTTCGATGGGCTCTCAAAAGTCTTAGATCTAATGTCTTGGGATATCCCACATTTCAATCTAAAGGAAGCGTGTGGCATCATCTCATAGCTTGATGGGGACACACATCATCTCAATAGGATCTTAGAGGAGTCCTTTGGATTGTTGGGTAGGAGAAATGCAAGCATGAAAAGTGTCATCACTGCATGAGTGTTTCTTCTAAAAGCCCATCTATAATTTGACATATCATGAGGTGTCATAAATCAATGCTTTTAATTTTACATGTTGTAAAGTCATGAAATAAGTTAAGTTAGAATTTGGAGACATTCAAGCAACTGTCACAAGTGAAATAAAAGAAGTTTAAATCAAGAATTGTAAATGAATGATTTAAACAAAGTATAAGGTCTAGTCAGATTAAAGTCCCATAAAGCTTTATGGTGTTCATGCCAATTTAGACTAAACATTCTTGGTAGAACTTGTCTACACATTTGAGTCAATTCATGGTTAATAATTTATTGAAACTTAGAGAAAACTCAAACCAACTTATAATAATCCAAATATTTCTAAATGTTAATCTATATTGAAAGATGAATATTGAACCAATAATTATTAAGAAGTACTAAATAAGATTTTCTATGTAACCAAATGACTTATCAAACTTGACATATTAGGTATTTTTAAAAAATTAAGATAGGACGGTCCCCATTCTAGGAATAGGGGTAGTTGAGCATCAATAAATGGTGACCTCTATGGGGAAACATTACAAAATGTTAGAATCTAGATCTGATATTCAAAGATGAATTAAAAATTAGTCCTCTTACTAAGATTTTTAGCCACATCAAAACTTCTTTTTAGAATAAATAAAAGGCCATATGCTAGAAATAGAGTTTAAATCTTCTAGACAAACATATTATGTGTGTGCTTTGCAATTCATTAACCATTGCCACTGGGTTCAAAAATGTTAATCTTTCAAGATTCAAGACATTAAGATATGAAATCATTGAAGCATTCTTTAGATTTAAGAAATAATAATGCTTTATTTAATTAGGGGTGGCTTAGACATTGCTATATTACTATCTAGGAATCCATAGTCTTTATCGAAATGCCTTTGGCTCCACTTTGGGCCTTTTTATACTACTAGTTAGGCATCCATAACCTATGTAAAGATTTCCTGAATCATCATTCATGGAATATGAAGTAGTTTATGATTTCACTTCATTGTGGACATTTCTCTATTACCATCTAGGCATCCATAGCCCTGACAAAGATTCCTTTGGCTCCACTTCAGGCCTTACTCTACTGCTAGCTAGGCATCCATAGCTTAGGTATAGATTACCTAAACCACCATTCATGGAATATGAAGAAATTTATGATTTCACTTCATTGGTGTATCATATATATTTTTTATTTTTATATATGTGCATCAATAAACCAAAATGGTTAGGAACCAAAATTAACCAGGTGTAAGGATTGTGTCAAGACATAACTTAATGTTATGTACTCTTATATATCAAGTTCTACCCAAGCAATTAATTTAGTAAATTTTATGATAGTATGATGGTCTACATAGATCAAAAACATTGTTAAAGAAAGTGTTCAGTCATCTAAAATATATATAGTATCAAAATAGCCTAAGATTTTAATGAGAATACTAACTTCTAATTAACCCCACCCAAATTTTCTAAAATAGAACAATTCTATAGTTTTTCCATCTTTTGACTACCAGTGTTAAAAACAAACAATCCCTTCTTCACATTGAGGACCAAGTTAACACAAATAAAGCCAAAGATTTATTGTCCAAAATAATTATTGCTATGCTATAACACATAACATAAAATAAACAAATGAACAAAAATCAAGAAAGAATAAAGTGGACAAATAAAGTAGAGAAGTAGCAAAGAAAATAACAGGACATAAAAAGAGAAAGGGAAACTTATTCTACTCCTACCTACTCTAAAACTAAACAAGATTAATCTATTTTTGGAATTTGGGATAAATAAACAAAGAAGTAGTGATTCATGTATTGCCCATTGACAATCAAGTCTGTCATTTCCTTACAAGTCCTTGAGCTTGAATGCATTTTTGCCAAGGATCTCTGCTACTTGATAAGGTTGAATCCAATGGGGAGTGAACTTGTCATTTTATCCTTTTTTGTCATGGGATTTATCCCATAGTAAGACATAGTCTAAAATTTGGAATACTTTGACTTTGACTTGCTTGTTGAATGATATTTTCACCACATCTTGATGTTTGTTAAAGTTTTTCAAGGCTTCATCTCTCACATCTTCCATCTGGGTGATGTTTAATATCTAGGACTATACTCTCTCATAATCTTCCATGTACTCATTCATGAACTCATATGTAGGTAGATTCAATGTGATGGGAAATATACGTTGATGCCCATAAACTAGAAAAAATAAGGATGCTTTGAGAGCCTGCTTATATCTAGTCCTATTTTCCCATAAAGTGAAGCTCAATAAATACTACCATTATCTTGGTTTCTTTTTTGTGGACTTCTTGATAACATCCATCAAGTTTTTATTGGTTGATTATAAAACTTTATTACCCTAAGGGTATTAGTTTGATGTAGACTTGATGAATATCTAGTTATCATAGGCCCATTTAATGAATTCAATTAATGCAAATGCTAGGCCATTGACACACATTAGGGATAGGGGTGTCCCAAAGTGAGTGATATTATTTTCTTCTATGAACACTATGATTTCTAATGTTATACTATTTTTGGTGGCTACCAATTCAATCCACTTGTGTACTAGTTTGTGGATATGAGTATGAACTTATGTCCACTAAAATTTTTGGGGTGATAACTCCCACATAGTTGAGGCCCCATTATGTGAATGATTTTGCCTTAATTACTAGTTATAAAGGCATAACCACTTTTACTTCTCTTCTATCAAAAACCTAAAACTTGTGGCATATTCACCCATGAGAATGTGAATCCTTGAAAATAGTTGGCTAGTAGTATCCAAACCTTAGTATCTTATGTGTAGTGGTACACCTTAAAGGGTGGCCACTTCCCAATTTATCATGGAAACTATCCATGATTTCTATAACTTCAGCTTTAGAAACACACCTTAGGTATATTCCTTTGTAATTATTTCTATAGAGGACTCATCTCTTGATCATGAGGTGAGATGATCTCAATCTAAGGTCTCTTTTTTATTCTCTTTTTAGGTGTGGATGGCATTCTCCATGCAGTAAATAATTAACAATGTCCTTGTAATAATCTCCATCAAGTACTAGATTCACCTCTACCTATAAAATATCAATACGAGGATCAATGTTTATAATAAGATGTATAAGACCTTACCCTCTTACTAACATAGAATATTTAATTTCTAAGTCATATTCTTGAATCTTGGTAATCCACTTCCCTCTTCTTCCCCAAGTTCATTCTATTCCAACATCAGTTTGACAACTAGATTAGACATTATGGCATAGATATTATTTTGTAAAATGCAGTGTTTGAATTTCCTTACAACCTTTACAAGTGCATAATATTACTTATCTAGGATAGGATAATTCATCTTCAAATTCTTCAGGTTGGTGCTCATGAAGGCTATGAGGTGCTCTTTGTTGTCTTCCTTTTATGTCAAGATAGTAACAATAATATGATTAGAAGCAAAAGAGTATAGATAGAAATATTTACTAAAATTCAGAATTATCAAGATAGGGGCTTGAATATTAGCCTCCTTTATGTCTTGAAAGGCCTTATTCACTTCAAGAGTCCATTCTATCTTTGTGTCCTTATTTAGCATGGCATTGAGTAGTCTTACCATTTCTACAAAAACAAAAAATAAACTCTCTTACAAAGTTGATTCTACCAAAGAAAGAATTTAACTCTTTTTTACTATTTGGAACTTATAATTTTGAAATTTCATTGATCCTATTGGGATCTATGGTCATACCTACTTGAGTAATCACGTGTCCTAGCAACTTACCTTTTGTCACACAAAAGATACTTTTGTTGGGGTTTAAGGAGATGCCATACCTTCTACACCTTTCCAACACTTAATTTAAATGCATCATATGATCTCCCCTATTTTTATAAAACATAGTTAGCTCATCCATTTAAATTATAATGCACTTAACAATGAATCTATGGAAATCATGGTCCATCGCTCAATGGAAATTTGATCCTGCATTGATGAACCCAAATGGCATCTATTTCTAAGCAAACATTCCCCACTTAGTTTTGAAGGTAAGTTTAATTCTATAATTTTTATTCACCAAGAGCTAGTTATAGCCTAAAAATCCATCTAGGAATGACATCATTCCAAATCCAATTACCAATTTTATGACTTCATCTAAAGATGTCAAAGGATAGTTATCTTTATTGAAAGATCTGTTCAAGTTCTAAAAATAAACACAAAGTTTGATCTCTCCATTTTTATTCCAAAATGGTATAATATTGACCACCCATGTTGAGTGACTTATATGGAAAATTATCCTTGCATCAAGAAACTTCTTTACTTCTTTTTAAATCAATGGTTCCAACACTAGATTTATTGGTCTTTAACTCTGCTTGAAAGGCTTGTAGGCTTCCTTTAATAGGATAATGTGAGTAATAACACTAGTGTCAAATATATTAAGGTGAACATATGACCATGTAATAATGTCCTTAAACTTAGTCAAGAGAGAAACTACCTCTCTCAATTCTTCATCAGTGTAAACAAGACCAAAGTCAATGTTTTCTTATTTCCAGGGTCTCCCAAGTTAATTTGCTTATAGTCCTTCCCACCTACTTTGGGTTGCTTATCTTCAGTTCCTTATTTGTTTGGGTCAAAAATTATCTCTAAGGAGATCATGACTTTAGGAATTTGGTTATTTTTAAGTTTGATAACCCCATATTCATTATATTCTATATCTTTCCTAGAATTATCATTTTTCTCATCCATAATATGAGACTCAAGTATACCAGTATTGTAAAAAAAATCAATTATCTATTGGTCACCATCAAATAATTGGAAGTGATTGATGTCATATGGCATAGAGGGGTATGAGATGATCTCAACCATAAGTCCTTGTAGTTTTAAAGCTTCTGATGACACCTAGTTAGCTACTGTTGAAGCCAGAGCATCTACCAACTAGTTCTATTCCCTAGGCAATGAAATAATATTGAATAAGTCAAAGTAATTAATTAAATACAATGCTATAATTTATACTTCTTTAAACAAGAAAATTTTCACTGATACATGCTTCTAATTTGACTAATGACTAGTTTAGAATCACCATAAACTAATATTTCTTTAACTTTATGTTTAATTGCAAATTGAAGTCCTAAAATGAGAGCTTCATATTCTGCTAGACTATTAGTGAAAGAGAACTATAGCCTATAAGAAGCAAGATACTCTTTTCCTTTAGGATTTCATAGGATGATTCCAATGCCTAAGCCTTACTTGGTTTGTGCAACATCAAGGTGTAATGTCCAAGGGCCTTTTTTTTCTTCCTTTACACCATCACCTGTAATAATGTTAGTAGTTTCCAAATTATAAATACCCAAATCAGAGGACTAGTAGTTTACCTTCTAATTCTTGGCATTGTATTCTATAATAATATACTTCATCTTGGAATCTTGATCAATTCTAATCTGATTGGGTATCCCATGCCAAGGTAGCCACATGTGATTATAATCTATGAACATGTATCCATTAAAGGATTTATTCCAATCATGACCAAGTAACAACCCATAAGCTTTAGGTATATCAACAACTTGAATGTCAATGAACTACTATATTCAAGTCTCTTGAGCTAGCTACATGTGGATATTCAACAATTCACCTATCACCTTTACCCTTGACTTATCTAGATGAACTACCACCTTTTTAGATTTGACTAGGTTCAACCCTATCTTTTCATAAACTCCTAGAGGCATAATATTAGCCAAGGCACCAAAATCAAGTAAGTAATTATGGATTTTTTTACCAAAAATTATAATAGTTAATAAGAATGGTGGAACCTCATGCTTACTATTGTACATCATCACATTAGCATGGGTTTGTTTAGCCTTGTTAGATCTGGGCTTTTCATTCAAGGACTTCAATAACAAATCATGTTGTTCAATGATTTATGTGAGTTTGTGTAATTTTATGTTTGATTTGATTTTCTTCATATCCTCCACTATATTTTATTTGCCTTTTAGTGTTGTGTAGGGAGTTTCAAATTTTGGTTGACTCTTCTTACCTTTGTGGTGTGGAAGATTATTGTCTATCCTACTATAAGGGGGTGTGTTAGGTTTATTAGGTGGAGTGGAGGTTGTCAATAGTGGGGTTTGGAATTTGATTCTTAAGGCATAGTTGCTTCATTGTAAAATTTGGAAAGTATGTACCTCTAACATTGTCCTTGGGTTCATTCTCATTTTGGCTGGGAAAGTCACAAGTCAAAACCATGAAGATAGATTTGGGTGCTCTAGGGGTATCATAGGAGTTATTAGAGCCTTTATCATTGGGTTTCATGTTGAATATCTCCATTTGGATCTAGATGGATTCAAATGCATGACAAAACTCAACATAATCTAGTTCTTCATGTTTGGCAGTATTGTGCACTTGGCACCAATTAGGCAGGGCCATCTCATAGATGTTGATTTCAAGAAATTTAATCAAAAGAGACTTACTATTAATGTTAAACCTGTTGAAATGTCTATTATACCTTTGGAAAGTATACTTTTTATTGGAGCTCTTAGTGATGTTTCCCATCTCCTCTTAAGATCCAAGAAATCATTGGCAATATTTTGGATAGTTCTTTGGATTGAGTTTAATTCTCACTTTGGAGGTTTTGGGATCTTGTTATGAGTGGTAGCTTAGACATTGATATTTTTTAAAAGAACCATGGTTTTATTATTTTGGGGCTATGCCTCAACATTCACTTGGTTAAAGAATCCAAGTTATTAGTTAGGTACAACATGACTCAAAGGTAAGTAGTTAAGCACTGGTAATTGGTTTAAAATGGGTTGGTTTTGATTCATGTTAGGGATGTTGTTTAAAATAGGCATGGTTGGATCAAATTTAGGGATATCAAAGGTAAGATATCTTTGTGGGTGCATTTTATTTTCAATATGTATAACCTCAGCATAAGCTAAAGGTAATGTGTCAATACCCATGGCTTTCCTTAGAAAAATGGTTGTCATAGGATCTAAAGCATTATTGTATATCTCCAAAGCTAATTCATCTACATAATTATATGGTGGGGATGTTAGGGTGTACTTATTTTGGAATCTCGCATTAAATATCCTTATTAGTTCCTTTAGGTCCCTCTTCAAGGTGGTATCTGTTGGTAAATGATTGTTGGGATAACTACCCTATTGAACTGGGTGATAAATGCATCATTAAATTGATTCCATCCTATGATGGAATTTTTGTGTAAGTTAAGGGACCAATCATATGCAAAATTTCAAAATATGAAAGGAAAGAGGTGACAAGCCACATCCTCATGAATATTGTTAAGAAACCTCAAAGATGCTTTGAAGGACTTGATATGTTCCTCAGCTATCATCCTACTAGTGGGGGTAAAGAGAGGCAACTACTTCTTTAGATTTCTAGGAAAATCATGCATGATTATAGGGATGTTGATGGGTGAGCCAACCAACCATGCCATGATTGGAACAGGGGGTTATAAATTTTAGTTTGATGGAGAATTGGGTTGAGTCCTAGACTTTCTACATCTACTTTTGTCTACTCTCATTTTCCTATGGGTTTTTAGAGATGCTAAAGGGATTTTAGGATCATACTGGGATATCTTTCAAATCTAAGGCAACTCTAGGATGTAGAACAGGTGTGAAGAGAAGAGGAACTATAATTATAGACTCTAAAGATGCTAAATACCATAAATATTGATGAATCTGACACATGAAAGACTAGATCTAGTATCTTTGCCTTGATCTTTGAAGATTTAAGCTCAAAACCTTCAAAACTCTCAAAACTTGCACAAATATTTATTAGATATGCACTAAAACTTATAAAGATCAGTGTTAATCTAACATTTCAAAGTAAATCCATGTCTATCCACCAACCAAAGAGGATTCGAGTGATTTAAAATGCCTTGATGCAAAAAATTATGCAAATATTTACTTAAATACAAATGAAATAGAATAAGTAAGATCTTAAATGCTTAGATTCAGTATGAGTAACATATTAGAGAATGATATTTGCATAAATATCGATATTATTTAGCTAATCTATACCAAAAATTTGTAAATATGATCAAAATAAGTTCTAAAATGTGTAAATAATAGGGTATTTAACCTATCTTTGCATGAATTTAAGCCAAGGTCTAGATTATTTTGCCAAATTTGCACAAATGAACACTAATGTTAATGAAATATTTCAAAGAATAAAAAATTAATGCAGACATGTAGTGTTATTTAATAGTATTCATGTAGTTTGAAATAATTAAAAAAGTGTGTAATGAAGCACATTAAAATTCAAAAAAGATGTATGAAACTAGTTACATAGGGCCCTCCTAGCGCTAGGAATTTCCCTCCCTATTGATGCACTTTTAGTGCTCCCTATGTCACTAGGGAATAAAAGGGAAACTATAAACTCAATTTAATGTCCTCAAATGACTTGGGGCTTAAGATGTTATTACAACTATTTCTTGAAATAACACAAATGGCAAAGATGTGATCACCATGTTGAAATATACAAGTAGACCTAGCTATAGGGACAATAGATGTGTGTGCAATGACATACTTTCTTGCCAATCTTTATGAATTATCTTAATGTTTACCGATTAATGCCAAAAATACAAATGAACAATAGATATATGCAACATGATCTAAGATAAGGTGATTCATGGGTAGATCCAAGAGAGAGTAGGGTAGGGTAGAAAAGAAGTTGCACTTAAGATGAAAGAATATATTGATTTTATTAACTTGTAAACCAAATCACGTGAAACTATCATCTACCAGCCCTAACATAATGCTCAAATATTAATAAATGTAGTTAAAGCTTCTAAGGAAGGATAATGTATATATCTAACAACATACATTACATAAAGATAATCCACTTGCATTAAATTACATAGCACATTCAGTTGTTAATGAGAGAAAATAGAGCAAGTGTACTAATAAATTAGTCAACTTAGCATTAATATCAAACTAAAAAATGGATACATGAAATGTAATTTCTAAATTAAATTACATAAAAGAAATAAATTGACATCTAAAGCATGAGAATTCAAATGCCACTAAACCACACAAAATAACACTATAGATAGACTCATGAATTCATTAGTTCTTTCCATTAATTTTTGTAGCAAGTGTTTTCTGATTACAAATTAGGGGTGAACCCCTATTTATAGGCTCAAATGCCTAGAACAAGTTTTTAAATGGGCCCAAAAATGGCACCTGAATATAGTCAAGTGGTTGGAATGCTTGCATCTCAAAGGAATATTCCAATTTTCAAAATTACAAGATATAACTAAATATCCTTATGGGTCAGGGGTGGTTGTTGACTAGCCTATTATTATTTTTGATATCATAGTTTATTTTTTTTTCTCCTCCTAGGTCCATACCTCTATGTAGGCTTGATAATTTTTGTCAGTCTAAGTGAAGTCTAGGATAAGTGGTTTGAATAAGTTTGGTATATCCTAGATTAGCCTGATGTGATATATGAGTATTGGTCTCAAAGCCTTCTTAAGTGCCTTGACCTTCTACAGTGTCAAGCTAGTAATTTTGGTTTGTGCTAATTTATATTTGATTCAATGTCAATTTTAGATATAAATATAAATATTGACACCCTTTGACATGTGATGTGCCATTAGATCCAACTGGACATTTATACAGCCTAAAAGTGACTTAGTTGCTTAGTCATCTCAAATGTGGACACATGGCATTTGCTGATTGGTCTCAGGCTCCTTGGGATGTGGTTTTATGTGATAACTCATATGTTATTTGCCACATGGAATCTTTTGATTCATGATGGGATCTAGGGTATGACATTCTAATTTGGTTGACTGAGGGAGTTCCATGTGTTTCTCTCACAAGCAATTGGGACCTTGCTTAGATAGGTAGATTTCTCAAAAGTGACCTCAACTTTACTTGGATAGGTGGCTCTCTTATGATAAATCTATAATTTTCTTGGATAGGTGGCTATATAGTGAGCAATCTTAGATTTTCTTGGATAGGTGTCACTTCCTATTTTGACTCAACCACTATTGGCAATTTTGTATTAAACATGTGGCTCAAAGGGAGCCATGTGTTACTCTCGAAGGCAATCTGAGTGACCTAAAGATCAATATTGATGGGTGTTGTCAATTCCCTTTATTTAATATTATCAATCTAGGGCTAGTGTTTAAAGGTTGTATGCAATAGAAAAAAGAGATATTTGGTAAATGTTTCCTTCTATCACACTCCAAACCTTACAAGGATTGAAAATCACACTTACATAAATCAAAGCACACTTTAATGAAACTAAAGCACACTTGCATGAAATTAAATCACAATTGTAGAAAGTAAATCTCACTTTTTTTAACTAAAAAGGGGTAAAAATTTATTGAAAGTGGCAAAGAACCGAAAGATTTACATAGCTTTATCCTGACTCACAAGTTGAGCCAGCTTTTGAGAAAGACTCAGGGGAAGCATCATATGGTTAGAGATGTTCCAAGATGGTTCGTATTCAGAGGCCCATTTGGCCAAACAATCGGCAACCCCATTCCACTCATGAGGGATATACTTGAACACCACAGAATCCAAGGATGTACAAAGCTGAAGAATTTGCTGAGCCATAGAAGCCAAGTGTCAGTCCACATTTGCAAAATTCTATCCATTTAGTAAGTTGATTACCACTTGTGAGTCTACCTCACAAATTATCTTATGGCAGCCTAGTTGGTAGCATTTTTGCATGGCTGCTATGAGAGCCTAGGCTTCCATAAATTTGTTAGTATGGAAGCCAATGTAAGTTGAAAAAACAAACTTGATCTCTCCTGAGCTGTCGTGTCCCACTCCTCCTATGCCATCTGCTCCAAGATTCCCTCTAGAGGAGCCATTTGTGTTCACCTTGAGGATGCCAGTAGTAAGGGGCATCTAATGCCTACCCTGATTGGTAGGTTGCGAGCGCTGTTTGGAGTTGTTCACCTAGCATGAAGGAGGAGCGTAAAGTGTGTTGCTAGAAGAGGATGTGAATAAGTGTGAATGAATAGCCGCATCTCCGAGGTCCAGCTCCCTAGCAATTTCACATCTAGTGTGAAGGGTCTCCTACATAGACTTGCTAATTCACCCCCATAGGAGCTTGAAATCAAGAGAACTATCATGGAAGATCCTCCTATTCCTTTCCAACCAGATATTCCACAGGATGAGGGAGGGGCCGATTAACCAAGCTGCCTAAAGGATAAAGGTTTTAACAAGAGAGTGACCTAATCTCTCCCAGAATTCAACCAAAGAGGATGTATGCCAACATGGGCAATCCCATACATTCTACCACAAATGCCAAATTTGTCTAGAAAATGGACACTGGAAGAAAAGATGGGATGCAGTCTCCACATTGCTGCGGCATAAGAAACATATAGATGGCCCCTGAAATCCATGTTTGCAAAGGTTATCCCAAGTAAGGCACCTATTGTAAGCTAGAACCTAGAGGAAAAAATTACACTTAGGCCATGAAAAACAATTCCAAACTCTCTTCCACCAAGAGATTATCGTATCTCCAAGAATTTGCTTCATCAAAGCAAGGTAACCATAAGAGACAGAATACTGCCGAGAAGGGGTACCTCTCCAAGCCAAGACATTTCAACCCTGTAATAAGTTGCATCTTCTAGAGGCTAAAATCTGGGACAACTCAAGCCTATCCTCCACTAAGCCCCTCGATGGCCAATCAGAAGAGTTTTTCCAGTGATAACCAACTACCATGCCCAGGTCAAAGGCCTCCTTGTAATGAATAACTATGCTCCACCCAGCAATGATGAAAGAATCATAGAGATCCTACAAGTGTAGGTGAGAAGAAATGAGAGGGGGTACTCCATCCCAAGAGTCACTCCAAAAGAGGGCCTCAGTGCCACTGTTGCATATTTAGAAAAGACTGCGTTTCACCAGATGAGCACCCTGCTTGAGGGTATCCCACACCATGGATCCTATGCCCTCAAGAGGCATCCTAGCAATGTCAGATGGATCAGCCCCATGATAGTACTTGTGAGAAAGGATTTGGGCCCAAAGGTGAGAAGGACTGGAGCACCACTGCCAATAGAGTTTGGCAACAAGAGATTGACTAGACAAGATAGCAGAGCGTAGGCCTAGGCCCCTTTCCTTCTTTGGCTGGCAAATAGTGTCCCACTTAATAAGACTCCAGTGTGTACCTTATAAGTTACCATTCCAAAGGAATTGATGGGAGAGAGCATCAAATTCCTTAAGGAAGTAAATTAGGGTAGCCTAAACCATGCTCTTGTAAATGGGAAGAGCTTGGATCACAGATTGCAGAAGAATCACCCTGCCAATAGTAGACAACCACCTATGAGTCTAATGATTCACTTTTTGTCTTAGTTTGTCAAGCACATTCTACCAGAAAAGTCTAGGCTATCTCCCCAAATCAATAGGAACCCCTAAGTAAGTGAGGGGGAGATAATGAATCTGAAACCTCAGGATAGTAGCAATCCTCCTCTGAATGGCTTCGAGAGTATTGAAGAAAAAAAGAAAGGGCTTGTGATTATTAATTTTCTACCTAGAGGTAGCCAGATAAGTATCAAGGATAAGCCTAAAAACTTTAGCTTCCCAAATTTGAGCTCTCCCAGCAAGAGCAGTGTCATCCACAAACTGAAGGTGGGTCAACTCAAGTAAGCCATTCCCCTATTGCCAACCATGAAGCAAGTTTTGAGAAACATGAGATTTGATGAGCCATCTAAGTCCCTCAACTAGAATAATAAATAGATAAGGAGAAAGTGGGTCACCTTGGTGTAGACCTCTGGATGCACCAAACAACTCAATGGGTTCACCATTAATCAGGACCGAGAAGGAGGGGGTGGTAACACAACTCAGAACCCAGCGAGCCCAGTCTTGGTTGAAACCGAAAGCTAGAAGAACTTTATGCAGAAATCCCTAGTTAACCCTATCATAGGCCTTCACCATATTGAGCTTAATGAACATGGCATGTCCTGAGAAGTACTCATAAAATTGATAGCTTCTGAAGCCATAACTATCCCATCTAGAATTTATTTGCCAGCTACAAAGCCCCCTTGTTCCTCAAATATCACTGTGGGGAGACAAGCCTTAAGTCTCTTCACTAGGAGCTTAGTAATGATTTTATACACCACATTACAGAGAGAAATAGGTCTAAAAAAATCCAGTTGATTAGCTTATTCCTTCTTCGGAATAAGAACCAAAAAAGTGGCATTTAGGGCCCTGAGCATTTCTTTGCTGGAATAAGATTCCTGAACCACTTCCAGCAAATTGTGCTTGATAATATCCAAAAAGTCTTGGAAAAATTCAGCAGGAAAACCATCAAGTCCCAGGGCTTTGCCTTTTCTTAAGCTATGGACCACCCCTTCCAATTCTGGCATGCCAATTGTGTGCATGAGAGAGTTATTCATTCCTGGTGTCACAATAGGTGGAATGCACTCTAAAATTGTATTTTTGGCTAGCTCATCTGAGGGAAGGTTAGGAGAGAAGAGATCAAAATAAAAGTTAATAGCTTCCCTGGAAATAGCTTGGGAGGAGGTCAGCCACATCCCATCCATGGTAACAAGAGAAGTAATGAAGTTCCTATTGTGCCTACCCTACACTCTGAGTTGTGAAAGAAAGCTATATTCCTGTCCCCCTCTTGGAGCCAATCAATACAGGCCTTTTGTTTCCAATAAATTTCCTCATGAAGCTCCCATTTTTCTATGTTCGTAATTGCCTGAGATTTAGCAACGCGAAGAGCTTCCATCAACCCTGCATCCCGAATTTGCCTGGTAATAACATCCAACTAGTTTTGCACCTTCTTCTTCATAGAATGAAGATTGCCAAAATAGCTCTTGTTCCAATATTTCAATTTTCTCTTAACATACTATAGTTTTTTGGAGAAGGAGTACATCACAGTACCATACTCGAGCGTTCCCTGTCTCCACCATTGGGCCAGTAGGTCATGGAGAGAGGAGTCGCATAGCCACATCAACTGAAACTTGAAAGGAGGCTTCTTAGGGGTCATAACATACTTGGTAGAGAGCTTGATCGACCAATTATTTAACCTCTCCAGTCAATAATTTTAGATGAGAGTGACATAGGGCTAGAGAGCCAAAAATAGGAAACAAAGAACCTGTCCAGACACTCAGAGATGGCCACACTCCCACTTCTTCTATTATTCTAGGTGAATAGGCCATTAAGAGGCTTACCATCTGAGAGATGTAAAAGCTCCATATTTTGTCAAAGAAGCTCAGAGGAGGGACCTAACCACGTCAATCCACCACTCTTCTCTTCCAAACTAAGAATTGAGTTGAAATCCCCAGCTACAATCCATGGCAAGAAAGGGTTATAGCTTTTGACAAGTCGAATATGTTCCCAAAGATAGAGCTAGCCAAGAAGATTAGTAGGAGCATATACCTTAGTCACTAAGATCAGCTCCCCAATTTCAATGGAGGAAGCCACCATTGAGAGGGCTAAAAGGCATGACATTTAGTGGAGTGGCACAATTTTCTTTAGATCCCACCCCATGGCGAGACTCCCAGAGTTCTCGATAGTGCCAATGCATTTCCACTAGCCAAAGAACCATATATTAAGGGCACAATTAAACAAAGAATCCATAGATAGCTTAGTTTCCTAGATGCAAAGAATATCTAGAGATTGATCAATCACTAATTGATGCATAGCTTTTTTCTGGGGGTGTTATTCAAACCCCTCGCATTCCAAGATAAAACAATCATGGAGTAGAATGGGGGAAGTGTTCATCTAGGGTCTTAACCACCCCTAACTCTACCAGAAAATCACTTGTAAGTTTAAGTTTATCCTAATCCTTCCTTTGTCTAGCTCTAGAAGGGGTAGAAAAAGAAGCTTTCTTGAAAGGTCTTTGTCTAAGACCCAGGGCAGAAGAAGAACCCTTCTCTTTATAGAATGCTCCTCCATCTTTAACTAAATTTGCCCAGTAAACATCCTTGTCCTGTGAAGTAGGAAGAATCATCTGATCACCATCCTCAAGATTAAGAGCATCCTCTGTGGCCTACTAGACAATCATATCTTGAGAGTGATTAAGAATAGGGTGATTCTCCTCTAAATCAGGATCCCCACACTGATCTGCAAGAGGAATTCCCTCTTGAATGGCCATATTGTCTAGAGCCTCAAACTGATTAAACCCAGCGTCCAATTGCCAGTCCAAATTTAGATGTTTTTGACCATGCCCCTTGGCCCAGCACTAAACTAGGATAAAACCCTCCATATCTAGACCATTAACATTTTTTGGACCTTGTCCCTGACTTACCGAATTTAGATGAGCTTTCCCTTTTGCTACCCTATTAGACTGAACATTTCTAGGTCCCGAATGTGTTGACTGGCCATTCCCTTTGCCCTCATAAGTTAGCCTTGTCCCAGATGGCCCTTCAGGTGTGCCAACCCCTCTAGGGGCATGGGTACATTGACATTGCAAGTGCCCATACACATGGCAAATTTAGCAAAAGAAGGGAATAGCTTCATAATCTAGCTGTTGAAGCCAGGAGGAAGATCCCAAGCATATTTCCATAGCATCTGGCAAAGGGTTATTTAAATCAATATCAACACAAATACGAGCATAAGAAATAATCTTTTTATCTAGATATTGGTGCTTTATTGCCGTTGGAGTCCCAATCATGGCCGCAATCTGATGTAGAATGTCCTCACGCCAAAATTTTAGAGGAAGTCTCGACAAGCGAACTCAAACAGGTACTCGAGATGGAATAGCCTCAGCTGAGTTAAAACCTACATGCCAGGGTTTGATAAAGAGACCAATACGATCATAAAAGTAAGGGCCTCCTTCAAAAGTTTGATTTTGATCAGCCACAGAGGAGAAATTCACCATGAAGTAGCTGTTGCCAGCCAACATAACATCAAAATAACCTTCCACCTGCCAGGAGTGGCGGATCCAGGCATCCAAGGCTGATAAAGGAATTCAAATTCCTAGAAATTTGCAAATTAAAGCATGTGAGGATAGGTTTTCCACATCCTCATTTACAACATCTGGAGAAATAACCACAATAGGATGGTCTTGACTACACGAAAGGTAGCCATTAATTTTGTGAATCTTCAAATATTTGCTGACATAGAGGGTTTCTCTATCTTGAGTGTCTATCCCAAGGTGGGGATGGTCACCATTCTGGCCTGCCACAGGTCTGTTAGACTTGGAACCCCTGTGCACATCCTGCTCCTCGCCGCTTCTCATCGCACTCCCTCAAAAGTAAATCTCACTTGTAAAAACTAAATTTTTGAATTAAATATAAATGAAAAGAAAACATAACACTTGAAGGTTTACAACAAGCTATATAAAAAGGAATGATTACAACAACAAAGAAAATTAAAAATTTACAACAAAGTAATATTTATAAAATAAATAAATAAACATAGATACATTGATCCATCTTCTTTGGAATGAGTGGCTAGCTCATTCCTTGGAAGAGGATTTATTCAGAATAGATGTTTCAATGGAATGCTCAAAATAATGAAGGAAAAGTGTATTGATTGATTAATTTAGGTGTGGAAGGTTGTATTTATAATTCCATGCTTCTAACCTAACACCTTATTTTAGAGTAACAATCGATATATTCTATCTTATCTCAATCTCCACAAAATATATAGAGAGATATTTATTCTAATAATGAAATTTATTACATAATAGTCTCGATCTCCACCTAATATTTAGAGAGCTATTTATTGAAATAAAATTACATAAAATTATATTCAAATACAATCTATAATGGAAATTCTATACATAGAAATCTATATATAGAAGGAATTTGAATGGAAAGCATACTTCATGATAGATAGAACATTAAAATACATTTAAAAATACTTTCCAAACAAGTTTTTAGAATTTTTGTTGAAATTCATAGCAACCTGGTGAAATCCATAGCAAGCCTAGTGAAATATTTAGAAGGCTTGGTAAATTTTGTAACAAGCTTGTGAAATCCATAGCAATCTTGATGAAATCCATAGCTAATTTATAGATGGTCTAATGTAATTTGTAGCTAGTTCATATAAATCTTGTTGTAATCCGTAGCTATTGTAACAAGCCTATTGTAATCCATAACTATTATAGAAAACCTATAAGAGTTTATGATGTAATCTGTAGCTATTATAGAAACCTTGTAAGAGTCTATAGTAGGCCTATAACTTGACTAGAATGCTAGATCCATCTGACACTACTCCATCATTATCTTGAATGATTAATTATTCATACTTTGGATCAATCTTAGCTTAACATAAACTATGTATGCACTCATTAACATATTTTTTCCAATAAAAATTAGTAATATCTAATAACTTGATAACAAAGAATTCTAAATACATAACAATGATATATGCCTATTATTTTATTCTAAGTAAATCATAAATTTAGAAACTACATTCAGATCAATGTCACATAAAAGAAAAAAGATATTATTTTATGGATATAATGAGCCATTTCATGGGATCATCATCTCTCCCACACATAATATCATGCATGTCCTCATGCATGCCACTATTTAAACATCATGGTAAATATGCATGGATTAGATTTAACTTCATACTTCAAATGGGTTTCTTAAATTGATTTCATTGGTACGAGTATAATGAAATTTATATTTTAAAATCTTAGATAAAAGTTGTTAGAAATATTGTCATTGATGTCAAAGGTATAGCATTGGTGATAAAGCCCCCATTACATTTAATGGTGTCTTTAATATTCATATCTTAGCTAATGTGTGTTAATATTTATTTAATATTAACAAATATATTTTTAGTTGCATAAAAGTCAAAAGAGGGCCCATGGAGAAGTAAAAGAGTCAAAGGGTAAAGATAAAAGAGGAATGGGATGCATTTTCCCATGAAGATTTATCTTGAGGAATTCCAAGAGTCACTAAGTAAAGACAAAAGAGGGTATGGCACATTTTTCCATGAAGGGATAGTTTGAGAAATTTGAAAGGTCACCAAGAGAAAGACAAAAGATAAAATGATACATTTGTCTATGAAGGGTCACCATGTGACTTTTCAAATGCAAGGATACAAAGGGTCATGCAAGTTTGGAACCATTTTCCATGAGGATTAAAGGGTCACAAAGGGTAAATTCCAAAGGTCATTTGGAAAGATATAAATAAAGGCTTGAGAAGCCATTTGTAATATGAAAGAGAGTGCATGTTTTTGTAATTATTTTGTATAATAAAAGAGGAAAGAGCTATGTTGAAGCTCTTACAAAAGAGGAAAAAAGAAAGAAGAAGTTAAGAATATAAAGGGAATCTCAAATAAAGAAGGCTAAAAGGAATAGAGATACAAAAGGCAATCAGGTCAGAGATACACAAATAGGTCTTATTTTTATGGTTACTATTTTTATTGTAATGGATATGGTCATAAGAAAATAGAATGTCAAAAAAGGGCTAATAATTTTAGAAATAAGGAGAAGGAAACTCATGCAGAGTCAAGTAGAAGCCACAACTCTTTTGTTCCTCTATCAGACTTTAATGAAGAGGCCTTAATATGTTACAAGTGAAACAAATTTGGACACATAGCCTAGTATTGTAGAAGCATGTTCGAGTCAGTCAAGAAGGACCAAAGTTTTAAGGCTCCATTCATCAAGAAAAAAGTTTAGAAAGGTTCATGGAAAAATAAATAATCAAACAAATCTATGTTGGTATAGACATCATTACATGCAAGAAATAAAGAAAATCCATAGTACATTTATAGTGGATATTCGAAGCACATGACAGGATACAATAGCAAGTTCATAACCTTGAAGAAGATCAATGGTGGTATAATGAAATTTAGAGATAATACTACTGCCAAAATTGTTGAAAAAAGTACACTAAGTTTGGATAATGGTAGAACTAAAACTAAAAATGTTTTTTATATAGAAAGTCTTAAGCATAATATTTTGAGTGTAAGTCAAATGTGTGATTAGAGGCACACACTAATGTTTTATGTAGAAATTTTTGAAATTAGGAGAAAAGATTTAGATGTGTTGGTTATAGATGCTCAGAGAATAGGCAATAATTTGTATATATTATCAGACATCAAAGGTCAAAGATGTTGTTTGAGTCAGATTGACAAAATTTGGATATGGCACAAGAGAATGGGACACATAAATTTTGACAATATTTTCAACATCATCAAGAAACAAGCAGTCAAAAAGATTCCAAAGATTATAAATCCATCCAACACACTTTGTGAACCTTGTCAGCATGGGAAGCAATCCAAAAGGAAATTCAAAATAAAAGAATACTCAACCACTCAGATGTTAGATATTGTTCACACTAATTTTTGTGGAACTATGAGAACTCAAAGTACTCAATGTGAGAAATATTTCATGTTGCTTATTGATATTTTTCATGTATGACTTGGGTAATATTATTATAGAAAAAATTATAATCTTTTAGACATTTTAAAGCATTCAAAGCATTAGTTAAGAATGAAATTGGTTTGAAGATTAAGTGCCTAAGATCAGATCAAGGAGAAGAATTCATGTCAAATTAGTCTATTAAGTTTTGTGATGACGATATAATAAAGAGACATTATTCAGTAGCCAAAATAGATCAGATGAAGGAGAAGAATTCATGTCAAATTAGTCTATTAAGTTTTGTGAAGACCATATAATAAAGAGACATTATTCAGTATCCAAAACTCCACAACAAAATGGAGTAGTTAAACAGAGAAATAAAGTAGTTTAGGAGATGGCAAGGACAATGCTAAATGAATCCAAGATATTAGATAAATATTGGAGAGAGGTAGCTGGTATAGTAGTGTATATTCAGAATAGAGCATTATTTAGAGTCAATAGTGACAAGACTCCTTATGAGCTATGGAAAGACAAACTAACTATAGTTGTTTATTTCAGTGTTTTCGATAGCAAATGCTTCATAAAGAGAACCGATGAAAAAATAAATAAGTTTGAATCTAGAGTAGATGAAGGTATATTTCTTGGTTATTCTTGTAAAAATTTACTTATAAATGTTATAAAAAAAGAACCAAGAAAATAGTTGAAAGTACAAGTGTCAGGATAAAAGAAGATGGAACACAAAGAATCAGTGATCCGGTAGACATTCCTAAAATCACTAAAGAAGATATTGACGATGAGAAGAAGGAGAAAAATGACATGAAAACCCCATCCAAATATGTCTAGATAAATCATAATGAAAGTGACATCATTATGAATATAAATGAAATAATCCACACTAGAATAATGATGGTAAGTGAATATATGCAAGTTAATTTCTCTTGGTTATCCAAAATTTAGCCTATAAATTTTTCATAAGCTAGACATGATAAGCATTGGGTTAAGGAAATAGATGAAGAATTAAATTAGACAGAAAATAATGATACTTGAGAAATAATGTCTAGACCAAAATCTCATAATGTGATAGGAAAAAAATGGGTTTACAAAAATAAGTTGAATGAAAATGGAGAAGTGACCAGGAATAAAACAAGATTAGTATACAAAGGATATGGTCAGATTGAGGGAATAGATTTTGAAGAAACCTTTTCACTAGGGGAAAGGCTAGAGGTTATTATAATGTTTCTTGCATATGTAGTGTTTAAAAATTTCAAAGTGTTTCAGATGGATGTCAAATTTGCTTTCTTGAATGGGAATCTAGAAGAGGAGGTCTACATTGAGTGGCCAGAGGGATTTCTTCTCTCAAATGATAGTAGCCATGTATATAGATTGAAGAAAACACTATATAAATTAAAACAAGCTCCCAAATCTTGGTATGTAAGACTTGATAAATACTTGTAGGATCAAGATTTCAAGAGAGGATTTGCTGATAGTAATATCTACATCAAAACAAAAGATGAGCATTAGTTGATTGTTGTGGTATATGTTGATGACATTATTTTTAGAGGAAACATTGAAAATATGATAAAAGAATTTTTTGATAATATGGAAAAATAATTTGAGATGTCTATGCCTGGAGAATTGTCATTTTTTTAGGATTGTAAAATTTTCAATAAAATAAAAGAATTTTCATATCTCAAAGTAAATATGTGAAGGAAATGTTGAAAAAATTTACTTTTGAGGATTGTACACCAGTTGGCACACTAATGAGTACAAGAAATAAGGTGAGCAAGGATGAAGATTCACCTATTGTAAATCAATCTTTGTATAAATCTATGATTGGTAGTCTTTTATATTTGAAAACATCAAGTCTAGACATCATGCATGTAGTAGGTATGGTTACAAGATATCAGTCAATTTCAAAATATAGTCATGTTCAGTTGGTGAAAAGAATATTTAGATATATCAAGGGCACATTGGATTATGGATTATGGTATCCCACACATATATATTTCACTTTGGTTGCTTATATAGATTCAGATTAGGTAGGTTACTTAGATGAAAAAAAGAGTACAAGTGGAGGAGCTTTCTTCCTTGGTGATAGATTAGTATCATGGCTAAGTAAAAAACATAATTCAATATCACTTTCTACAATTGAAGTAGAATATATTGTAGTGGTATTATGTTGTACTCAGGTGCTTTGGATGAAGTAGACTTTGGAAGATATCAAGGTAAAATATGATGAACCTATTTCTATTTTTTGTGGTAACACAAGTGTTATTAATATTTCAAAAAATCTAGTGATGAATTGAAGAACACAATATATTCCCATCAGATATCACTTCTTGAGAGAGTAGGTTGTAGATTAATAGGTTAAGATGGAATATATCATTACTATAGAGTAGATTGTAGATATTTTTATAAAGGCACTACCAAAAGACACATTTCAGTATTTGTAGGAGAAGTTGTGAGTAATTTCTTGTACTTCCTACCATTGAGGATCAACATCAGTTGAGGGGGAGCTAAGTGTTATCTCCAATTAGGCCCTTTGCCATTAATGTCAAAGGGGGAGAAGAATAGAAAAAATTATATGTATGGGTACAAGTGTAAAAATAGGTACAGGTTACTATGGTAAGGGGGAGTTACTATATGTTTTTTAGATGGTAGTATGTGTAGGTTGACTTGTGCAGTACAAGTTTCAAGATGTGGCAATTTCATTTTGAGGTTGCCACCAATGACAAAAGGGGAGATTGTTGGAAATATTTTCATTGATGTCAAAGGTCTAGCACAGGTGATAAAGGCCCCATTGAATTTAATGGTGTTTTTAATATTCATATCTTGGCGAATGTGTGTTAATATTTATTTAATATTAATCAATATATTTTTGGTTGCATAAAAGTCAAAAGAGGGCCCATGGAGAAGCCACAAAGTCATGGGGTAGTCATCTTGAGGAATTCCAAGAGTCACCAAATGAATACAAAAGAGGGTATGACATATTTTTCCATAAAGGGACACTTTGAGGAATTCGGAAGGTCATCAAGATAAAGATAAAAAAGGAAAGGATGCATTTGCTTATGAAGGATCACCATGTGACTTTTCAAATGCAAGGATACAAAGGGTCATGCAAGTTTTGAACCATTTTCCATGAGGATTGAAGTGTCACAAAGGGTGAATGCTAAAGGTCATTTGGAAAGCTATAAATAAAGGCTTGAGAAGCTATTTGTAATATGAAAGAGAGTGCATGATTTTGTAATTATTTTATATAAGAAAAGAGGAGATATTGTAGAGTTCTATCATTTGTTGAGCAAGCAACATTGAGAGATAGTTGTGTTTTATACACAAGAGGGGTTGGTGCTCTTGTGGGTTGGTGCTCACAAATATTTACAAGGGGTTGGTCACAAATAGTTGATGTGTTGGTTATTGATAAAGGGGTTGGTGTTCCTACAAGTTGGTGCTTATGAACTTTGTACTTTGAGTTGGTGCTCATTCATATACTTGAGATTGTTCTCTATGGTTTTTCCCACTTTGGGTTTTGACGTAAAAATTTGGAGTTGGTGCTTATTCATATACTTGAGATTGTTCTCCATGATTTTTCCCACTTTGGGTTTCAACGTAAAAATTTGGTCTCTCTCTATCTCTCTGTCTTGTGTGGTGCATGTTATTATTTTAGTTTTACTACATATCTTAAATAAGTGGTTAAATAAAAGAAATTAGATTAAGTAAAAGATATATAATATATTGATTCACCCCCTTCTTAGTATATTTTTTTCTTAATAAAAGTGGCAAATGAAAATAGACATTTAAGGAAAGGTTCTTGTGTGGATATTTTTTCTTACTATCCTTAGATTATTTTTTATCCTTTTGACACAGGTTCTTGTGTGGAAGTCTCATGTTGCTCTCTTCATATTTTTTGTCATTTTCTTTCTTTATTTTTCCTTTTTTTTAAACAAATGGGTTTTTTTAAAAAATAAATGGGGTGAGATTAGGTTCTTGTGTTGATAATTTCTTGTTGTGTCTACACATATTTAGTTTCACCACAAAGTAGCTATTGATAAAAAAAATCTTGTTCCTTTTGAAACTATGTACCATGATCAAGATCAAACTATTTTTGTATGTTTGGATAAGAACAATTATTATATCTTTGAAGCTATTCTCCTCCATCACACCTAAGTTCATATATGTCTTCATTCATGTCAAATGAATGAAGTGGGATGAGACTACATAGATCAGATAGAAGGTTGTCCCTTTCCCAGAACAAAGCTATTTACAAGAGTAGATACTCATGTAATAACAAAACTTACAAGTAAATTTAAACATAAAATAGTAAATTAAAATACCTTGTCATATCTCTAGTCTTCATTGCTTCCTTCATAGTAGCCAAAGTGGAAAAGGTTGGGAAAAACATTGATAAAAGTATGATCCTACTACATTGAAAAATAATAACATAGAAGCAAGCAACCA
The DNA here is from genome assembly GCA_037957365.1 of Torreya grandis. Taxonomy (NCBI): domain Eukaryota; kingdom Viridiplantae; phylum Streptophyta; class Pinopsida; order Cupressales; family Taxaceae; genus Torreya; species Torreya grandis. The sequence continues at coordinate 948,083 of JARHVA010004867.1, read as the reverse complement.
AGTGAAAAAACTACATCAATTGTTCCATTGGAAAAATTGTATTCTTTTTATTTTTATGTTTTTGCCCTTGAATAGCTAGTAAACTAGTTTTCTAATCAAGGATCTTTATTCTAGAACTTGATATGTCAACAAACTAGTTTTCAAAGCAAGGCTGCCAACAATATTCAAAGGTTTTCATTATTTTTTTAAATTTTCTAAAACTGATAGACATGGAAAATGTCAGACATAAACTCTATGCATCTTTACACTACTTGCAGATGTGCCATAGAATGTTTTATATGTTGAGATTCTTTAGCATATACACTTGCTAATTTTGTTGCATTCTTGTTGTCAAAGATAACTCAAGATAATGTGCTAATAATTTGATAAAAGCATGGGCATAAATTTTCATCTGTAGAATGACTCCTTGAAATGAAAGTATCCTATAAAAAAATAGAACCAAATAAAACCTTTCCAACCAAACATAATATCAGTAATGTCAAAGAAATATAAATGCCAACAATAGACTATTAAAATGAACATTTGAATATATATGGAAGAATGCATTGCAATCTACGTAGGAATGATTGATGGTTCAAGAATTAACCTTATCAATAATAAGATTTTATTATAGAGTATAAAAACTTCCTCAAACAAGTTATATTATTATACAAGTGGACATGGGTTTAGCTAATTCCTGAATATGGATGAAAATGAGTGAAATAAAATCTCATTAATTTATTTTATTATGAACTATGTAGAAAATACTAATTGATATTTTGTATAGAGAAGATAAAATTATATTACTAAATTATTTGATGGAAACTAGATGCTGAGAAATATACCTAGTAACTGAATTTCGGAGGTCCTTGACTTCCTTGTTGTAAATAGATTTTGCATGACTCTTCTTGCTGTTGAAAATTTTATTTTCTTCATCTAAAACCTAGCTTAGATTTGCATCATGCTGAGAAAGCTTGTCACTATCTTCTTCTTTGGTTGAGAAATCAAAAGTGGGAGTCTGGGGGTGTCAGACCCCAATGGGGTCAAGGGGTAATACCCCTTGTGTTCTCCCTATCATGATATAGATAAGGGTCAAGAGGTGGAGCCCCTTGAAGCTAGGCCCAATTTCTATTTTTGTAAACACAAATTTGCTTTGTGTTGAAGAGTTTTTAATAATTTTGTGTTATTTGAGATAGTTTGCTGAAAGCACGTAATTCCTACCAATTTATAGCATCTACAACACTAAAAATATATTAAATCTTTGGTCTCATGTGACTATATATAAATCTAGTGTTTTGGTTTGCATATTAGTCTGGCTTGGCATGAAAGTCTGATTATTTTATAGTCTGCAATTTTTTTTAAGTTACAAAATTACCCATCCATGTAGACTAACAAGAAACACAAAAAATAAACATCTAGTATTGAGATCAAAGTAATTAAATCTCTCAAGTATTTCAATTGATATTTTTTATCAGACATTATCATTATAGTTTAGAAAGAATCTTAAAAACAAAAATTTGATATAAACATAGTGATTAATTTAAGATAAAATAGAAATTGAAATATTTAGATCACCTAATTAAAATCAAAACCTATACATGATAAAAATTTGTGATTTTCAAGACCTACCATCAAGTTAAAATGTTTGACTCACACAAAATTTGGAGCTATATCTTTATGATTCCACCACTGTTGCATGACCTCTATCCTCTCTTGTCATTATATAACTTTCATGCATATTTTATTATTTTCTTTAACTTGTCTAATCTATTTGACTTGCATGAAATTTATCCAAAATAACTTTCTATGCATGGCGATATTACATACAAGATTATGGGAGGATATATTTGTGTATTTCATCCATAAATATTTTCATGAATCTTTATGTCCATTTACTTGGATTTATTTGTTGATTATTTCTATGAATATTTCTAAGTCATGATATGAGTTAGTATAAAAACCGTTGAAGATATTATCATGTGGGCTTCTTATCTTCAGTTCCTTACTTGACTAGGTCCAAAATTCTCTATAAAGAGATCATGCTATTAGGAATTTAATTCTCTTTAAGATGGGTAACCCCATATTCATTATCTTCTACATCTTCCCCATATTCTCATCTTGCTCGTCCATGATATGAGACTTTAATACACTAATATTACATAGGAAGTCGATTATCTATTGGTCATCATCAAAGACTTGGAAGTGATTGATGTTATATGACATAGAAGGGCATGAGATGATCTCCACCATGAATCCTTGTAGTTTCATAGCTTCTAATTGGCACAAAATTAGTTATTTCTAAATCCAAAGCATCTTTCAACTAGTTCTATTCCCTAGGTAGTGAAACAATATTAAATAATCAAAGTACTCAATTAAATCCCATGCTCCAAATTTATAATTCCTTAAACAATAAAGTTTACATTGATAAATGCTTCTAAATTGATTAATGACTAGTTTAAAATCACCATAAACTAGTAATTATTTAACCTTATGTTTAATTCCAAACTAAAGTCTTAAAATAAGAACTTTAAATTATTCTAGATAGACTTGACACACCCCCTAATAGTAGGACAACCTCCACTCCACCTAATAAACTTGACACACCCCTTGATAGTAAGATAAATAATAATCCTTCACACCCCAAAGGTAAGGAAAGTCAACCAACAACTAAAACCTCCTACATAATACCAAAAGTTGGATACAATATAGTGGAGCACATGAAGAAAATCAAAGCAAACATAACATTGCATGATCTCATACATATCACTAACTAACATGATTTGTTATTGAAATCCTTAAATGAAAATCCTAGCTCTAGTAAGGCTAAACCAACTCATGCAAATGTGGTGATGTACAAGATTAATCATGAGGTTCCACCATTCCTATTCATTATTAGAATTTTTGGTAAAAATATCCATAATTGCTCACTTGATTCTAGTTTCTTAGCTAATATTATGCCTTTAGGAATTTGTGAAAAGTTAGGGTTAAACCCAATCAAATCTGAAAAGGTGGTAGTGCATCTATATAATTCAAGAGTAAAGGTAATAGGTGAATTATTTTATATCCACATGAAACTATCTCAAGATCCTCGAATATAATAGTTCATCAACATTTAGGTCATTGACATACCTAAAGCTTATGGGTTGTTACTTAGTCATGATTGGACTAAATCCTTGAATGGATACATGCCCATAGATTTTTGTCATATGTGGCTACCTTGGTGTGGGATCCCTAATCAAATTAGAATCAATTGAGATCCCAAGATAAATTATATGATTATAGAATAAAATGCCAATAATGAGAAGGTAATCTACCAGTCCTCTAATTTGGGTGTCTATACTTTGGATACTAATAACATTATTACAAGTGATGTTATAAATGAAGAAAATAAAGGCCCTTAGACATTACACTTTGATCGTGCATGATCGAATAAAGGCTCAACCATTATAATTATCCTAAAAAATCCCAAAGGCAAAGAGTATGTTGCTTCGTATAGGCTATAATTCTCTTGCACTAATAATTTAGAAGAATTTAAAGCCCTTATTTTAAGACTTTAGTCTAGAATTAAACATAAGGTTAAATAATTATTAGTTTATTATGATTCTAAACTTGTCATTAATCAAATTAGAAGTATGTATTAGTGCAAAATTTATTTTTTAAGGAAGTATAATTTAGGAGTATAGGATTTAATTGAGTACTTTGATTATTCAATATTGTTTCACTGCCTAGGGAATATAACTAGTTGAAAGATGCTTTGGCTTTAGCAGTAACTAATTTCGTGCCACTTAGAAGCCATGAAACTACAATAATTCATGGTGGATATCATCTCATGCCACTCCATACCATATAACATCAATCACTTCCAAGTCTTTGATGATGACCAATAGATAATCGACTTCTTATGCAATACTAGTGTATTAAAGTCTCATATCATGGATGAGCAAGATGAGAATTATGGGGAAGATGTAGAAGACAATGAATATGGGGTTACCCATCTTAAAGAGAACCAAATTACTAATAGCATGATCTCCTTAGAGAGAATTTTAGACCTAGACAAGAAAGGAACTCAAGATAAGAAGCCCAAAGTAAGTGGGAAGGATTACAAGCAAATTAACTTGGGAGACCTTGGAAATAATCAAAATGTCAACTTTAGTATTTTTTGCACCAATGAATAATTTAAGAAGGAAATTTCCCTCTTGACCAAGTTCAAATATGTTATTTCATGGTCATATGATGACCTCAAGATCTTGTACACTAGTGTGATTACTCACACTATCCCATTAAAGGAAGCCTACAAGCCTTTTATGCAGATAAACATACTAGTAAATCAAGTGTTGGAACCACTCATTTAAAAATAAGTAAATAATATTCTTGATGTAAGGATAATTTTACCTATAAAGCATTTGATGTGGGTGGCCAATCTTGTACTAGTTTGGAATAAAAATAGAGAGATCTTACTTTATGTTGATTTTTGGAACCTGAATAGATCTTCCAAGAAAGATAACTATCCTTTGTCATCTTTAGATGAATTCATATGGTTGGTAAGTGGATCTGAAATAATGTCATTCCTAGATGTATTTTCAAGACACAACTAGGTCTTGGTGAATAAAAATGATAGAATGAAGATTGCCTTCACAACTAAGTGGGGAATGTTTGCTTATAAATGGATGCCATTCAGGCTCATCAACATAGGAGCAAATTTATAATGAGTGATGGACCATGATTTCCATGGATTAATTTATAAGTGATTTATCATTTACATGGATTATCTAACTATGCTTTTTAAAAATAGTGGAGATCATATGATGCATTTAGAGCAAGTACTGGAAAGGTGTAGAAGATATGGCATCTCATTAAATCACAATAAAAATATCTTTTATTTGACTGAAGGTAAGTTTATAGAACATGTGATCACTCAAGAAGGTATGACCATAGATCCTGATAGGATCAATACAAATTTGAAATTAGAAGTTCCAAATAGTAAAAAAGAGTTAATGTCTTTCTTTGGTAAAATCAACTTTGTAATAAAGTTTATTTTTGGTTTTACAAAAATATTAAGGCCACTTAATGTCATACTAAAGAAGGACACAAAGATAGAATGGAGTCCTAAAGTGAAGAAGGAATTTCAAGACATCAAGGAGGATATTATTCAAGCCCTATCTTGATAAGCCCTAATTTTAGTAAAGATTTATATCTATACTCTTTAGATTCTAATCATACTATTATTGTTGTCTTGACATATAAAGAAGACAACAAAGAAAACCCCATAGGCTTCATGAGTACCAAACTAAAGAATGTGGATCTAAATTATCCTATCCTGGATAAGCAAGCTTACACAGTTTTAAAGGCTATAAATAAATTTAAACACTACATCTTACAAAACAAGATCTATGCCATAGTGTTTGATCTAATTCTCAAATTGATGCTAGGACAAAATGAACTCAGGGATAGAAGAGGGAAGTGGATGACTAAGATTCAAGAATATGACTTAGAAATTAAATATGATAAGTTAGTAAGAGCGCAAGGTCTCATCCAGTTCATTGTAAACACTGATCCTTGTATTGATATTTGTAGGTAGAGGCAAATAAAGTACCTCATGGAGATTAGTACACGGACATTATTCATTATATTATGCATGGATTATACCCTCCACACCTAAAAATAGAAAAAAAAAGATCCCTCAAATGGAGATCATCTCACTTCATGATCAAGGGAGAAGTCCTCTATAGAAATAATTATGAAGGAATCTACCTAAGGTGTGTTTCCAAAATTGAAGAAGCAAAAATCATGGAAAGTATCCATGATAAATTAGGAAGTGGCCACCCTTCAGGGCATACCACTACACATAATATACTAAGGGATAGTTACTATTGTCTAATTATATTCAAGGATGAACATGTTCATATGTGAACATGCCATAAGTGTTAGATGCTTAATAGAAGAGAAGTAAAATTGGTGTCTTTACAACTAGTAATTAAGGCAAAACCATTTACATAATGGGGACTCGACTTTATGGGAGTTATTAACCTAAACTCCTTAGTGGGACATAAGTTTGCACTCATATCCATAGACTACTACATAATTTGGATTGAATTAGTATCCACCAAGAATAGCAGAATAATAAATGTCATCAAGTTACTAGAACGAAACATTATCACATGATTTGGGACACTCCTATCCCTAATGTGTGACAATGTCCTAGCCTTTGCACTAGTTGAATTCACTGAATGAGCTTATGATTACTAGATAAGCATAAAGTCTACATGAAACTACTACCCTCAAGGTAATAGAGTTATAGAATCAACTAACACAAAATTGATGGATGATATTAAGAATTTTGTAGAAAATAAACCAAGAGAATGGTAATATTTACTAAAGTTTACTCTATGGGTAGATAGGACCAGATATAAGTAGGATCTCAAAGCATCTTCATTTCTATTGGTTTATGGGTAGCAACCTATTATTCTGATCACATTGAAGCTTCCTACTTATGAGTTCATATCTAAGTACATGGAAGATGATGAGAGAGTATAGTCCTAGATATTAAACATCATCCAGATGGAAGATGTGAGAGATGAAGCCTTAAAAACTTTAACAAACATCAAGATGTGGTAAAAATATGGTTCAACAAGCAAGCCAAAGTTAAAGCATTCTAAATTTTGGCCTTAGTCATACTATGAGACAAAGCCCATGATAAAAAAGGAAAACATGACAAGTTCACTCCCCTCTAGATTGGACTTTATCAAGTATCAAAGATCCTAGGTGAAAACACATTTAGACTCAAAGACTTGCAAGAAAATGACTTAGCCTTTCCTGTCAATGGGTAATACATGAAGCACTACTTATCCATTGCTTTTTCCTACATTCCATAAAAAGAGTATGTTTGTTTAGTTTTAGAGTAGGTAGTATTATAATAAGTTTCCCTTTCTATTTTGCTTTCCTTTTGTTTTCTTCCCTACTTCCCTACTTTTTCCTTTCTTATTTTTTATTATGTTCTGTAATGTAGTGATAATTCCTTTGGACAAGAAATATTTGGCTCAATTTTTGTTAACCTAGTCCTTAATATGAAGAAGGGATTATTATTTTTAACATTAGTAGTCCAAATTTAGAAAATCTCTAGCATTATTCTCATTTAGAAAAGTTGGGTGGGGTTAATTATAATTTAGTATTCTCATGAAAATATTAAGCTATTTTGATATTTTAATATAGTTCATATGACTAAACACTTGCTTGAACAAGGGTTTGATCTATGTAGACCATCATATTTTCATAAAATTTACTAAATTAATTCCCTGGGTATAAATTGTTATCTAAGAGTGAATAACATTTAGTTATGTCTTAACACAATCCTTGCATCTAACTAATTCTAGTTCCCAACCATTCTAGTTTATGGACATATACATATATATATATATATACATATATATATATATATATATATATATATAGAGAGAGAGAGAGAGAGAGAGACACCAATGAGGTGAATTCACAAACTACTTCATATTCCATGAATGGTGTGTGTGTGTGTGTGTGTGCGCGCGCGTGTGTGTATGTCTATATACATACATACATACATACATACATACATATATGTATGTATGTATATATATATGTATGTATGTATGTATTTATGTATATGTATACACACACACACACACACACACACACACACACACACACACACACACACACACACACACACACACACACACACACGAAGTGAATTCATAAACTACTTCATATTCCATGAATGGTGATTTAGGAAATCTCTACCAAGGCTATGAATGCCTGGCTGGTGGTAGAGCAAGGCCTAGAGTGGATCTAAAGGTATTTCTATTAGGACTATGGACACCTGGTTGGCAGTAGAGCAATGCCCAGGCCACCCTTAATTAAACAAAGCATTATTATTACTTAAATTTAAAGACTGATTAGATCATTTCATATATTAATGTATTGAAGATTGAAAGATTAAATTTTTAGAACCCAGTGGTAATGGTTTATGAACTACAAAGCACACACATAGTATGTTTGTCTAGAAGATTTAAGTCTATTTCTAGCATATGAGATTTTATTTGTTCTAAAAAGTAGTTTTGATGTGGCTAAAAATCTTAGTAAGAGAATTAATTTTTAATTAATATTTGAATAGTAGATCTAGATTCTAACATTTTACAATGTTTCCTCATAGAGGTCACCATTTTTTGATGCTAAACTACCCCTATTCTCAGAATGGGGACCCTCCTATCTTAATTTTAAAAAAATGCCTAATAAGTCAAGTTTGATAAGTCATTTGTTTGCATAAAAAATCTGATTTAATACTTCCTAATAATTCTTGGTTCTATATTCATCTTGTAATACAGATTAACATTTAAAAGTATTTGGATTATTTTAAGTTTCTTTGATTTTTATTTGAGTTTAAATAAATTATTAACCATGAATTGACTCAAACATGTAGACAAGTTCCACTAAGAATGTTTAGTCTAAATTGCATGAACACCTTAAAGCTTCATGGAAATTTCATCTGATTAGACCTTGCACTTTGTTTAAAGCATTTGTTAATAAATTTTACTTTAAAATTATTTTATTTTGCTTGTGATAGGTGATTAAACACCTCCAAATTCTAACTTACCTTATCACATGACTTCATAGGACATTAACTTAAATGCATTATTTTGTGATGCCTCACATGATGTCAAATTATAGATGAGATTCTAGAGGAAACACTCATATGGTGTTGAAACTTGTCATGCCCACACTGTTCCTACCCAATTATCTAAAGGACTCCTCTAAGATATTTTTGATATGATGCATATCCCAATTGAGCCATGAGATGATGCCACATGCTTCTTTTAGATCGACACATGGGAGATCCCAAGCCATCAGATCCAAGACTTTTAAGATCCTACCAAAGTGATGTGTGTCCCTTCCAGACTCGCATGGTCATAACACTTATCATGCCCATGATACTTCTATCTAAAGATCTATTTGATGACCTCCAATATCCCACCAAAGTGATGCATATCCCCATTGAACCTATGATATGATGCCACATGCTTCCTTCAAATTGACATGCGAAAACTCTCAAATAGTTAAATATAAGACTCATGCAATCCTTCTGAGATCAACACATGGAAGCTCCTAGACCATCTGATATAAATCTCACAAGATCTTATGATATTGACATGTACCCTAATTGGACCCATGAGATAATGCTAAGTATCATGCTTGTGGAGCCTTGATGAGACCATAAAATGGCTCATTATATCCATAAAATACCATCTTTTTTCTTGCATATAATGTGGATCTAAGTGTAGTTTCTAAATTTATGGTTTATTTAGAATAAAATAGTAGGTATATATCATGGTTATGTCTTTATAATTCCTTTTTATCTATTTATTAGCTATTATTAATTATTATTGGAAAAATGATGTCAATGAGTGCATACATAGTTCATGTTAAGATAAGATTGATCCAAAGAATGAAGAAATAATAATTCAAGATAATGTTGGAGTATTTTAATATGGATCTAGCATTATGGTGAAGTTATAGGCCTACTACAAACTCATATAGGCATTTTACAATAGCTATAGATTATATCATAAATTCCTACTAACTACTTGTAATATTTATGGATTACAATAGGCTTCTTATATTCATTACAAATTATAATAGGCTTTCTACGAACCAAATATGGATTAAATCAAACTAATTATAGATTTCATTAGGGTTTTTATAGATTTCATCAGGTTTACTATGGATTTCACCAATCTTGATATGGATTTCATGAGGATTATTACAGATTTCAATAGGTTGCTACAGATTTCAACAATACTACTATAGACTTCAAAAAAATACTAAAAACTTATTTAGAAAGTATTTCTAAATGTATTCTAATGTTCCATCTATCATGAAGAATGATTTTCATTTAGATTCCTTCTATATATAGATTTCTATGTATAGACTTTCCATTATAGATTATATTCAAATATAACTTTATGTAATTTGATTTCAATTCATATTAGGTGGAGATCAAGATTATTCTATAATAGATTTTATTATTAGAATAAATATCTCTATCCATATTTTTTAGAGATTGAGATAGGATAGAATATCTCGATTGTTACTCCAAAATAAAGTGTTGGCTGGAAGCATGGAATTATAAATGCAACCTTCCACACTCGAATCAATCAATCAATACACTTTTCCTTCCATTATTCTAAGCATTTCATTGAAACCTATGTTCTGAATAAATCCTCTTTTGAGGAATGATATGGCCACTCATTCCAAGAAAGATGGATCAATGTATTTATATTTATTTATTCTATAATTATTACTTTACTGTAAATTCTTATTTTTCTTTGCTACTATAATCATTCATTTTTGTATAGATTGTTGTAAACCTACAAGTGTTTTATTTGCTTGTCATTTATTTTTGATTCAATAATTTCCTTTCTACAAGTGTGATTTATTTTTTATAAGTTTGTTTTGATTTCATGTAAGCGTGATTTAATTTCATGCAAGTGTGATTTTATTTTTGCAAGTGTGATTTTTAATTTTTTCAAGGTGTGAAGTGTGATAGAAGGAACCATTTGTCAAAGATCTCTTTCTCCTATTGCATACAACCTTTGGACACCAGCCTTAAATTAACAATATTAAATGAAGTGGATTGATGACACCCATGATTTTTAGTGCCATTGTCAAGGAACCACAATGTTATTAAGATATTCAGAGTCTGCTAAGAAATTCCTAGTGAGAGGAAATATCTCTTTGCAAATTTTGTGATAGGAGATACTTAGTTAATTGTTTCTTTAGGATTTATTTTCTAAAACATAGATTATAATTTATTTTCCTATAATTAGGAATTTTAGATTTAAAAATCAAAATCAAAACCAACCAAACTAACATTGTAGTGTAGAAAATAACAACTGCTAACATCATGAAAGAAGATCTAATTGTTGAAGCATGATAGAAATGAAATTCTAAAATAGATAATAAGATGGAAAAAATAGTTTGATACATGAATTTCTATAGTTTTTCATAATTAAAAAAATATGAAATAGATACTTTTGTATCTAACATGTATATTTAAACAATTATATACATTTGGAATTAGTTAGATCGACTATATATGGTTGTGTGAAACCTATACAAATATAGTTGCACCTTTTTCAAAACCACATATAATGGATCACACATATTTTTGGATGATTATGGAAAAGTTTCATGCTAAGAAATATATGAAAATCAATAAGAAATTAGTCTTTGACTATTTTAAATCATCTCATACCTACATGGTTATAATAAACATGTTTTATTGTTATCTATTTAGTTGAAAAATAGAAACAATTTCTAGCAAGATAAGATTGCACATCAGATTTTGATTGGGAACAAAATTTAAAAATGGCTAATATTTACAAAATGATGAAGTATATAAGGATATGGCATTGTAGTTAAATAAAATTATGTTGATGATCTCTGCTAAAATAAAATGGTCTATAATCCAGTCTATGTAATTATTGATGGTAGACTCCCAAGCTAAAAATATGTGGGGTATTTGATCTCCTAGGTAAGCACAGTTTATTTTCAGCAATGATTGGTATCGTAATAATTGATCAAGAATTGAAAAGAAAATAGTTGTATGATCTTTTGAAAAGGAATTGTCACTCCCACCAAAATCCCAGTGATTTTATTTGGTAAAGTGTTGTATATGAATTCCATCTGTTATAACCAACTAGACTTGTTCTATGTGATAATAGCTTCATCAATTTTTATACTAACTCATATCATGACCTAGAAATATTCATATATATAATCAAAAAATCAAGCCAAGTCAATGGACATAAAGATTCATGTAAAGATTTATAGATGAAATACACAAATATAGCCTCCCATAATCTTGCATGTAATATCGCCATGCATATAAAGTTATTTTGGACAAATTTCATGTGATTCAAATAGATTGGACAAGTTAAAAATAATAATAAAATATGCATGGAATTTAGATCACAACAAGAGAGGATAGAGGTCATGAAATAGTTGTGGCATCATAAAGATATAACTCCAAATTTTATGTGAGTCAAACATTTTAACTTGATGGTAGGTCTTGAATAACCACTAATTTTAAAAAAAACTATCACATATAGGTTGTTGCTTTTAATTAGGTGATCTAAATATTTCAATTTCAATTTTATCTTAAATTAATCACTATGTTTGTATCAATTTTTTTTTAAGATTCTTTCTAAACTATAATGATAATGTCTGATAAAAAATATGAATTGAAATACTTGAGAGATTTAATTACTTTGATCTCAGTACTAGATGTTCTTGTTAGTCTACATGATGGGTAATTTTGTAATTTAAAAAAAATGACAAACTACAAAATAATTAGACTTTCATACCAGGCCAGACCAATATGCAAACCAAAACATCAGATTTATATATGGTCACATGAGACCAAAGATTTAATAAATTTTTCATGTTGTAGATGCTATAAATTAGTAGGAATTACATGCTTTCAGTAAGCTATCTCAAATGGCATAAAATTATTAAAAAATCTTCAACACAAAACAAATTTGTGGTTACAAAAATAGAAATTGGTCCTAGCTTCAAGGGGCTCCACCTCTTGACCTTGCTCTATATCATGATAGGGAGAACACCAAGGGTACTACCCCTTGACCCCACTGGAGTTTGACACCCCCAGACCCCCACTTTTGATTTCTCAACCAAAGAAGAAGATAGTGACAAGCTTTCTCAGCATGATGCAAATCTAAGCTAGGCTGTAGATGAAGAACATAAAATTTTCAACAGCAAGAAGAGTCATGTAGAATCTATTTACAACAATGAAGTCAAGGACCTCCAAAATTCAATTACTAGGTATGTTTTTTAGCATCTAGTTTCCATCAAATAATTTAGTAAAATAATTTTATTTTCCCTATACAAAATATCAATTAGTATTTTCTACACAGTTCATAATAAATTAAATTAATGACATTTTATTTCACTCATTTTCATCCATATTCAAAATTAGCTAAACCCATGTCCACTTGTATAATAATATAACTTGTTTGAGGAAGTTTTTATTCTCCATAATAAAATATTATTATCAATAAGGTTAATTTTTGAACCATCAATCATTCCTATGTAGATTGCAATGCATTCTTCCATATATATTCAAATGTTCATTTTAATGGTCTATTATTGGCATTTGTATTTTTTTGACATTACTGATATTATGCTTGGATGGAAAGGTTTTATTTGGTTCTATTTTTTTATAGGATACTTTCATTTCAAGGAGTCATTCTACAGATGAAAATTTCTGCCCATGATTTTATCAAATGATTAACACATTATCTTGAATTATCTTTGACAACAAGAATGCAACATAATTAGCAAGTGTATATGCTAAAGAAATCTCAACATAAAAAACATTCCATGGCACATTTTCAAGTAGTGTAAAGATGCATAGAGTCTATGTCTGACCTTTCCATGTCCATTAGTTTTAGAAAAAAAAAAAAAAAAAAACAATGAAAACCTTCAAATATTGTTGGCAGCCTTGGTTTGAAAACTAGTTTGTTGATAGATCAAGTTCTAGAATAAAGATCCTTGATTAGAAAACTAGTTTACTAGCTACTCAAGGGCAAAAACATAAAAATAAAAAGAATACAATTTTTCCAATGGAACAATTAATGTAGTTTTTTTACTTGGTTGCTTACTTCTATGCTATTATTTTTCAATATAGTAGGATTATACTTTTATCAATGTTTTTCCCAACCTTTTCCACTTTGGCTACTATGAAGGAAGCAATGAAGACTAGAGATATGACAAGGTATTTTAATTTACTATTTTATTTTTTAATTTACTTGTAAGTTGTTTTATTACATGAATATCTACTCTTGTAAATAGCTTTATCCTGGGAAAGGGACAACTTTCTATCTGATCTATGTAATCTCATCCCACTTCATTCATTTGGCATGCATGAGGACATGCATGAGCTTAGGTGTGGTGGAGGAGAATAGCTTCAAAGATATAATAATTGGTCTTATCCAAACATACAAATATAGTTTGATCTTGATCATGGTACATAGTTTTAAAAGGAACAAGATTTTTTTTATCAAAAGCTACTTTGTGGTCAAAATAAATGTGTAGACACAACAAGAAATTATCAACACAAGAACCTAATCTCACCCCATTTATTTTAAAAAAACTCCATTTAAAAAAAAAAAAGGAAAAATAAAGAAATAAAAAGACAAAAAATATGAATAAAGAAAGAAAAATATGAAGAGAGCAAATTTTATCTCCCCTATACAAAATTTCAATTAGTATTTTCTACATAGTTCATAATAAAATAAATTGATGACATTTTATTTCACTCATTTCTATCCATATTCAGGAATTAGCTAAACCCATGTCCACTTGTATAATAATAAAACTTGTATTATCAATAAGGTTAATTTTTAAACCATCAATCATTCCTACATAAATTTCAATGCATTCTTCCATATATATTCAAATGTTCATTTTAATGGTCTATTGTTGGCATTTATATGTCTTTGACATTACTAATATTACACTTGGTTGGAAAGGTTTTATTTGTTTCTAATTTTTTACAGGATAATTTCATTTCAAGGAGTCATTATAGAGATGAAAATTTCTGCCCATGATTTTATTAAATAATTAGCACATTATCCTGAGTTATCTTTGACAACAAGAATGCAACAAAATTAGCAAGTGTATATGCTAAAGAAATCTGAACATACAAAACATTTCATGGCACATTTTCAAGTAGTGGAAAGATGAATAGATTCTATGTCTAACCTTTTCCATGCCATTAGTTTTAGAAAATTTAAAAAATAATAATGAAAACATTCAAACATTGTTGGCAACCTTGGTTTGAAAACCAACTTGTTGGTAGATCAAGTGCTAGATTAAAGATTCTTGATTAGAAAACTAGTTTACTAGCTATTCAAGGGAAAAAACATAAAAATAAAAAGAATATCATTTTTATAATGGAATAGTTGATGTAGTTTTTTTACTTGGTTGCTTACTTCTGTGCTATTATTTTTCAATGTAGTAGGACTATACTTTTATCAATGTTTTTCCCAACATTTTTCACTTTGGCTACTATGAAAGAAGCAATGAAGACTAGAGATATGACAAGGTATTTTAATTTACTATTTTACATTTAAATTTACTTGTAAGTTTTGCTATTACATGAAGATATGCTCTTGCAAATAGATTTGTTATGGGAAAGGGATAACCTTCTATCTGATCTATGCAATCTTATCCCACTTCATTCATTTGGCATGCATGAGGACATGCATGATCTTAGGTGTGGTGGAGGAGAATAGCTTCGAGTATATAATAATTGGGATTATCCAAACATATAAAAATAGTTTGATCTTGATCATGGTACATAGTTTTAAAAGGGACAAGATTTAAAAAAAAATCTACTTTGTGGTCAAAATACATATGTGTAGACACAACAAGAAATTATCAACACAAGAACCTGCTCTCACCTCATTTGTTTAAAAAAACCCAATTTTTTTAAAATAAAGGAAAAATAGAGAAAGAAAAGATAAAAAATATGAAGAGAGAAGCGTGAGGCTTCCACACAAGAACCTATGTCAAAAGGATTAACAAGAATCTGAGGATAGTAGGAAAAAATATCCACATAAGAACCTTTCCTTAAATGTCCATTTTCATTGGCCACTTTTGTTAAGCACAAAATATACTAAGAGGGGGGGGTGAATTAGTATATTATATATCTTTTACTTAATCTAATTTCTTTTCTTTAACCACTTATTCAAGATATGTAATAAAATTGAAATAATAACATGCACCACATGAGAGAGAGAGAGAGAGAGAGAGAGAGAGAGAGAGAGAGAGAGAGAGAGAGAGAGAGAGAGAGCATTTTTTTACATGGAAACTCAGAGTGGGAAAACCCATAGAGAATGATCTCAAGTATATGAATGAGCACCAACTTAAATTACAAATTTCATAAGCACTAACTTGTAGGAGCACCAACCCTTTTAATGAGCAATACACAACAAATAATTGTGATAAGAGTTGTTCTTCCTCTTTTATGTCATTTATTTTTCAAATTTTTATCATTAGGTTTAGTTGTATATAGGTTGTATGTTGTGTTGACATTATCTAGGTTAGTGTGCTATTATGAAAACTAACCGATTATGTTTGATTTGAGGCCCTTCAAATGTCTGTTCAATACCGTGTGCATAAAATCACAACCTTCATATGAAATATTGATGTATGAATAAATTATTTTGAGAAGAGTGTAAGAGAGTTTAAATGATTTTTTTGAGTCATTTAGTGATGTTAAGAAGTTTTTATAGGGAGCATAAATCATTTGTGCATCACCTTTCTTGAGTTTTTAAGTTTTTTTCTATTCTCTTTATCCATTTTATTGCAAGTGTAGTAGTTTATAATTAGTCTAGGTGATCCATCAAAGGAAGTGACACTTATTTTAAGGTTCAATCCAACTACAGCCAACCCATAAAATTAGATTGTTCCCATTGTATCATTTGAATGAGGAAGGCTTAAATAACCTCCTCAAGGGTGTAATTTAGATCGATAAAAATAACATTAGTATAACTTCTATTATATAGTATAATTAGATGACAACATTTCTCAAGCCCAAATAATAAAATAATCTAGTGTTCTTATTGAGAGCATATTTAGAAGTCTTTGGCCCTGCCACAACCAAAATTATGTTGAATCTATAATCAACAACATTGTGTGTGATTGAAAATATTGATCTTCATTTGTTTCCTAACCATTATATATTCCATTATAATCCATTTTTCCATTCTAGACCTATATTACATTGACATATCAGACCTTTTATCCCATTCTTATCCCTATTTATCATCCTTGGATGCACTTTTCTTTATAGAGGCTACAAATACATCTTCTCATGAATTTTGGAGGAAACACAATCAATGACCAACAAAGATAAAAAAATGTTATTGGAGTCAAAATCAGCATCAAGTTCTTGACAAAGTAACTATCTAGAAGGGGTATGGTCTGGTAATTTAAATAATTGAATAATCTAATTGTATCATATGTTAATTAAGAAATGAATATCCACATCAACAAGTACAATATAATCATAACTTTCCATTTACCTTGCCTTACCATTGTCTCATACCCTACCATTTAGATTACCTTATCATTTATCTTGCTTTGTAATTTACCTTGCCTTCCATTTACTTTAACTTTCCATTTACCATGCCTTGTCATTTAATTTTCCTTTCTATTTACCATACCTTGACTTTTACCTTTCCTTACCATTGTTTCATACCTTGTCATTTAGCTTGCCTTGCCATTTACCTTGATTGTCATTTGCCTTGGCTAGCCATTTACCTTGCCTTATAATTATTTCATACTTTTCCCCATTTTTCTATTCAAAAAACTTGTTTTTACCTAGTTGCATTCATAATTTTAGGCAAAACTACATTGACTTGAGGTACTTCAGGACTATGTAGGTAATAATCAATTTACATTGACATCAGTGCGATCACCCATTTTTTCCATGCTCTCACCATTTTATGAGTTAGAGCATTCTGTATCTTGTAATCCTCCATTAAGTTGAGATACCAAAAAAACCCAAAACATTAAAAACATTTCCAAAAATTCATCGATGTAGGTGAAACTACAATGGTTTAAGGTCTATTTAGACTATAGGTAATGCTCATTATTTTTTGAGGTCAGGTCTTCCACCCTTATTCCAACAGTCTTAGTATTTTAAATATAATATAAGCAAATGCTATTGCCATTTTGTCAGTCACTTTTATGTGCATTGTGCATTTGAACTTGATGCACTACTTTACCCTTGGTTTTTCCAACACTCTCATTATTTTATGAGAAACCTAAGCCCACACTCTACTTATTTTATGATTGGTATCTTGTAAATCTCTAATGAGTTAATCTACCCCAAAAAATTCCAAAAACATTAGTAAGTGTTGAAAAAGGACCAAATTCTGGAAAAGGGTTCCAATCTCCATATGAAATATAAAGCCACAAAAAACTAAACATTTGAAAATGGATTACAAACTCCTAGAGAGATATAAAGATCCAAAATTCAAAAACATTTATCTTGTCCTAAACCTAGTCCTTGATCCATTTATTTTAGAAACCATTGGGATGTGTCCTTTCAAAATCCACTCTATAAGGGAAAATTCATTGTTGGTTCTAATCCATTCCATTTCCATTGGGGGTGTGACCTTCCATTTAAATGTATCCTTGCTTAGGTGCACCATCAAATTTTTGATTCTATCCCAGGTATCTTTGGGGGTGTGACCTTTCTTCTGCATGTATCATTTTTAGGGGCACCATCCAATTCTCACTTTTAGGCCAAGCTCACGAATTTATCCCTATTTGATAAAAAATAAAGCATGTAGGTTTTACCAAGATATATAATCCCCACATACCATTCCCTTGTATATATCCTTGATTTGGGACACCATGTATTTATTCATTCTATTGAGACTTCATACATATATATTGACTTTTTTAATGATATGGTGTTTTTTTTCTTTTATTTTCAAGCTTTGTGTGTGTTTTCTTGGTTTTTTATTTATTTATTTGCCCATTTATTTGATTTCATTATTTTGCCTTGACTTAGTGTGTATGAATTCATTGGGTTATTCCTTGCACATTGTACTTGAGTCCATACATATTTATACATCAACATTATCATCATGGTTCTTATCATTAGTGCATTATTTTCAATTATCTATTGGATTGGGAGTCCATCCTTATGCACATTATAGACATATCATCACGGTATTTTATATCATAATGTATATAATCACATGCTATAAAAATTATGAAATGGATATATTAAACAATTTAGCAGGTAGTTCTCCTTATTTACAACTAGCATATCCCAAACACCACCCAAACATAGAGTAATTAAACCATAAATGAATGGTAGCACTTGCTAGTTTAGACGTGCATCTCCATACTAATAGGTAACCCAAATTCACATCTATCCTTTATACCAGTTCACCATCAATCTATGATTATGAGTTCATTATGTGAGCTTCCTTTGATCCATTTTGTAAAATCAATAATTATCTCATACTTGATTAAGTCATCTCATTGACCATTCTAGTTGTATCAATGATAATAAGGATGAGCATATCAAAATTGGTAGGTACAATTGAATCATACACTTCAATAAATTCTTATTCTTCTATTCTATTTTGAATTCCATTTTATCCCTTTTCTAGGTGTGCTACATTGGCCTGAAGTCTATTTGGGCTATGTAATAAATGCTTGGATACATGATGTATCTTGGGTCAGCTCAGCCACCATTATTATTCCATCCCTGTTATTATTTTATAATCATCTCTTTCATTACTTTTTGCATCCTCATGTGCCTATTTATTTTTGGTTTCTTTGGTCTTTGAAAAATTATTGGACCATTGTACCTATGTTTACACCCGCTCATCTTTAATATGTGTAATAGGTTATATCCTTGAGTTATGCTTACCAATTTTCCCTACTGGGGAAAAATCATTATTCAATATAGGTTGTCAAAATGATTATAACTACCTTTGGTAAAACAATTATTTTGACCCATCCACCTTGTTGGGGCACATAACTATGCCACTAATTATAATTTCTATTGGGAAAATTAGTGTC
The DNA here is from genome assembly GCA_037957365.1 of Torreya grandis. Lineage (NCBI taxonomy): Eukaryota > Viridiplantae > Streptophyta > Pinopsida > Cupressales > Taxaceae > Torreya > Torreya grandis. Next base: position 928,442 of record JARHVA010004867.1, on the reverse strand, counting down.
TCAACCTCCATTACTAATTATAACTACTTTTAGGAAAATCAGTAATTTAATTAATGCATGTTAGCATTAGCTTATTTTTATTAATCTCATACATGGGTTAATGTCATTCTTATTCTTTATTCTTTTTGAGGGATGGTCCATTAATCATACATTTTAGCCACTCCCTCAAGGGGGAATAATAGGCTTCCCAAAATTTATTTGGAACATCATTCCTCAATCATTATCTTCTTTTTCTTATTGAATTTTTTATTCTTTGAAAATACATTATTATGTTTATGTTTCATAAGGCCTTCTCAAATAGGGGAAAACTATAGACACCCTATTTTGGCTACATTCTTATCCTAATCAAAATTTAGATTAATTTCTACCAAATAATGCAAATTAAGCCTAGAAATCATTGAATGTCCCAATTTCATCCATACATCAGATGTTAATACTTAGAATCATGTTGACGCATCTCTATTTAAGGTATTATCCTATACGCAATGATAAAGTCCCATGGATTTATCTCCATTCATTTTGTAACCTAGTAAATTGATAAATTGGCATTTGGACCCATTAAGCAAGGCACTCAAATAATTCCTAAAATACAAATATGCTAAGCATAATGAATTAACTAAGTAAATCTAATTAACTACTTAAGTGAAATTTCCATATGAAATTAGTGAATATTAGTTTTGTAAAAATTAAAGCTCAATAAAAATGAGGTCATGATGATGTCATCATTCTTAAAGCCAAGGAATTGAAAATATCTCCATTAAAGCATTAAATTCAAAAATGGAGAGTCATGATTAATAAATGAGATCTTGATCTGAAATATTAATTATTTTTCCCATCCTAAACCTAACCATGGTTAAATCTAACCTAAATAAACATGAGTTAGGGTTAGTTTTGTAACCTATAAATACAAGTGCCAAGGCCATTATTTAGAAATATATCAAGGCAAAGTTATAATGCTAAATTGTTAAGAGAGAGATTCACATGCCAAGCCAAGCCAAGCTAAACCAAGTTGGACAAGGAGAGGTGATACCCAAAAGGCAAATGCATTGATCAAAAGACTCCATTACACACATAAGTCAAGAAAGACAACTACCCAACAATAAAAATTGGAGCTACAAGGAGGGTAAAAGGGAATTTATCTTTTGTTTTATAGTTGTGTTTTGATTTTTTATTTTTATTTATGCTCCTCCAAGTATTTAAGCTTAGGAATGCTTTATATTATGCTTGTTGTTGATGTTTATTATACTAAAAAATGAATATGTAACCCCTTGGATTCATATGAGACAATGGTGTCTAGTAATTTGATGGACAGCATAAAGGACACCTTTAACTCCCCTATATTTGGTGTACATATGCTAGATAGGATTATTCATGGAAGGTGAGGTGGTTATGGTGGTCAGGGTGGCAAAATTAGTAGTTTAGTCAAAGTACCTAAGGTAGTGCAAGTGTTGATCATGGAGCGTATGGAGGATCATGGTAAATAGAGGTGGGGTTGTTTGGTTTATAGTGGTGATATGATAGTGGTAGATGTGGCCAACAAACATGGAAACCAAGCTCAGTCACCTAATAAGGAGTAAGTCTTATTCAGGTCATAGGTTGGCTTGGCTAGGAAGGATCTAGTTATTAGGTTGTGGTTTTTTGGTAGGTTTGTTCTTGGGCCTTTTGTTTTGGATCATTTTCTGTTGGACTAGTTTTTTGTTGGTAGATTTAACCAGATTATAGGTTTTTATTCTTGGTTTGATTTTTGGTATTTATTGAGATTTTTTGGCCTTATTGTAATAATTGGTTTTAATTAATAAATGGGAGAGGGACCCATTAAACCTAATAATAATAATAATAATAATAATAATAATAATAATAATAATAATAATAATAATAATAATAATAATAATAATAATAATAATAATAATAATAATAATATTTCAAGAGGAAATATTTGGGGGTGGATAATTTATTATGCATGTAGCTAAACCATTAGAGAATGTTATATTACCTATTATAGTTTTCCCACACACATTTCTTACATTATTTATTTTGATTCAGACTATGATTTCATATAGTTCTATACTTGTTATATGGTGCTCACAATATACTTGTTATATAGTGCTCACAATATACAAATGCAACACTTGATATTACATGTGATAATTTTATATTTAAATATCAAGGTAATATAGCTGAAATTCAAATAGATATAACCTATTTAAATTAATATTAAAATAATACCACATAATATATTATTACATCTAAAACACCATTAAAGTGGTTACTTAATAAAAAATTACATCAAGATCAAATTCAACCAAAAAAGGAATGACAACTTATTAGTATATCTCCAAGGAAAACTAATTTAATTTTTCATATCCATGCATTAGAGACATTAGTTCAAAACAAAAATATTTTTTTCCAACATCTAGTTTTATATTTTATCAAGTATACCTCAACATTTTATCCATTTGGAAATTCAAGACTTGATGATATCATTAGTTATTTTCTTAACATATATTTTGTTTCAACACTTTATATATTATTCAAATTATCATTATATTACTTAAAATATACACATATTATCATGGATTCATAGTTAAATTTGGTGACATTATGGTGGCATTTCATTTTTCATTTCTTATTTATTTAACTTATAATTACTTACCTAATCATTTTTCTATGATTTGATGACTTTTTTTGCCACTTAGCTTTAACTATAGCCTTTTGATTATTCCTCCTAGGATTTTACTTCTTTGATTGATTTCACTTTATGTGCATATTATTAACTTTCATTTTCAACTTATTTGATTTATTCCATGTCCTTGGATATTTTATTTACCATTATCCATGTGGTATAAATATTTTAATAAATTTATTTAATACACATCATGCATATATAGGTGTCATATGAATTGAAGACTCACATTTAATATATCTTGTATTTATTTGGAACATGATATTATTGTGCTAAAAAATTCCATATACATCCCACATGGGAGGAAAGGTTCTTCTCAAAACCATATAATTCCAAAATATTAAAAATGAAAAAAAATCTTTTATATTTTTTTATTACATATTAACATAAATTATTTCTTATCTAAATATATGATAGGTTTAAAATTATTATTATACGCATGCTTATTATGGTATCTAATGAGATGGATGTAGGATATATATGTTACATATGATAATTTATTCACATTTGTCTTTTAGATATATTAGACCAATTAGGGAATGCCTATACCAGAGACATATTCTAATATAATTAGGTCTCAAGTTTTATCCTTCCTACTTTACATTTATATATATAAATTTATATAATTTATTATACATATATTTATCTCGATTACATCTTATGTGGTGTGATACATTTATATATATTTTTTGTTGATCACCTTTTAGTTAGATGATTACATTTCTTTTTATCCTATGTTCCTTAGGATTTTGTATTTCTCACATGTGTGTTCTTGTGCTTGTGTTTGCTTTCACATGTTTCTTGTTTTGTATTTCTTGTGTAGTCTAAGAAGATCCTCTTGTTTTCATTACATATCATGTCTGTGTGGCTGAATTTTTGGGATCAACTACATTTTCAATGGTTATATATATATATATATATATATATATATATATATATATATATATATATATATATATATATATATATATAATATGATTGTGTGTGATTATATTTACTATACTATGTGATATCATAAATTTTTTCCATGATCCATATCATGCATGATATCACTTTTGATATACTATGCATGTTTCCTATGTTTCCTTGGTTTCTACGATGAATCTATTAGGTAATACTACTATTGTGTACTTCATTATTATATCTCACACTTCTAAGGGAATATTTTTACACTAGATCATATTAGTTGCCCTTATATTATTATTCAAATTCATATATCATATATTATCTAGAATTTGGGAAACATATTACCTATTGTTGACATAAAATCTATTACTTATGTATAAATGTTTATGTGGTTCATTATGACTTCGGTAAGAGTTAATGTTACATTGAAGTTAGTATAGAAGGTTAATCATTAGTTAATATGTGCATTCTAATTTTTTTGAAGTAGGTGTGTTATTATCCAATAATTCACATACAAAGTACACATTGCACAATTATTTCCTACTTTAACTCTCTTTATTCATATATTTTAGTATAAACATTTATTACATTCTATAGATTTCTTTATTGTATACCTATTCACTATTTATTTTATATATTCACTTATTACAATCTTATTGCATATCAATTACACTCTCTCTATGTTATATTATTTGTATTGAATGTTCTCTTCCATATGATTTTACATCATTATATGGCCTTTAAAATCTAAATGTTACATGACTTCACTACTATTTACTTTTGGTAACCATTGGTTTACATTCATTTATCTGATTAAATACCAAATAGAGGATATTTAATTTACATATCACATCATATGTGAATTTAACCTATTTAAACCATAGTATATTATTTATTCAAGTGTTTGGAATATGTTGTGAAGCTTTGTATGATATAAAACTTATATTATGGTATTATTATATCCTATGTGGTGTATTGTAGTATGATTTTAGCCTCTAAAATGCATATTTTTAATCTTATGAATCTAATAAAGAATCCTACCAATAATTAACCATACACTATAGCTTTGTCTCATCCTTGAGATATATCTAAATAATGTTGGTATAGAGATGCAAAATAAAACATCTATCTCCTATGCTATATAAAAATTAAAAAAATTAATGTAGAAGGGTGACATGATAAAAAACTAGTAGGATTATAGAATAAGATACCATAGTATCCTCCATCAACTCACCTAGGTAGATTTATAGGACACTGTCTCCCCTTATAAAAAATAATCTTTCTTTGACTATGGTTATTCTAAAATATCTTAATTAAATTTACTTATGTTATACATGATCTTATTGCAACTTATCACAATAATTGTGTAATGAAAATATAGCTCCTAAAATAAAATTTTGCATCACCCTAAATCTTCTACTTCTGTATTAAAACCTTATGCCATGTGGTGACTCTATTCAATAATCTAATGCTCCAAAATAAACCATATACTTTAGATGGCCTTAAAAATCTTGGCACATGGATACTACTCTATTATGTCTATGTATCACTTTTATTATCACTTTGAAATGTGTGAGGATTATATGGTACATAAAAATGGATTTATAACTTTATTAAGAATATAAACACTACTTAACCCCATTTTGAAACATTGTCTTGTCTTTGATACTTATCACACTAGGCTATTGTTTATCGATTTTACACTTAATGGTCAATCTATATAATTTTATTTTATTTTATTTTTCTTTATTTTATTTTATTCTAGAATTATATTATATTATTATCATTCTTTTCAAATTTATTTTAACCTTTTCAATTTTTTTCCTAAAATTATTTTGACATATTTTTTCACAAGTTCCATTTTTATCCTTTTCACTTTTTTTACAGTTCTAATTTTTGTTAAATCCCTTTAGTTTGGTACCAATGACTCTATGATTTTCCATGCTTCTTATTCTTACCAATATTCCCATTTTTTTAATACATTTTACTTATCTAAATTAATTTTGTCTTCTCTAAATTCTTGTAGTGGAGTAAAATATCTTGATTCTCCTTTCATAAATTTTTTTCTATTAAAACTTAATAAAATTAAATCTTGATTTAGGTTTTGTAACACGATTCTCACCTCATAATCATTATAAATTCTCCATGATGTTTCTTCTAATATTTCCACCATTTATAATGTCTTAAATTTTATTTCATCCATGGAATATCTTATGTATGATATCAACCTTGAGATAAACCATTATATCTTTTATTTTTCATTCAATGGTTCTTATAACTTACACACTAATTATTTAAGCCACATATCATACTCATTTACCATCTCACTATCCTTATTTATAAGGTTTCTTATATCAATAAAAATATTTATTCATATATAAAAGAGAATTAATTTATTTTCTAATTTTTGTTTGCACTTTATATATGACATATTATGTTTTAGACTTATCTTCATATACCATTTCAATGTTTCATACCTTAGCGTGCCCACAAAATCAAATAATTTTATTTGAGGTTTAGTTATCCCATGACCCCTCTAATAATAATCAAGCAAAAATTAGTATTCCTCTACATCTTTTTTATCTTTCCTAATTAATGACATATTCATCCTATAGTGCCTCATTATTAGTATAATAGATCTACTTATTCTTTCTCTTAGATAATTTATCTTTTCTCTTCAATATCCTTACCATACTCTATAATTATTTATCACTTCTTCACTCTTTCTTAGTTTCTCCATACTATTATCAATGGCATGTTGAATATTGTTTGGTCTAAGGGATTCATATCCATATGTGGTATATTTCCATTTTGGGGTTTTGAATCAGGTATCTTTTAGGACATATTTTTCATTTTCTTCTACTTTTAATTCTTTAAAATTTTGCTTGTTATTTATAATATAATGTTTTCCTTTTATCTTATAATTAACTATTTGTTTTGACTTCCTCTTCAAAAAAATTCCCCTCATCCATATTAATGTCTACACTATAGTCTTCAATATCTAACATGTCTCATTTTATCTCTTTATCTTATATTAATTTTTGTACTGTTAATGTCATCCTTTATTTTTATAATTTCTATTTTTAACTTTTATTAATCTGATTAAATTATAATACATCAAAATTTAACTTATATTTATTATTTCAAATCGTCATACTTAATATCTTCATAATATACATCCCTTTAAGGATCAACCTCTTCTTGGGAACCTATCCCTTTAGATAAAGCTAGTGCACATTTTTAATATATTCAACTTTCCACTAGGCATATGGGAAAAACAAAACATAGATTTTGTCTTCCCAAATTCTTTATTCTCCTTAATGTGAGTTATTATCCTTTGGTCATTAATTAACCAAATTTTGTCTGATGCTACCAAATGTTGACATAGAATATGATACTTATATAAAAATGTTTATTAGGCTCATTATGCCTTTGATTAAAGATAATTCTACACAAATATTAGTATTGAGGGTTAATCCTTAGTTTATATGTTCATTCATAATATTTTGAATTAGTTATGTTATTATCCACTCATTCACTTACACATTCCAAAATGCACATGTATTTCCTACTCTAACTCTCTTTTTTCATATATATAAGTATAAACATCCATTATAATCCACATATTTATTTATTCACTTATTTATCTCTTATATTCACTTATAATCTCTTATTACACAACAACTACTCACTATATGTTATATTCTTTCTTTAATTTTATCTTCTACACTAGTTTACATCATAATGTAGCCTTTAAAATCTAAAGGTAACATCTCTTCACTAATAGTTACTTTTGGTAACCATTGGTTTACATTGATTTACCTTCTTAAATACCAATTAAAGGGTATTTAATTTATATACCATAGTATATATACATTTTCCTTATATAATCCATAATATATTCTTCATCCAAGTGTCTAGGACATACCATAAATCTTTGTATAATACGAAAATTATATTTTAGTATGATTATAGCCTTTGTTGTGTAGTTTGGTATGATTTTCACCTATGTAATGTATCTTTTTAATCTTAAGTTTTTTTTTAAGAATCTTGCCAATATCTATCATACATTACATGATGATATAAGGATTTATCATTTTTATACTTTTATAACTATATATTTCCATATAGGGCATCATACCCACACATTTATCAATATTTTTGTTGGGGATCAACCAACAATTTGATTACACTTATGAAATCAATAAACACGAAATTAAATTAGAATGATAAGTAACTAGAATCAGATAATAACAAAGAACAAGAGATACAAGAAACCACCTTGAAAACTTGTATTAAACTCTTTACAGAAGGAATACAATTGAAGAAACTTCTTTCTTCCACACCTCTATCAGATGTACACATCTCTCTCTAGATCTCTTTCCCTCAAGATCTCTCTCTCTCAAGTACAATCAACTCCATCAACCTGGAATGATTCACCTATACAATTCTATACTATTCTTCAACATACCAATACAATAAGCTAAGAAGATCTAATCCTACATATAGAATTAGGAAACTTGAGCATACATTTACAACCAACAGTTATGCCTCTTAAATAAGGGCTCTAAAAATAGTCTTACTAATAATAGAGACACGAACTTAAGACTATGACTTAATCTCATCATGCAAACACTCAGTTCTGTCCACGAAAATAGCTTTCTAGATGCACAGGTAATCGATGTCGGTTCTTGCTTGCTTGCCTGTGACCAATGTCGGCCGATCCCTACCAACACCGGCGTCTCTTAAACTGCTCTTGACCGACGTCGATCACTCCTGACCGACGCTGATGACTATGTAAACCTACAACTATTAAAATGTGCTCCTTGGTGAAGCTTTTAGGCTCCACACCTTAACAATCTCCCACTTGGAGATAAACAGCTACACCCGTACCTATACAGCAACATCTTCTAGCTTCTCCATCTTCAACTCAATCATGAAGACCAACAGAAGTTGAATGAAGATTCAACTTCTCCTTTGTAACTGGCTTGGTCAACATATCAACAGGATTCTTATCTGTATGGATCTTCTCCAGCTTCAACTCACCATCTTCCAATACCTATCTTATGAAGTGGTACCTAAGCTATATGTGCTTTGTTCTTGAATGAAAGGCTGAATTCTTAGCCAAATGAATTACACTCTGACTATCACTGTATAATCTGCAACTCTCTTGCTCCTTTCCAAGCTCTTCCATGAATCGTGTCATCCATATCATCTCTTTGCTAGCCTCTGTGACTGCAATATACTCTGCTTTTGTAGTTGACAAGGCAACAACCTTCTGCAACTTTGATATCCAGCTAACCACTATTCTAACTATAGTGAGAACATATCCTGTGGTGCTCCTTCTGCCATCCAAATCACCTACCATATCTGAATCTATATAACCATGTAGAGAAGTATCTGAACCTCCATAGCACAAATGCCTACTACTGGCTCCTCTCAGATATTTAAGGATCCACTGAACTACTTTCTAGTGTTCCTTCCCTGGATTGGCCATATACTTACTTACAATTCCCACTGCTTGGGCAATATCCGGTCTAGTACACACCATTGCATAAATTAAACTCCCTACTGTGAATGAATATGGAACTCTACTCATGTACTCTACCTCATCATGTGAATTAGGACATTGTTCTTTACTCAATTTAAAATGTCCAACCAAAGGTGTGCTTACCGGTTTTGCATCCTGCATATTAAACCATTTCAACACCTTGTTCACATAATCCTCTTGAGACAAAATCAACCTATGATTTTTCCTGTCTCTCTTAATGCTCATGCCAAGGATTTTCTTTGCTGCTCCCAAATCCTTCATGGCAAATATTTGAGCTAATTTCACCTTAAGCTCAGAGATATCCTGCATGTGTGATCCTGCAACCAACATATCATCTACATACAACAATAGAATAATATATCTACCATTATCCAATCTCTTAAAATACACACAATGGTTAGATTGACACCTACTATAGCCATGCTCAGTCATAAACCTGTCAAATTTCAAATACCACTGTCTAAGAGCTTGCTTGAGGCCATACAAGCTTTTCTTCAATTTGCACACTAACTTCTCCTTACCTTTGACCTCAAACCCTTCCAGCTGTTCCATATATATTTCCTCATCCAAATCTCTATGAAGAAACATTGTCTTAACATCAAGTTGCTCGAGAAGCAAATCCTCAATAGCAACTAAAGATAATACAGTCTGTATAGAAGTCATTTTAACAACAGGGGAAAAAATCTCACCAAAATCAATACCTGGCTTTTGTGCAAATCTTTTCACTACCAACCTAGCCTTATATCTCATCTGTCCATTCTCACCTTCTTTCAATCTGTAGGTCCATCTGTTCTTTAGTGTCCTCTTACCAGCTAGTAACTCAACCAAATCCCATGTTTGGTTCTCTCTTAAGGACTCCATTTCTTCAACCATGCCATACTCCCACTGACTCTTGGACTCCACCTGTATTGCTTCTTGAAAACTCTCTAGTTCTCCTCCATCAATTAGAAATAAAAAGAATAATGAAGGGGAATATTGAATTGGAGGCTTACTTACCCTTTTTGACCTCTTGATGGGTGTCTAAGACTCATTCACAACACGTTATCCACCCAAATTCTCTGACAGTGACCGACCTCGGTCACTTCCAGGCCTGTAACTGGCCGATGTCGATTCTTCCTGACCGACATCGGTTCCTATCCTAACAACATTGGTCTCTGTATGATCGACATTAGTTTCTATCCTGCCGATGCTGGTTCTTACATTGCTGACGTTAGTCTCTATGTTTTCCTACAAGTGATTATTTCTTTTTTGCACGAGCTCATTTTGGACCGTCACCTCGTCCAATTCTCCATTGCTCTGCCCAGATTGATTCAGCTTCTTCAGTTGATCACTATACATCACTCTTTCATTGAAAACAACATCACAGCTCCTAATTATCTTGTTAGTTCCTAGATTCCAAAATCTGAAACCAAAATCATCAGAGCCATAGCCAATAAATGTGCACCTCATAGACTTAGCATCCAACTTCTTTCTATTTTCCTTATCAATGTGCACAAAGGCTTCACAACCAAAGACTTTGAGAAATGAGAGATCTACCTTTTTACCTATCCATGCCTCTTCTAGAATTCCACCATCCAAAGCTATAGAGGATCCTCTATTAATTAGGTACACTACAGTGTCAGCAGCTTCTATCCAAAACTCTAATGGCAAACCAACATGCAATCTCATACACCTTGCACGCTCTATGATTGTTCTGTTCATCCTTTCAGCAATTCCATTCTACTGAGGTGTCCTTAAAACCATCCTTTGCCTATGGATTCCATGCATATAACAATACCAGTTGAACTTATAGCTACAAAACTCACCACCATTGTCAGATCTCAGGCACTTCAATATTCTGCCTGTTTCATTCTCAACCATAGCTTTCCAAATCTTAAAAGTCTCAAATACATCAGATTTATTCTTAATACAATAGATCCATACCTTTCTTTTAGCATCATCTATGAATGAAACATAGTACTGTGATCCTCCAATAGAAGCAACCTGAGCCGGTCCCCACACATCTGTGTGAACAAGCTGCAACTTATGCTTCTTCTTTGTTGACCCAGTCTTGAGAAAACTCACTCTCTTTTGTTTCCCAAAAACACAGTGCTCACAAAAATCCAGATCTATGCTTTTTAAATCTGAAAGCTTACCTTTAGACTTAAGAATTGACATTCCCTTCTCACTCATGTGGCCAAGCCTTGAGTGCCACAATTTTGCATCCACATCTAAAGTAGATAATACAGAAGGAGAATTGTTAGTAACACAATTACATAAATAGAGAGTACCTACTCTCTTACCTCTGGCCATTACAAGTGCACCCTTGGTCACCTTCCAAGATTCAACTGTGAGATTTACTGTACAACCCTCATCCCCTAACTTTCCTGCAGAAATCAAAATTCTCTTCAAGCTAGGAACATGCATAACATCTCTCAACACCCATGTGTTGCCATTCTACATTTTCAGCTGCACTTTACCTTTGCCAATAATTTTACAAGGCTCATCATCCCCTAAATACACTATTCCAAAATCTCCATGGATATAGTCACTAAAATATTCTCTATTAGGGGTAGCATGAAAAGATGCACCAGAATCTAACACCCAAGATTCTATATTATTATGTAAAGAGAATATGAAAGCATCTTGTGCAATACCTGCAACCTTTGCTTCTTCTTTTCCTTCGTGCTGATTGTCCTCCTTAGGCTTTGACCAGCAATCTCTGCTTATGTGCCCCATCTTTCCACAATTCCAGCATTGTGACTTCCTACCATTTCTGGATTTGGATCTACCTCTCACCTTAGACTTAGATCTTGATCTCCCTTTCTTGCTCTTCTCTTTCTACCTTCCCCTGCTCTCAAAACTTAAAGCGTTCCCTAATGTTTCCTCTGTGCTTTTCCTGTGAATTTCCTCATTTAAGATAACACTAACAACATCCTCTACTTTTAAAATATTTGAAGTAGATGCAGTATTACTAACTACCATTTCTAAGCTATGCCAGCTTTCAGGCAAATAACATAATATTAAAAGAGCTTTAATTTCATCATCAAATACAATATTGCCTGAACTTAATTGATTTACAATTCCATGGAAATCATTCAGATGATTAGATACAGATCCACCTTCCTGCATATGCAAATTAAATAACTGCTTCATAAGATATACCTTATTAGAAGTTGAGGGTTTTTCATACAAATTTGCTAAAGTAGTCATTAACTCTACTGTAGAATTTGCCTGTGATAAATTAGATATCATAGTAGATGCTAGACTCAGTCTTATAGACTCCAGAGCCTTTCTATCAAGAACTTCCCATTCTTCATTATCCATGTCTGTGGGCTTCTTTGCAATCCCACCTAACGGTAAGTATAGATCTTTTTGATACAGATAATTATCTATCTGCATTCTCCAATGTTAATAATTTTTGCCATTGAACTTCTCCATTCTCAATTTACTTTCTTCTGCCATTGCTTCTCCCACTCAACAAAAATCCCTACAGAATCCCCTGTGAGTACCCTATAATCAATACACACTACATAGATCTGAAGCACCTGTTAGTGAACCTAAGATTTGATACCACTTGTTGGGGATCAACCAACAATTTGATTACACTTATGAAAGAAATAAACATGGAATTAAATCAGAATGATAAGTAACTAGAATCAGATAATAGCAAAGAATAAGAGATACAAGAAACCACCTTGAAAACTTGTATTAAACTCTTTACAGAAGGAATACAATTGAAAAAACTTCTTTCTTCCACACCTTTCTCAGATGTACAGATCTCTCTCTAGATCTCTTTCCCTCAAGAGCTCTCTCTCTCTCAAGTAAAATAAACTCCATCAACCTGGAATGATTCACCTATACAATTTTGTACAGTTCTTCAACATACCAATACAATAAGCTAAGAAGATCTAATCCTACATATAGAATTAGGAAACATGAGCATACATTTACAACCAACAGTTATTCTTCTTAAATAAGGGCTCTAAAAATAGTCTTACTAATAATAGAGACACAGACTTAAGACTATGACTTAATCTCATCATGCAAATACTCAGTTCTATCCATGGAAATAGCTTTTTGGATGCACAGGTAACCAACATCGGTTCCTGCCTGCTTGCCTGTGACCGATGTCGGCCGATCCCTACCGATGTTGGCGTCTCTTGAACTGCTCCTGACCGACATCGGTCGCTCCTAACCAATGCTAGTGACTATGTAAACTTGCAACTGTTAAAATGCACTCATTGGTGAAGCTTTTAGGCTCCACACCTTAACAATTTTCACCAATCATATCTTAGGCTATTGAGGATTCAAAAAAATTACATTCATCCTATGGACCCAATATTATGTTAGGCTTATTATACCCTATATAGGTACGTCATTCTCATATATCCTCTTCACTTATTTCCATTTGAGAGATCATTCCCACACATTATCCATGAGCAACATTAGTATTATCTTTTTTATGCATATCTTAATACATACATGTGCCTATTATTCATACATTAATTATATCAGGATGTCTTAAATACTCCATACATCATGTCACATGGTAATCACTATAATTCATAGCTTTTTTTGTTATATTAAGGTATATCCTCATCCCCCATCCATATCAAGACATATCACTTCACCCTCCATGTTACCATTTCACCCTCACATGGGTTATATATTCATATCTCACCATCACATGGGTTACATATTTTATTGAGCCTTACATGATGACATTCTTCTATGGATACATTGAAGCATATATTATGTCACTTTTTTCAAGTTACTATCAAGGAATATCATTTACTTCTCAATTATACTCTAACACCCTTACATTACATGATTATATATAATAATCTTAGTATTGGATTATAAATTACTTATTGGGATAAAATTAATACATCTTTCTATGTTCCTATATTTTCCTATGTTGTACATGATCTTTGAAAATGTACAACTCTAAAATTTTATATATGATTACACATGGTGTGCATCAATATTTAGTTTTACATTAGTGAATTTAATGAATATGTACATCCCTCATTTAAAAATAGGTCAAACATCAATAGTATCCTATTACTAGTTAAAAATTCCATATATGTTCCTACCATTGTGTAGTCAAAACATATATGTTCTTGAAAACATGTAATTAGACTAGATATGTTCATGTCTTTATCTAGTGAGACTAGATATGCTATTTTCACCTTACAATGAGATGAAATATGTCTACTTGTTTGGAAAACAATTTAATGTTTGTCTATTATGTTATGATACTATATTATGTTTGGTTCTCTAATAAATAAAAAGTGTTTCCCATGAGCACTTAAGTTACATTTCACATTACAATATTTAAATCTAGAGTTATAAGAGTGAAACCATGGTTCAAATACTACCATGTATATTCACTCCTTGGTGTATTACTCATTTTATTTATTTACCAATACATTAACTCATTATTAACATTTCTATTTTCTCACAAATAGATTTGAGCTATTGATGACAGAGCATTAGTACATAAAATCTAGACATTCAGATTTAATGTCTGATCCCTAAGCAAATATTTACATTTGTGATTAAATTTATTTTAATTAAATTCACATGCATTCATTTATAAACATGCATTAGCATGGGTAATTATGTATGCACCTCATTTAAGTATAATCCATGTTTTCATAATGTTTTTTAAAATTTTCATGCACTTGGTTCATGTGCATATATTTAGATCTTTCTAATATAACTACGCCTTGAATTAGGCCATGCATTATCTTCCATTGACTTTGGTTTTACCTAAAAATTCATTTTTTATTCATTTTGGGTCAATGATAATACCCCCATTTAATACAAAATTATTGAAAAATCATGAATTAACTATTTATTTCTCAAATATGATAATAAAAGCTCCAAAAACATCTCAAATAATGTTTTAGTTTTTTACCTAATCAGAATCATAGGTTCCATGATTATGGCCACTGAAAATCATGAGCCTGATGGTTCTAGTCACTTCAAATTTGTGGGTCATTACACCAAGAGATGATTTCTTATGCCTTAATTAGTTTTTGTGGGTGGGGTTTATAGAAATGTCTATTTATGGAGCCTATATATAAGTGTAACCTAAACATTTTTAGAACTCTCATGTCATTTAAATATATTAAAATCCAATTATCTCATCCACATTCATCAAGTCTTGTCAATAGGTTTGTATATTTTTCCTCAAGTTTGAATATTGATCAAAATTTTATATTATTATTATATTCAAGTCTTGTTCCAAGCACACTTATATCAAAATCAATTCATGGGGGAACACATAACTAGATTTTATAATCTAGAGAGAGGAGGTCAAGACCATTATCTCATTTTATTGGAAACACTCAAAAGAATTAAAAATTACATTGAGCTTAAATTTTTAGCATGTGGGATACATAACTACAACGCTCATGTATCCCTTGGCCAACTAACCTTCAAAATGTTATATATTCTTTTTAAAATTTTAGTGAATTAGGGATTAATAAAATAATATTTTATTCCAAGGAATTTTCACACTAATTTAGAGAATTGAATCTAGATTTCAAGTCATATTGTTCTATTGAATCATTACCTAAATGCTTATTTTCAAAAATTCAAAATTACCATAATTTAAAAAAAACATAATCATGAGGTCCAAGATTATAGTTGATCATAATTTTGGAGTGGATAATTCTAATCAAATTTTGCAACTTCTATGTTGTATGGGCACATTTTCTCCTCTTTTAAACCTTTGATAGTACAAAGGTAAGTCAAAAATCAATTATTTTTCTGTCAACCTCATTTTTCAATTTTCAAGTATCTAAATATTTATTTTGGAACTTTTCATATATGTATTTATTATTTTAATTTGTTGTACTTTCATCTATTTTCATTGAGCATAAGTTTTACATAGTTTTCTTAGTGTTATTCACCCCTGAGTCCCTATTTGATAAAACAAGGAGTCTCAAAATCCATACTCAAAATAAAGGACAAACATGTCAAAACAAAATCAAGTAATGAAATTAAAATTGTATGTGAAAGTAATTATAGCTAACTAGTGATATACTCAAATATGTCATCATCATACTCTATATAAGTTGAATAACTTATTTCATAAAGATTAGGATTGGGTGTCGAGCTTCTCATGAATCTAAATAAGATAATATTTATTATCATTAAGATAATCATTGTTATTATCCACATTATCTATTGCACCTCCTTGCATAATATTAAGATCCTTAATCTAAATATTAGCTTAAAAAATTGGATCATGTATAGGTATTTAATATTATGTAGTTGTAGGTGATTATGGTAAGCATACCATTTTAGGTATTACATTATGTTATTTAAATTTATTCTTACTTACTTGAGGTCTAGTAATTAAATTATTCCTTGGTATTTTTTAAGATAAGACCTCATCTTGCACTTGCTTTAGGGAATAATAAACATCTCTATGAATTGTAATAAATTTATCCTAATGATTTTTTTTAATAATTGATGTAACATAGATGGAATTAATCTCACTATATATGTCAAAAAATCATATGGTCCATTGTTTGACACCACATAAAACCAAACTAATATGGTATTAGGACCAACCATGCAAGGTAAAATAGATTTTCATAGCAAGCTGGGTAGGTGGAGCTTGCCATGATAGAGATGAAAAATCTCTAGGTTGTTGGACTAAATCTTGATCCCCAATTATTCAAAAATAATAATAATCAAAAAAGTGGTTTCCAAGTATCCCATAATAATAATTGTGGAACCTACTATATTTATCTGATATAATTCAATAATATTGATAAATTTATTTATACATACATTTATACTTAAAATATTACCAATCATAACTACATTCACGTGGGAAATCACCTATAAAATATCATAATAATAATTTTTATTGTAATAACTATCATTTGGAGTCTCAAGATGATAAAATATAATTATATGAGGCTCCTTACTTATCCTCAAAGTATTAACCACACCTATGATTCCATAAATTGGATGATTCTTAGGAGGTTTTGGAGGTTCTCTTTGAATATCATATAAAAATTATCTTGATATTTTTGTTGAGAACCATGGTTTGGAAGGGAAATATTTGAAACTTTTGGCTAGGTGAAGCTGATGATTCATTTTAATTGTTGTTGATGCCCTCTATATTAATTTTGGTTTTTATCAACAATATCTTATATTTTATGATTAAATGTGATGCACATATGTTTAGAAAATTATCTTATGACACTTTGATTTTCATGCGATTCAATGCCATAATATTTCTTAGGAAATTGCCTTGATGGATTTGATTTTATAATAGGAGGAAAATTAATCATATTGCATTCCAATAATCATTTAATCTCAAATTTGGGACTTTTAATTAATCTTATAAATTTTATACAATCTCTTTATTGGGATAACACTAGTTTGTTAGATGGTTATTCTAAAAAAATATATGACATTATCAATCACACTCTTAGGTTGAAAAAATTTATCATTAATTTTGGCCTAGAAATTTGTACTTTTGAATTTTAATTCACTAGAGGTAGGGACATTAGACCCATATTTAATCATTTTGGTCTCTAAAATATTAATCTCTAAGTTTCTAATCAAATGAAAAATATTATTAAAATTTTGTTAAGTGTTAAATACCACTTTGTCTATTATAGATAAAATAAATCTTTTATCAAATATACCTTGAATATCAATTTTAGGTAATTGGTGATTAATTTTTATAACCATCATCTTGAATCTAAGAACATACTCATTAATTTTCTCATTGATTCCTTAATTTAAAAAAACATGTAAATGCAACTTTCATGTTAATTTTGGTATACAAATGATCTATAAAATCATTAAATAATGTTTTATAATCATGCAAAAATCTAATTTTAAATCATAAAGAAATTAAGTGAATAGTCATTTAAACTAATTGTAAATAACTTAATAACTTATCATTATGAGAAAAATATAAGCAAGAGGCATTAAATGATATGATTTTTAGAAAAGAGACTATTTAATTTTCATTAAATAATTAAAATTTTAAATCTAAAAATCCTATTGGAAAAGGTTAATAAAGCATTTCATAATGTATAAGATTCAGAAAAATGTCATTGGAAGTTACCTTATTAATTACATTTTGAGATCCTTGAGATAACACCTTAGTTTGATTGTGGAGATTACACAATGTCTCCATAATATTAATCACTTCGGTATTTGGAAGAGAAGTGGTAGTGGAATACATTATAATATAAGCATTTTGAAAAGGGTAAATACTTATATATGATATTATACACTTGACAATGTCAGTTTTGACCAAGACTTAGTATATAAGACATGTATAAAGAATTATCTTTCTTCACACACTCTCATAACCATTCTCTTATATATGGGACCAACCTTTAAAAAGTTTTGTTACTGATACATATGAATTATACTATATACATTAACATCTTATTATCTTACTTAGACTATCTACTAATCTCAAATCATCATTTACTACCTTCTAGACAATTTGAGTCACATTTAGAAGGATAATGCTACTTAAGATATTTACATTTATTGGATTAATTTATGTGAAAATTAATGGATATTTTACAAAATTAAAATCATTATTACGGGTTATCCTCTATGTGTCACATGTCTATTTCGAGGTATATTGCCCAAATATTTATCTATATAAGCATACCAAGATTAATCTAATGACTATCTTGTATTTGATATAACAAGCATTTTTATATCACAAGGAAACAATTGCACATTGAGAGAAACCAACCTAAAGATTCCAAATATGTAACCATTCAAATGAATAAGTCATTATCCAAACTTGAATACCATTACAAGGTAAAATACACAAGTTTTCATTTGGTGAAATCCTTATACATGATTAAACATAATGCTAGTATTACACTAATTTTACACAAAAAACAAGGTGTGAGAGTTTTTTAAGATTTATAACTATTTGGATTATTATAATTTAGGAATTTATTATTCACTCAGTCGAATGTGGTTGGGGTTAACTCAAATCATATTATACAATCCATTTTTATAGGATAAATAAATTTAAAGAGTGAAACCTCAGGGTTTTATGAAAAGATAAGGAAAATAGAGTTATCTACATAGTTATAAATAAATTTGAATATATATGAAATATTTACATATGAAAGAAAAAAAACCATATTATCATAAATTTATGAAGTCTCCTTAAACAAATCTGACATAGTAAAAAAATCTTGTTGCCACATGTCCAAGTACACTAAACTTGTTCCAATGGGTTTCAAAATATATTTCTTGACTTGAATCAACACATAGCTATTACAAACCAATTTTTATGGCTATACATAATCATGGACTTGAAAAGATCCTAAACAAGATAAGTACCTTATATTCTAGGTCATTTTCAAAAATATTAAATTAAAATAAATCAGTTACGTTTGTTGTTATAATTATATAAGTTTAATTAAAATTTAGATTATAAAATATGAGTAAACTCAATGTTTTGGCTTACTCAAATCACTATATCCAAAATTAGTTAAAATATATTGGTAAGCATGATCCTTGTCTTGATTATACCAAATCTTATGTTCCTTGGGTTTCTTTCTATTACCATAAGGAATTATATTTTTGTATATACATCTATTTTTCAAATCTAATTTATGATTAACTCTCATAGGTGGTATTCTTATCTTAGCATGTATATCCTTCAAACCCTACATTTATTTTTTATTCCTCTTATAACATCAAAACAAAGTTTTCCTTAGTGGTTTCATTCTACCATTTTAGGGTTTTATATGTATGTGTTACTTTTTTGTATTTTGATTTTTAAGTTTCCCTCATACACAAATTTTAAACTTTATTTTTTAGTAAATTCATCTTATACGATGAAAGACACATTTATTTTTCAAACAAATTTTGGGTTTCATTTAACCACTAATATTTATGGAGTAAGCTACTCTAAAAATTGGGCCAATTCAATAATTCATATTAAAAACATATTTTAATACAATGTTAAATTATGGAAATTTATTAAATATATAAAGTACAATGTCAAATAGTAATTTTCATGCTTGAACACAAATAAGAAATAATAATAATATTATATAATTATACACATACAAATTTAAGAAGTGCAAGTGTATAAATAGTTAGGATGATTCTCAGCCTTGATTTGTCAGATTCTATAAATTTTCTTTATTAGCTTGGACACTACCATTGAAATACAAACACTTACATTGATGATTTTGTCTTGAAACTGACACTTTTATATGTAGTGGTATTTTTTAAAATTACATCTATGCCTATTAGGATCCTTTTTTGCCTTATATATTGTAAACTTGGATCACATGCATAGCTCCCAAATATCAATATTTTGATCAAAACCATAGATCCTCTAATAAAAGCATGTCACCTTTCAAAAATTGGGGTTAGTGGGATTAAGTGAATTAAATAATATCTCAAATACCCATCTATCAATTAGGATTACATACATATCCATATCCTCTCAAAAGGGCCTCAAATTGATGTAGTTCTCCCCCTTATGTGTACATGTGTGTGAACAATAGTGTAATATGATATATGGGAATGTATGTAGTGATTTATCTTGTTAATTAGAAAATAATGCTCATGGGATACTTTTTGGATGCTTTAAAATGTAATAATACTTCTATGATTGATTTATAAATAGGGCAGAATAGTGATTTTTTAAAAACTTGAGAGGTGCTTTTTCTTGGATGTGTGCTTGAAAATTACATGATTAGAGTTGATGATAATGAATGGTATTTGACTTGTATTTATACAACACCTTTGGAACATATCTCATGGGAAGGTTATTTAAGACAAATAGGTCTATCCATACATGTTGAAATATTTGAAATTTGAGTGTTTTAAGGTACATACACTAGCATCATATCTAGGACACAAGCATCGACACTAGTGTCCTACTCTAGATAATAGTGTCCTCGAGAATAAAGAATTTCTAGAGCTATGTAACTGACAGTGCATGATATATATCATTTTTTACTAATATTATGGGATACATGTGATCTAGGTAATCTAAATATCAATTCCAAATTTTTAATATAATAATTTAGGTATAGTGAGATGATGAATGTGAGTTTTTCATCAATAAGAAGGGTATGAAAAGAAAGGTTGAGTCTAGATTGATATTTTTCAACTGTGAAAGACTATTTTATCATGTAAAATATAGATTTATAATCAACATCCCACCACAACCATTAATATATTAATTCATAATGATGAAATTACTAGGTTAAAGGAAATAAAATGTGCAATGTGGTGTGTACAACTAACCTTGCTTTGACTTGATCCCTATTTGAATTTGTTCTATGTGTATTACCTAAAACTAAGATCATGTTATATTTTTAATTAGTGTCATATAATATAAAAATGAATAATTAAATTTGATTGAAATAAAAGAGAGTAAGGAATGAGTACACCTATGTGTCTATGAAACCATGTTTCCCATTGGTAGTTTGCTTTGGTAATGATATTTCCCAGCTGAAGCATTAGAGAGAGGTTCACAACTAAACCTTGGAGATGTGAAAAGGAGAATTGGTGGGTGATCATGCCTTCAATATAGTATAAGGATGAGTTGTACCAAGGCCATTGAGGTCATTGAATCTCAATCAAATAACTCAAGTGTAAGCATAATTTAGTTAGTTTATCCAATCTTTCTCGAGTTAAATAGTGTAAACATATCAAACTATAAAATAGATTAGTTCCAAGGCCATTGAGGGCACTACATATTGATCACATAGATCAAGGGATCTAATTTTTTAGTAGATAAAATATCAATCGATGCTTCTTGGTAAGGTTTGTGTATGAATATTGGTATAATTTAAATAATGTATCAATAATTTGGTGTATTTGCATGGCATAGGAACTTTTATTGTGTCTTAGGCTGAAGTATATATAAAAATGTAACCTCTATTATATAAAATATATATGATATGTGAAAAAAATATTAAAAACTTTGTCCTCAATCTATGAAATTCAGTGCCAAATGTATAAGGTTTTGTCACAAGTGTAGACATTTTTATTAGATAAGGTTAATATGTGGGTTAAGGGTCCCATGCATAGTATAAAAGAGCCCAAAAGATAGACATGAAATGTCAAAAAAAATAAAATCAATAGAGTACAAAGACTTAAAGACTAGCTACAACTATGATCCACTAACAAACTAATGCCAAAAAATAACAAAAAACCTAGAGATCAAGAAATTACTAATCTAAGTCCTCAGACTTCGAGTAGAGTACCAATTTGTTGGTCCCAATATTTTCATTTTTATTCCCCCTTCCTCTAGTGTAATTATTGATACCCTATAGGGGTTTAATGACTTCCCTCTTCCTCTTAAGCCCCATGAATCTAGTTTTCACCTTTCACTGGTCTAAATCCCTCCTTTCTCCATCATTTCCTCTACTCTAACTATTATTTTTACCAATTGGGGGCTGACCCACTTTCTCTTCCTCCTTATGGTTATTGTCTTTCCCTTTTGAAAAGTCACTAGGTGCCAACAAAACTTTTAACTTGTCAAAATCATAAAAAAAAAAATGAGATTAGAAGCCTTTAGATAGCCACCTTCGTCTGCAACTTTTGCATGGAATATTCTATTTCCTTAATCAAATTAAAATTGAAAGAAAAGTGACCCATGATAGAAATAGGTTTAATATAAAATAGAACAACCTTATGACCACCTTTGGTCTGAAATTACCTCAAAGAATTTTCTTCACCAAACCCTTCATTTTCCCCCTCTTTGGGTTCCTCTACCAGTTTTTATTAGTGTAGCTTTTTATTTTTCCCTATTTTTTAATTAGGGAAATTGTATTTTGTGTGCATACATGGAGTTTTCCTAAATTTGTGGGATAGGCTAGCTTATGTGGAGATGTGTGTCATAGATGTGTTATAGGTGTCATAAGAATGTCATAAGTAACTCCCTTGATGGGAGTTACTTCTCTATTCCTAGCACCTTGTCACCACCTTTCATGGAGGACTTATAGTCTATTCGTGGGGTGTCTTGGCCACCTTTTGTGGAGGAGTTACTTATGTGCTCTCCTATATATATTATTCACTTTGGCCATCTCATGTTAATCATATTTTGGTTTTCTCCATTTTGTCTTGTGTAATTTAGCTTTTTATATAATTTCAAATTGCTTTAGCATCTATGTGGTGTGCACTTACTTCATCTCATTTGATCACGTCTCCATTGCATTCACATTATCTAGATTCTAGCAAGAACTTTGATATGGTATCAAATCCACTCTGGTAATCATGTCTGGTTATGCTATTCTAAAATTCTTACTTTGCTTTCTTAGTAGTTTTTTTGGTTTAACTCTATTGTTTTGATAGAGTTTTTTCAAAAAATCATGCAAATCCATATGAAAACTTGTTCAAAAAATTACTTTTGAGTTAGAATTTGCCAAGACATCTTGTTTATATCTATTGTGGCTTTAGCAAAGGTAGAAGAATTTCTTTTCTTTTGGTCATTCTGCAAGAAAAGACAATGTATTCTAGCTCCATGACATGCTTCTCTCATTGCAAGTTAAAGTTATTCTGATCTGAATCAGTCATTTGAATCAATCATTTGAAAAGTGAAGAGAGGTGCAGTCCAATGATAGATCACCCATTTTAGCACCTTCATTTCTTCTACTCCTACTTCAAAGAAGGGGTTGATTGCATATGGGACCAGCCTAGTGGCACGCACACTAGCCAACTACTGTCTGACTATTTCTTCTTGGGTTGAGACCCTTAGCTAACTTTTTTTTTTCTATTTTCCATTCCTTTTTATAACTATGCCATCAGCTATACGGCGCCCAACATCCAACAAAGTCAGGTCTATTTTTTTTCTAAAAATGGCACATTTTTCTAGTCATTTTCTACCCAAACCTACTGTGTGTTAAAGTCTATAGACTGTATACATTTTTCTTGCCTAGTAAATTAGAAATGCACCCTTGTTTTTGGTGAAAACATTCTGCCACATCTGTTGTTCATTTGTTTTTTCTGCCAACACTTTTTTTTGGCACCCCTTCCTTGCTTGGCGTCCCTTGTGGTGACTTGAACTAGCATTGATAATTGATTTTTTAATTGTTTTTTGACTTTAATCACTTCAAATTGTCATTTAGTATGTTGGAAAACAAGTAAGTTGAAAAAACATTTAAAAAGAGCAATTTAGAGGTTTTTAAAAAACTTGTATCTTCAACCTACAAAGATGAAGGGTGAGGCCTGGGTTGGCAAGAGGCTAATTCCCCCTCACAAAAACCTCCTTTGGATTCCTCTTTTTGTGTTGAATCAAATGAGTGGTTGGAAGGCCACTTTCTCTCTCAAAACAGGTATTTTTTAATGTTTTAGTGCTTTTTTGCAAAAACACTAGTTTACGAGAAAATTGAACCTTTAATATCTTGCAAACGGTAGCTCAGATTTGGGTGCCACTTTTTGAAAAAGTGTTTATAATTAAATTATCCATAGTGTAGGATTGTTATTTGTAAAAAATGCACTAGTTTATAAAGTGCCTAAAATTTGGGTCTCTCGAGACACATTTTCAGCTGAGTCTGACGTCCTGTTTGCTTAAGTCTTGCACTGATTGCTCTAAGATGCATTCTCAGCTGAACCTGACATCTTTTGATCATGCACTTTCATATTTCGGAGGGGGATCAATATTTTATGGGGATGTGATTGTTTTTCACAACTTGTAAATCTTTGCTTTCATTCTCCTTTCTGCATAAATTCATAACTTGCAATCAACACAACTTCAACTAAATTCAGCTTAAAATGGATTCTTTTCAACTTAAACCCATAACACCCTTCAACTATCATGAATGGAAGGTTAAAATGTCAATCATTCTTAGAAGTAAAGGGTTGTATAGGATCACCATGGGTATTGAAGTAGAACCCAACACTGTGCTGAAAAGGTCAAGTGGTACAATTGTAGTGATGAAACCTATGGATTACTGAGCTTGTCTATGTCTCTAAAAATTCTCTTCCATTTAGAATCCTCCAAGACTCCTAATGACATATAGGACACCTTAGAAAACTTATTTGGGAAGCTTGATGAGATGAGAGGTCATGAGCTCAAAAATGAACTCATAAGTCTAAGTCCTAGCAACTTTGACACCCTACAGGACTTCTTCACTAAGTTTAAGGCCATTAGATTGAAATTGAAAGAATGTGGGATAGAGAAGAAAGATGATCAACTCATCCTTTCTATTCTCAAAAATTTAGGTCTAAGTTATTCAGTCTTTGTCTCCACCTTCCATGCCACAAAAAGTGCCCTTGGCACTACATGGAAAATGCCTTCTTTAGATTCATTCATTACCAACTTGAATAGGGAACAAGATAAGCTAATTAAAATGGGCACAATGAAGTCTACTCAACCCCAAGCTTTGATAGCTAGAAATGCTAAGGATAAGACTTCAACAAAGGAGAAGAAGAAAAAGAACAAGGACCAGGAGAAGAAGAAAGAAAACAACAATCCTACCAAAAACAACACCGAGACTTCCTCTTCCAATGCTAAACCTAAGAAAGAGAAGGTTAAGTGTGCCTATTGTAAAAAGATATGGCATGATGAACACAAATTCATGAAGAAACAAATAGATCACCTAACTCATCTTCTAGAGAAGCACAACATAGGTGTTCCTGAGTCCATCAAGCAGAATTCATCTACCCAAGATTCTACCAAGGCAAAAGGCAAGGGTAAGGAGAAAGAAAAGGGCAAGGCCCTTGTAGCTACTACATCTTCTACATAATCATGGGTCATTGATTTGGGTGCCTCTCACCACATGGGCTCTTCACTAGTTGATTTTTCATCTTTAGAGCCTTGTAGCATGACTTTAATTAGTTTGGGTGATGACACATCAATTTCTATTGCAGGGAGAGGGTCAGTTGAAATGGAAGGAGGAACATTCAATAATGTTCTAAGTGTTCCTTATCTTTCAACCAATCTCTTATCAGTTTACCAAATCACTCACATTGGTCAGGGCATGAGACTTGAGTTTTCACTAGATTTAGTGGCTATCAGGGAGTTGCATAGTGATACTATAGTGGCAATGGGTAGGGTAGATCACCAAGAAAGGTTATACACCTTCTCACATTTTGCATCAGATTCTTCTCCAATAGCATTACTGACTCATTCATATGGAGTTAGAAAACTATGGCATGAGCGGTTTAGCCACCTTAACTACCGCTACCTTGAACAACTTTGCAAAAAAGACATGGTCATTGGCTTGCCTCGTGTCCAATTTTCAAAAGGACTTTGTGATGTGTGCTCCCTTAGGAAGCATCCCGAAGCAAAATTTGACAAAGGTAAAGCTTGGAGGGCTTCAAAACCTTTGGAGTTAGTCCACAGTGATGTATCAGGACCCTTTCCCAAACCATCTTTCATAAGGGCCAAGTACATCCTAATTGTCATTGATGATTTCTCTAGGTACACTTGGATATATTTTCTCAAACAAAAGTCTGAAGTGTTTGAAAATTTTCTAGACTTTAAGGCTCTTGTTGAGAAATAGAGTGAGAAATCCATCAAGGTTCTTCGAACTGATAATGGAGGGAAGTATGTCAGCATCAGGTTTGAGCAATTTTGCACCACAGAGGGGATTGATTTGTAACACACAATCACTTACAGTCCTTCACAGAATGGGGTTGTAGAATGTAAGAATAGGTTCTTGAAAGAGATGGGTAGTTGTATGATTCACTCCAAATCCTTAGCACCACAGTACTAGGCCGAAGCCATCAATTGTGCTTGCTACATTTAAAACAGGGTTCCACATAAATCTTTGAAAGGGATAACACCCTTTAAAGCTTGGCATAAAAGGAAACCTGATGTTGAGCACCTTAGGGTTTTTGGATCCCCAACCATGGCCCGCATTATAAAAAAGAAATGCAAAGCTATGGAATGACAATTCAATCCTTGCATCTTTGTAGGATATTCAGATGGTATCAAGGGATATCACCTTCTAGATCTAGTCACTCATGAGTTGTTCATTGAGAGAAGTGTCTACTTTCAAGAGAGTCCTAGAGACTCAACACTTGGCACTTCTTCTCCCTCATCAGATCTACTTCTTCATGATGATTCCTCATTAGATTCAGATCAGCCACAGTAGGTTCTTGAGCTAGAAACATCTTCTTCTTCTTCAAATTTAGACGTCGAGGATAGTGATGTAGAGTCATCCACCTCTAGTTTGTTAGAGGATGAGTAGTTAGCACCTGACTCACCCATTTTTGGGCCACTTTGGGCCAGACAGACACTTGAGATTATTGGCACTTGGGTAGGAAATCTCATAGATGACAAACGTACTAGGGGGATTTTCAAAGAGATCCACATGCCTTCTTTGCTTCAATTTTAGATCCATAAACTTTTTAAGAGGCATCAGGGGTACTTGAGTGAGATAGTCCTATGGAGGAAGAATATTCTTCCTTAATAAAAAATCACACTTGGGATTTGACTTCATTTCCTAAGGGAAGAAAGATGGTTTGATGTAGGTGGATATATCAGATGAAGTTTGTAGCAGATGGGTTGGTTGATAAGTACAAGTTGTGATTGGTTGCCAAGGGTTTCTCACAGGTGGTAGGCATTGACTACTCAAAGACCTTTGCACCCATTACAAAGATGACTTCTATCTGACTCCCCTTAGATATTACCATAGCACATGGTTGGGATGTGCATCAGATGGATGTGAAGAGTGCCTTTCTTCACAGAGACCTAAAGGAGGCTATCTACATAGAGTAGCTACCAGGATTTATTCAAGATTCTTCCTTAGTATGCAGACTTAGGAAATCTATCTATGGACTCAAACAGGCCCCTTGGGCTTGGTATGCCAAGATGGATTCCTTCCTTCTCATAGTAGGTTTCACTAGGTGCCATTTTGACCCCAATGTCTACTTCTTATGGCAGGATGATTCACACTTGATTTTGGTTCTATATGTTGATGACATTTTGATCATCGAGAGTTCTTGATTAGCTATTATAGTGGTGAAAGAATCTCTTCAAGATAGATTTGACATGACAGATTTGGTTTTGTTACACTACTTCCTTGGCATCAAGATCTCATAAATAGATTCAAGGATTTCTCTTACATAGCCTAAGTATGCTCTTGACTTATTAGCTTGATTTCACATGGCTGATTGCAAGCCATCTCTGACTCCCTTTCTATCAGGAGTCAATCTTGAGGCTGATTGTTCTTCACCATTGGTTGATGCTACTCGGTATCAAAAACTTATTGGTAGTATCATCTACTTGACTCACACCAGGCCTGACATATCATATACAATGGGACTTGTCTCTAGATTCATGCAGGAAACTTATGAGCTACATTAGAAAGCAACTAAGAGGATCTTGCATTACATACAGGGTTCACAGAGATATGGGATTCATTATAGATTTGGCATAGAGGTTGACTTGGTTGGATATACAAATTCAGACTAGGCTGGCGATTCATAGACATGCAAGTCCACTTCTAGTTACAGTTTCTCTCTAGGTTCTGGTCCTATCAATTGGTATAGCAAGAAGCAAAATTTTATTTCTATATCATTCACAGAGGCAGAGTACAGGGGAGCTGTTAATGCAACTACTGAGGCTATTTGGCTTTAAGTGATACTTTTTATAGGAATCTAGTTCAGCACCAGTAGACCAAGCACATAGAGATTCACATGCATTTCATTCAGGAGCTTATTCATAGTCAGGTCATTGACTTGATATTTTGCTAGTCTTCGAAGCAGGTTGCAGACATCTTCACCAAACCTTTCACTGAGAGCAAGTTCATTCATCTACAAGCTCTTCTTGGGGTGCGGTCTACATCTGCAATAGCATCATCTTCAGGGGGGCTCACTAGCCTCTTTTTTCTTTTATGTCTCTCTTTTTTTTTGGGGGGGAGAGTTTTTTGCTATGGGTTTTCTCCTTTTCTCTATCTTATGGGAGATTGCATTTGTACATGGGTACCTCATCAGGCCTAGTTGTCGGGACCCATTTTATATTTCCACACTGCCCACCTAAGCTACACTTATGGGGGAGTATTAGTGTAGGTTTTTATTTTTCCCTATTTTTTAATTAGGGAAATTATATTTTGTGTGCATATATGGAGTTTTCCTATGTTTGTGGGATATGCTAGCTTATGTGGAGATGTGTGTCATAGATGTGTCATAGGTGTCATAAGAATTTCATAAGTAACTCCCTTGATGGGAGTTACTTCTCTATTCTTAGCACCTTGTCACCACCTTTCATGGAGGATTTACAGTCTATTCTTGGGGTGTCTTGGCCACCTTGTGTGGAGGAGTTACTTACATGCTCTCCTATATGTATTCTTCACTTTGGCCATCTCATGTTAATTAGATTTTGGTTTTCTCCATTTTGTCTTGTGAAATTTAGCTTCTTGTATAATTTCAAATTGCTTTAGCATCTATGTGGTGTGCACTTGCTTCATCTCATGTGATCATGTCTCCATTGCATTTGCATTATCCAGATTCTGGCAACAACTTTGATAGTTTTGATAAATCCTCATTAGCCCTATCTGAATCCTCTTGTTCATTATGTATTTTAATAACCTTTGATATTGCCTTGTTTTAGAGAGTTTCCCCATTTTTTACCATTAAAATAATGAGCCCTTGATTTATTATGTCCACTAAAGGGTTGATCTGGAAATTAATGATAGATACTATAAGGGATTTCATCAAGAAGAGAATATTTATAGGATGGCCTCTAAAATGATTGAGGAGGAGGAAATGATGAGGAAAAATCATAGTACGATTTACCTTGAGTGTAATATATTTCATGAATTGAAGATAGATATTCAACCATTTACTTGGTAGATCAACCCTAAGAAACCCTTTATGATTTAAAGAATTGGGGTTTCTATTTTTTGAGCTATAAAAAATGTTGAATAGTTCATCTTTTCTTTTCTTATCTTTAAAATATTTAACACCATTTCAATCCATACCTATAATCATGCATATTATTTCTTATTTTATAGTTATTTTTAAACCATGCATATGAACCTCCCTCTCCTTCTATCCTCTTGAAAAGTTGTGAGAAATTGTGTCATGGCTGACTAACCTTTCCATGAAGCTCACAAGTCCTGCCTTCACCATTTTTATCCATACATAAGGATCTTATTTAACCTCAACATAGGAGATAGATTTGACCCTATCATGATCACCTCCCATAGTAATATTTTTATCTTCTTTGCACTTTATGTGAATGAGACAATTAGTTATAAAATCTAAAAATGCCTTAATTATCTTTCCCTAATAATAAGAGAAATTAAAATGACATCACTCCACTCATTTAAGGTCTTTAGGTGTGATTGTAACATGATTTCAATACATATGCAAAAGATACTACACCTGTGTCGATTAGATTTATCTATTATGATAATAAAATCACCCATTAGAGTGGGATTTATCATAATAAATGATAGGCATGAAATTATTGGGGAAATCTAAGTCACTTTTCTAGTAGTTGAGAAAGCCACATGTGACCCCTAAGTTCACCGTCTTATCATCACTTTTATTTATTTCCCTATATACATGGCTTATAAACACACCATTGAATGAAGTTATCAAAGCTTTTACATCCTCCATTATGTTGGTAATATTCTAGGAAGATATGGAGGATCCCTTAAAACAATTAATAATTTTTAGTGAATCTCCTTCTACCTATAGGTTTTCCAACCCCATCTTGAATGCAAGCTCAATCCCCACCAAGTTTTTATGGCTTATACCAAATGATTATTTTGAATCCCTAATGGAGGATCTTACATATGCTTCCAAGAGATTTCCATTAGAATCTTAGATGACTCCTCCACCTCCTATGGGACCAAGATTCCCTTTTACCATTCCATCAAAGTTTAGCTTGCACCATAGAAAAGGAGGGTGAATCCATTTTATCTTCAATCTATTAACACTTTAATTTTTAGATTGGGTAGGAATCATAAGATTTAGTGAAATTAAGATCTAAGAAAAAAAGGGTAAGGAGATTCACCACAAGAAGAAGCATAAGTTAACTAATTCTCCTTGATAAAAGCCATAATATTCTTAAAAGTGGTGATGGGGTTAAGATTCTAGTTATCAAAGATGGCCAAATTTTTGGAAATCTAGATTCCCAATAAAATATAAGGGAGAGCTAAATTATACCAAAATTGCAATGGGGGATAGTCCCAAGGTGACCCTCATTGATAGATCAAATCCCATATGTATCATAGAAAAACCCAAGAGGAATTAAAACAATTGAAAAAGAATGAAAAATAGACGTATCAAAAGGATAGATAAGGAATATATGTTCAAAATATTTAGCCTCCTTGTAAAGGACACACATATTAAGAATTGAAAGTCCCCTTTTCATTAAATTGTCCACCAGTAAGATTTTATTTTGGGAAACCAGCCAATAAAAAACATTAATTTTAGGAATCAAATTTTCTATCCACAAGAAATTCTAGTTTTCCCCCAAATCTTCTTGGTCCCATAAAGATAGATAACTAGATCTAACAGAGAAAAAACCATTAGGATTGGCCATCCATATAAGCTCATCATCTTTGGGAAATATGCTGATGTGAGTATTCTAAAGATAGTTATTTAACTCTTGTAAGAAAATAATTTATTTTTAGTTCAAATGTTCTTTATAAATTAAATTCCACCTTTTACTACATTCAACATCCTACTAATATTCACACACTTTGTGACCTATAACCTCCTTGAAGTACTCACTTAGTCCCATTGCATCTTGAGAGGATACAAGTGAGAACTGATTGAGCCATAGATCATCTCAAAAATAAAATATATTGCCTCTACCAATTTTTCATTTTATCCCTCTCAAAATAATATTCTTTCTTTTACTCAGAGCTTTCCAAAAATCTAAACCATTGATAGGGCCTTCTTCATTAAGAAAGAGGAAACTCTCCTTGGAGTTCAACTACTTAGCTTTAATAATTCTCATCTATTGGTTATCTTCCCTAATCACTCTCCATATTTTCTTAGCCAACAGAGCTTGATTCATAGAACTCACCCTCTTAAGACTAAGACCCCCTTAACTATAGGTAAAAAATATTTATTCCAAGAGATAAGTGGAAATCTAAATCTATCTTCCAGCCCCCTCTAGAAGAATTTCTTCTTTAATTATTCTAATTGGTCCACCACTTTTCCTAGAATAACAAAAAAGGACATAAAATAAACTGGAATGCTCTATAAAGAGATCTTGAGTAATTACAATTTACCATCTTGGAAAGTATATTCCCTTTCCAACTAATCAATTTCTTCTAAATCCTATCAATAAGAGGGTTCCAAAAATCTGATTTCATATTACCTTAAAAAAGAGGGATGCCTAGATAGGAGGAAGGAAGGTTATTTATTACACACCCAATGATCCTCAAAATCTTCCTCTACAAAGTTGGTAAGGTATTGATGAAGAACAAATAAATTTTAATAAAATTAACTCTTTGTCTTGACACTACCTCATAGATTTCAATAATTTTCTTGAAACATTTCACTTCTAAAACTAAGGATTCTGTCATCATTAGAGTATTATCTACAAAATTTTTGGTGGGTTAATATTCTGATGTTGGGGTTCACTTTAATTCCTTTTATGAATCTAGAAGAACTAATAGTATCGATGATTCTATTCAAAGTTTAGCCATCAAAATAAATAGATAAGGTGATAGTAGATCTCCTTGTTGGAGACCTCTACCCATAGGAAAAAAGCTTTGGGAACCTAATTAATGATGATTGAAAACATGGGGGGTGGATATACATGAAGTGATTAGATTTTTGACTACCTTACTAAACCCAAAATTTTATAGGACTTTATCTAGGAAATGTCATGAAACCTTGTCATAAGCTTTGTTCATATCCAGTTCAAGGAACATTCCCTATCTGAAAGAGTTAGAAACTGAGTGTATGGTTTCATAAGTAATGATAATGCCATCCAATAATTGTCTTCCAAAAACAAAAGCCCCTTACTATTCCACTATCAATGTTTTAAGAAGCATTTAGATTCTTAAAGCTAGACCTTTTGTGCAAATCTTATAGAAAGTGGAATAAAGGTTGATGGGTCTGAAATACTTCAACTGATTTGCTCTATGATTTTTAAGGATTAAGACTAGAATAGTGTTGTTAAATTCCTGAAGCATTTTTCTATATTTGAAAATTTTAGTGATAGCTAGACAAACTTCATGTTGAATGATGTCCCAAAATACCTAGAAGAAAAAAGGGGGGAAATCATCTAGACTTGCGGCTTTATCTCCTTCCAAAGAGAAAACTATGGATCTAATTTATTCATTAAAAGGTGTGGATATAATGTATGCATTATCTTCTTAGGATATTACCCCCTAAATAAGATTTAAAACATGTTCTTCAAGCTATAAATCCTAAGAGGGAGCATGAGCCAATAGATTCTTATAGAAATTAACAATTTGTAGTTCAATGTCTTTTTCATCTTAATAAAAAACCCTATATTCTCCCTTGATTTTTGAAATTAATTTATACTAATGATTTCTTGAGGATGAGAGATGGAAATAACTTGTGTTCTTATCACCTTCCTTAAGCTAGGTTTTCCTAGATTTTTTATGCTAGAATATTTCTTCCTTATCTTCTAAATTTTGAAATAAGCTTGAAAGTTTCCTTTATTTAACTTGAGAAGAAAGACTAGAACTAAAATCATTGATTTCCTCCTCAATTATATGTAATTCTTCCTTTATTTTAATCTTTTGGGTGAAAATATTCCCAAAAACTTCCTTTTTCCATATCTTAAGTTTATGCTTGACATGTTTAAGCTTCATGGATAAGATATACATACTTGATCCTTTCACTAGAAACTTCTACCACTCCTTCAGTGATTCAAGCAATGTCAAATTGGATAGCCACATTTTTTCAAATATAAATAAAATACTCTTGTGTTTATTCATCTTTTCACTAGTAGAAATTAGTGGGTTGTGATTAGAGACAACCCTAGGAATAGATGATTAAAAATTACTAAATTGTATATTCCACATCGTAGAGACCAAGAACCTATTTGGGTGAACTTGAATAAGGTTTTCACCTAATCTCCTATTTGACCAGGTAAAAGGGTTTCCTTTCAATTCAACATCAATGAGTCCTACCTCTATAATAAAGTTGCTAAAATCCATCATGTTGTCATTAAATACATAGATTCCCCCTTTTATTCCATTGGGAATAAAAGATAGTTAAAGTCATTTGCCACCATCTAGTTTGTGTTTTTGAAACATTTACTAATTTCAATTAGATCCACCAATAGTTTTTTCCTATCATTTCTCGTGTTAGGTGTATATATAATTGTAAAGACCCACTCCACTTTATTTTGAATATATTTGAAAAAGATAGTGATATGAAATTCATATTTTAACATAATCCTAGAAAACAATCATTCTATCAGAAGTACCTCTATTGCTACTACTACAACAAAAATATTTATCCTAGACATTATCTTTGTTCTTTATAATTCTATCCTTAGACATCTTAGTTTCTTGAAGAATTAAAATATCAAGTTTATGCTTAAAGACCATGTTTCTTA
Organism: Torreya grandis; assembly: GCA_037957365.1. Taxonomy (NCBI): domain Eukaryota; kingdom Viridiplantae; phylum Streptophyta; class Pinopsida; order Cupressales; family Taxaceae; genus Torreya; species Torreya grandis. The sequence continues at coordinate 893,813 of JARHVA010004867.1, read as the reverse complement.
CCAATCTCTATTTCATAGGGTTATTCAAACCCCTTATATTCCAAGATATAATATTCATTTCTTAGTGCTCAAGAATTGTTTGAGGGTCATTTGGGTACCCTCTACAACTTGTTTATCAGTTTCATATTTTTTAACATTCTGATTAGTTGATCTACAAGTAGATTTTAGTTTATCTCTTACTTTAGCTTTTTTCATGCCCTTTTTTAGTTTAACCTTTATCCATTGGTCCTCTATATTTTCCTTATTTTTCTCATTATTCTCTTTCTTTCCTATTGAAGAACATTGGCCTAGGATAGGTGAAAATGTCTTAAGTAGCCCCTCATTTCTAATTGGAGTTAGCATAAAATTTTCAAGAAAAACTTCTTATAGGATCAAATCCTCACCAGAGAGTAAAGATTCAAAAGATAAGAGTGAAGACAAATCTTTATTACTATATTCTAAGGGTTCCTTTTGAAATTGAGAAGAATCTAGATTTTAAATGGGGGAAGCAAAGGCTAATTAAGCCAAAATATATATCAAAAGGGGGGAGGTTGGTGAAACCCTCTCAATAATCAACCATAATGAGATGGATCAAAGAAGGGGAAATTTGTGTAGGACTAAGAATCTTTGGGGGAAGTGAATGCATATCAGAGGCTATAATAGAGAATGTCTCTCCTAGGGTAAGAAGATCTAGGGTAGAAAGGGGAGCATGGTGGGAATGGGAAGAAGGGTTTGAGGAAGGAGGATTAGTAATAAAATATTGATTGGGGTGAGGGGAAGGGTTCAAAGAAAGATATTTATTTATATAATGGGGAATGGGGGAAGGGAAGGTTTCTTGAAGAGAGTTCAATATTTTAATGAATGATTCAGAATGTTGATGGAATGATACTTTGATTTCAAACCCCATATTTAGATCTAATCTTGATGGAATGAATTAGGGGTTTATCTATAGGGATGAATATATAAAATCTAGTAGCTAGGAGCCTTCATTTGGACATGGTAATGGGGTCAATAGAAATAGGTTGACCAAGATCTCTATCAATCCCAAGGATAATAATTAGGGATTAGAATTACAAAGGTATTTATTTTAAGTTAATCCATATAGGTATATCCTCTATTATCACACTATCAAGGTTAAAACCTACTTTCCACTAGTGGATACAAACATTTGATTTACCTATTAACCATGGGCCCCCCATAAGGATCCTGATGTAATATTTAGAATTTGACAAATTGATCAAGAAAAAATTCTTTGGCATGGCAATGATGTCAATCTATCCTTTAAGACACCATTTTAAATTATTCCACTTTATAAAGGAATTAATATTGGGTATAAAATCACTAAATTTATCCAAGAGAGAATTTGATAATGAAGAGTCAACTTTCTCTATGATCAAATTTGGAACATTGAGACATACCTCATTTATTTTTTAGGAGGGGACCAGTGTGGAGTCTTCAAATATTTTGCATTTTAATTCCTCTCCAAACACCATATCATCCCACAAGATTGATTTCTTACCACCAAACTGGTTGGGCACTATGTTGATAGAAGTGGTAGGTGGACCTTTTCCTAAGACCAATGTGTGTATAGGTACTTACTTTACTAGATCATCCCCATATTCTAACTCTCCCTCCTCTTTCCCATTGCTCAAATTCAATATTACACCTAGAAAATTCTTACCCATCACTCAAACACTTTATTAACATGAATTCATAACTATAGTTTTTTTGGATTTATTCCAAAATATTTATGAGATATATATTGAATAATGTAAATTACATCAAATTATACCAATTTTAGAAACTGTATGTATGTGGAATCATGTTTATATGACATGCCCCAACTAATTTGACCCTCTTACCTTTTAGGTAAGGGGAATGTAACATTATAGCCAACTTATCTTAAAAGGATAAGATAATTATGCTATGTGTATAAATCATGTAGTAATGAAGCATATAGTGGTATCATTTTGAAGTATATGTATTAATGAATCTTGTAGTATCAAATCACAGTAATCCCTTAGATTCATGATGTGGATCATGTTAACTTCTATAATTAACAATATTAACAAATAATCAATCACACATAGATGCACAAAATATCACATAATGCCATGTAAAATGGGGTTTGAAAATGCCACAAATAAGGGTCATGTTCAAATACCACACAACCAAGGGGGAAGACATGTTAAAATGTCCACACACTAAAGAAAAAAAATACTTAGGGCATTAGGGACAACAAAAAATGAACATGTTTAAATGTTCCATAATCCAAATAAAATGAAAACCATGGAGTAGACTCAAGTAATCCATGTGATAAGATGAATAAATGAAAATATAAGTAACTAGCATAATCATGTCACACTATTACCTACATACATGTCTTATAAAAATGTCCTACAAAATAACATATCAAGTACACTGTGTAAGATAGTAGAATGAGTATAGGAATGTGTAAGTGTTAGTATATAAGCTCAACATGATAATGTAAAGTGATAATAAAATAATAGATGTGTGTTAATTATGATCAATAAAAGCAATATTACTCCAATGTTATGTGTCACATAGGTAGAGGAGAGGTCCAACATCTACATGCCTATGTATCATGGTCCAATAATATGCACAAAATCTAATAAACATGATAGATTTTAATTTTAATTTTTTTTGGTTTATTTATATGTTTTTGTATTTTATTGATTATTTGATTTATTTTTTATTTATATTTTAATATTTTTTGAATAATTATAAAAGGTGATATGTATCTATTTTAGTATCACTGATATCATTTATCTCTTGTAATTTATTATTCAAGGTTAAAAAAATCTATATGATGCCCATGAATTCTATAATATGCACACTAGTATTTTGACCTCCTTAGAGGATGCATAGGAGGTAGTTGGATCACCTTGTTTTGAAGCATTTTTATTATAATTTCACCTAAAACTTTATAATATTTTTTTCACCTTTTTAAGCACTAGTTGTATGTGTTTTGTTGTGGCATCCAATCTTGAGATGAAGTCTTGTTAGACACAAAATTTCTAGATGAAGATGCAAGCATATGAATAATACTATTGTATCATTTATTCTTTATGAATGTGACCTAATTTTACAATAATGTGATCTATGAATTGAATAAATGGTTTTGATTTTATAATTTTTCTCTCATAATGAGGAATTGATCCTTGAGTGCTTCATAAGTACAAACCCTAGGTAATTTGTATTTACTATTCATAGACACAACATCTAGAGTATATGTGAGAGGTGGATGGGGTTGAGAAAGTACATATTGATTACCTTAATTTAAAACTATAGGGATTATCCACTTAGCTCATGGGATAGTGATATCATGAACTTAGTTATAGGGATGGTAGTTATCACCATTGAGAGATTTTAGATGAGGCCATATAGAGGCTTTAATATATGATTTATCTCATTCCCATGCCACACTTGATTTGACAAAATTTTGAATTAATTAATCTTGTGTATAAATTTGGATTGTTACTCCATCATAATCATTAGAAACATATATACATATATATATATATATATATATATATATATATATATATATATATATATATATATATATCATACATGATGAGAAAAATCTAGGGAAATAAGGAGAACAAAAATCACCTATACTATACCCATGCAAAAATTTGATTTAGGAAATAAATGCAAAATGTTGAAACTATAGAAGTTTGAAACCCTAAGGAAATATAGAGTCTACACAAGAAGACTTAGAGGTTAAGTGATGTAGAGGTTCCAACATAAAAGTCTCAACTTGTAATACTTTACTAAGCACCTATGCTTTTAGACCCTTCTTACTATCCCTATTTGATTTTTTTTTATTATTATAGAAAAATTATAGCTGGTTATGACTTAAAAATATCAAAATATTCTTTCCCCTATCTAAAGAAACATGTGTGTCAAATTTGGTGGCTCAACTCTTTCATTAGTTCTACTTTCCAACTTTTAGCCCTCTCTAGGCTGAATTCACCTTGGATCACTAAAATTCCATACTAAAGTGTCCATACATACTTGAAACCTTGAAAATATATTATAGTACCTCAAATAGGCTTATACTACAATTTTTTGTTAAATTTTGATAGTTCAATCTTGAGATATAGATGAAACCCTAGTTTAGGGCTTGTAGGACCTTGTAACTAGCTGAGAGAATTAAAAATTAAACTATGGGTGATTTAAGAGGTTTTAAAAGTCAAAATTTGTTTTTTAAGGTATGTATAAGTCCTAAGAAACTTTCCAAATTGATGGAAGGTGTATATCAATCCAATGTCTTTGTTAACTAAATTAAAATGCATTAGGTTACATCAAAAAGATGATGCTCTATAAGTTTGTATTCTTATATGAATGCACAACTCATGTTTCAAAGAAACAAAAAGATTTAGGAAAATTAAAATATGGTCTAATGACTCACCTTAATGCATTGAGGACTTGAAAATCATTACCAAGTTCATGATTTACTTCAAAACCATCACACAGTCTCAATGTATACCCTCTACTATAGGAAATAGGGTTTTGTTCTAGTTATCAAATCTCTCACAGTATTCTTATATTTTATTCAAACATACACTCTTTAAAAATTATCAAAAGTCTGAGGATACGTTGATAACATAATGCCAATTAATACAAAGATCTTTTCCTTTATGAAAACAAGCACATAGTCTGCACATCAAAGGAATGACTCCTAAACAAGGGTCTACCTATAAGTGAACTTGAAAAATAGGTGAAAATATTAATTTTTATTTAAAATTATAGAATTAAAACTTTCAAAAACCTTAAATAACAATGGAACAATCAACAATATTCCCTTTGATCATCAAACATGGAAAATGCTCAAAATAGGGTCTGCACAATACTTTCTTGAATAGGGATTCTCTTTCTCTTTTCCTTTGAATTATTCCATCAACATATAATAATATAACTATCTACATTATAAAATCTTACATTTTGTATGAGGACAACCATTTTTGCAACCACCTTGGAGAGGTTTACCAATGGTTATATGAAAGTTTTGTAAGGTGACCAAGCACCAACATTGAATTCTAAGGACTATATCACTTTTGGTACTTGTTCATGATTTAAAATTCATATTATAAAATTATGAATATTTTTACATTCTTGTTCAAAACTAACCATACCCCGCAAGTCCTAAAAACACACTAGAAATTCAAAATTTTAAACCTACTAGTTTTGGTGAGAAAACAAAATTTGAAAAATTGAAACTAACTAAATGAAATTATATCTTAAAAAATTAAAATATAATCATTATTTTTTCCTTATAATTCCATAAAAATCATCATTATACCTTATTCAATTCAAATAAGCCAAAATTGACAAAAATTGCTCCATAAGAATGATGTTCCTGCATCATACTCATAGTGAAAGGAAAAAGAACTCATGGATTATTGTCCATGAGTTCTTCCATAGTACTCCCTCACTTCTATATGTCATGCTCAGTCATCAACATGGAATCATATATTTTATGATTCTTCCCCTTGACTAGATACTTGAAATACTGCTTATATCTAGTCCTCTTAATCTCTTGTTTGTCCAATATGAATTCCATTTCCTCTATCTTGGCCTTAGGAAACTATCTTTCCCAATTTGGGCCCGTTGTAGCTACATATATTTATATGTTTTATTATTCATCTCATTATTTATATGGGTACAAATTTAAAACATTAAAGATAGGTGAAATTCTAACTCCACTAGGAAACTCTATTTCATATGCATTGTTTGCAAACTTCTTGAGAATCTTGCAAGGATATATCTTTTACATATTTATCTTATTTTATTTACCCCTTGGTACATTTACTTATTTATATGAGCTAGGAATAATTCCCCAACCTATAAATTCACTTTTATTATACTCAAATCTACCTATTTTTTGTGCTTGTCAATATTAGACTCCAAATGCTTTCTCACCTTTTCATGCACCTCTTTCATTTCCATTGCAAAATCCTCACCTTCAACACTTATCTTATCCATATGTATAATGTATCTAACCTCAAATAAACCTCTTGGATTCATGCCATATATCACCTAAAATGGAGTCATCTAATGTTCTTATTGGTAGAATCATTATAAGAAAATTTTACTTGAGGCAACACAAGATCCCACTACTTGGGATGGTATTTAGAAAAACACCTCAACAAGTTACCTAAGATTATATTCACCACCTCAATTTACCCATCTATTTTAGGGTGGTAATCTAAACTAAAATTAAAATTTATGCCTAGCTTCTTCCATAATATCCTCCAGAAGTGATCGAGAAACCTAGTGTCCCTATTATAAACAATGTTCATGAGCAATCCATGAAGCCTCATTACCTCCTTGAAAAAAAAAAATAGCCACATGTGTTCCATCATTAGTAGTTATACATGGTATGAAATGTGCCATTTTATAGAATCTATCAGTAACTATAAAAATAGAATTAAAACCCCTTTGTTTCCTAGGCAATCCCATCACAAAATCCATACTTGTGTATTTTCAAGGATTATTTGGGACTGGTAAGGGCTGATAAAAACCTAAATTATTACTCTTACCCTTATATAATTGACAAATATTGCATCTCTCTGTAGACACCAAAATTGTGTCTACTCCTTGGTCAACCCCCCCTTGGTCCCCTGGGTCCACTTCTAAACATTTCTAACCCACACACTTATTAATTTAAAATAAATTACCTATTTTAAATTAATAACACCACCCTTGACACATCACCCATGACACCTCACCTTGCCCTTGGATACCCCCATTTATCACCCTATGACTAATCGTAATTACCTAAGACCTATTTCAACTCCCCCACTAATTCTCATGCCTATTAAACCCGCCATTTGGACCATTTAACAATGATAATTAAACTTGGTAGATGGAAGAATGGGTAAAAGGCTAAAAATAGACCTTTTACCCATTCTCTAGCCACCGACATCGGTTAACAGTCGATCGACGCCCGTGGTATCACTGACATCGATTGCTTAAAACCAAATTTTGACCCCAAATTTTGCCTAAATGCTAATTTTCTTACTCCCAAAATTTGACCTCTCTCTCTCTCTCTCTCTCTCTCTCTCTCTCTCTCTCTCTCTCTCTCTCTCTCTCTCTCTCTCCCCCCAAATGCACACCAAGCATCACATGCTATAGGGACTCTGCATTAGTCACTCCACACCTAATTGAAACATTGTAGGAAGTCTTCTACATCAGTCGCATCGAGAACAAGGGTTCACACCCCTGATTCTTTAGCAAGCAAGAGCTAAGTATTCTTCTTCTATTTCATTTTAGTAATTTAGAAAGCATTAACAATTAGCTTCTATTTAGCATTTCTAAATATCATCAACCAGACCTGACTTTCTTCCTAGAGAGGCTGAGAGGCCTTCCCCATATCCTTACTCCTTTTGACAACCTATCCTCTACCCCTTGTCCCTCTTAAGACTCTATTGACTTCCTTGCAATCTTACATGGACCTCCAAAATCCTACAGACTTCCCAGACTCCTCTATCACCCATAAACCCATCCAAAACCCATCCAAGGCCATTGCCCTGACCGATATCGACCATTTCCCCTACCGACATTGTCAGACTAACTGACGTCGATAACCTTGACAAATCGATGCCGGTAGAACTACTGACGTCGGCAACTGTGATAGACTGATAGCAGAATATAGGTATGTATTATCTCTATTTTTTTTTAGTCTTTCACCATTTCTCTTTTTAGCAACACTCTTTTATCAACTAGTGGACTGTCATCCCTCAAGGAAGTCTTTACACTTCTGGGATCGAGCTTTGCTTGGCAGTCCACCATATATCTATCTAACATTTTCTTTATTTAAGACTTTCTTATCTACATGTGTCATCCTCCACAACCAAAGAGGAGCTCCTTTAATCATCTAGATATGGTGCGTAACTTCATTCGGGTATCATCTAACCCCTGACCATTACCTTATAGTTTCTTATTTCTTCTGAATGTGAAAAGAAAAAAAATGAGTAGAAACATTCTGGCACACCTGGTGGGACCCTAGAGTTTTCCTTGGGTTCATTTCTTCTAAAAACAAACTTTCATATAGGTGCATTAGGAAAATTTCTCTTCTTTCATCCTCCTTCTTTCTTTCTCTTTCGAAAAGACACCATTAGCACAAGTTAAAAAGAACTGCTTCATTTTCTTCTTGTCACCTTTTTCTTGCATCTTAGAGTAGTGAAATTCATACTATTAACCTTTTCCCCACTTGTTTACACCCATAAATACAAGAGTGGCTACTTATCCTTTGGCTAGTGTTGCCACCATCCAACCACCTTTAACGACATCAAGCCAAGTTGTGCCCTCTAGCTTCATGACACAACCACCCTTGACTTCAACACTAGTCCCTATGACTAGTTACCAATATGTTGCGCCTATACAAGTTAGACCAACTATGCCATATGCTCCACCTAACACCTTCCAAATGCCTTACAACATAGGGGGAACCCCACCTACAAATCCATCAACCGATCTAATCAAGATGTTGATGGATAATGTGTCTAATCTTGAGACATCCATTTCAGGTTCAAGAAATGTTCTCTCATATAACAAATCTGTAATGAACCTATTCATCCTTCAGTCCCAATCCGACCATATCCTAGTCAGTGGGAACTTCCCAAGTTTACTTGTTTTTAGATTAAAGAGGACCCATAGCAACATCTATGAGCATTTAGACACGCTTGTTACCTTATAGCACATGATGATGTGTTATTACTATGCACATTTCCCATGTCACTTTTTGGTGCTGCCCTCGATTGGTATAGTTCTATTACCAGCCACTCTCTATTTACATTCACTCAACTAGCTCAACTTCTCCTTGACCACTTTTTGATCAACATCACTAAAAAGGTCTCCATCATGGACCTATATTCTATCAGACAATTCGACAACGAATCAATAGCCGATTTCATTGCTCGATGGAGAAGTTTAATCAACCAACTCTCCTTTTCTTTACCTCAACTTGAGCTCATCGAGCTCTTTTCACAAGTGTGTGCCAAACACATCTCATCTACTTTGTGGGTCTAAACATTTCACACATTTGACGAAGCATTCACCATGGCTAAGAAGCTTGAACTCTGTGTTGTCGAAGAAAATAAAGTCAAATTGCGTAGTAAAAATACTAACACAAAATCAAATGACCCTTCATCCAAATCTTCTTCCTCCAATTCCAAATCCAAGGGATTAGCAAATGCTATGGTACTTAGATCATCATCATCGACCACAACTAACCAATCCAAACCTTCCACATCTCAAAGCATTACATGATAATTCTAACAATGATACGTACAGTGTCAATATACTCTAATAGGAGAATCATACACGTCCATGTTGGATAAACTAGTCAAATAGGGAGTCCTCAACCTCCCCCAAATTTAACCACCACTACAATTTGACCCTTCAAAAGCTATCCCTGCATGGTATAGGGAAAATGACTTTTGTCATTATCACTGTGTCAAAGGCCATGACACAGACAATTATAAAAACCTCAAGAATATCATTCAAGACATGTTAGATAAAGGTGATCTTGTCTTGGATAACCCAAACATGCCACCTAACCAAAACATAGACATCTTTAGACAACCTTTCCCTAACCATCCCCTAGTCAAAATAACATTCAGACCATGGTAGAAGACCCCCAAGAGCATAATATACGCACAATCAACATGGTCTTTCCTGTCATTCCTAACCAACCTCTCCCATAGTCTGAAGAGGTTAGTCGACCTATTTGTCCACCATAGGAAGAAGAGCCTTCTTCTCCTATTTTTCCACCATAGGTAGAAGAGCCTTCTTCTCCTATTTCTCCTCCACAGGTGGAAGAGCCTTCTTCTCCTATTAGTTCTCCATCTACCCCTCTTATATTGGAGGATGCTTTAACCATACCAATGCCACTAACCCCATCTTCATCCTTCCTACTACCAATGGAGGACCATATCTTTCCTGCTCTTCAACCACAAGTAGAAGTTACAATCATCCTTGCCCTCTATCCTTTTGAGGAGTCACATTCCCCAATTCCTTCTCCACCAAGAGAAGAACTTGTCTCTTCACCTACATCGACTAAAGATGATCTAGTAATGGCTCTCTCACACCTTTGGCCTAAAATCACTGCATCTAACACATTTTGGTCTCAAAACCACCCGCATCTTCTAAAAAACCAAAGCCTCATCTAACAGCTTCTAAACCATTCTCTCGACTAGCTAAAAACTTAAGATTTCTCCATTCGAGGAACTTAGAGCATGAGGCATTATGGGAGTGACTCAAAGCTCCTTATCTTACACATCCCACTCCATCTCCTACTATTAACCCTCCTTCGACAAAATCTCCCAAAGTCTCCAACGAGGGCCAGGCTTCTACTTCCAAATCTTCAGAAGCTCAACCATCCACATCTAAACCTAAACCCTCACAAACATCCACCATACCAAAAATAGTTAAATCCCTCAGTGTTCACCTCATATCTAACCTCACTCACCCACAAGTGAAGGTAGACTTGAACCTTGCCTCACACAATAGTGGTCCTCAAACCAAACTACAGAAGGCTACTAAAACACGTCGGAGAACTCCTCCCCCACCATCACCATTGCCCTCTATTTTGGGCCCTCATCTTTTTACCTTAATTGGAGTGCTCCCTACTCCAACACCTAACAAAAATAATTTGCCTCCATTACTCCCTTTACCCACCAAAAACATACCTCCTCTAAAAAATTTGGTACCCCTCATGAAGAAAGTGTCATCTACATGAGTGGCCACACCACCAACCCAAAAGGTGGTATAGAAATCTCCCTCAACAACTTCCAAACAAAAGTCATCAACACCTAGTACATCGACAAGCGTAGACCCATTAGCGGGTTCATATGCTTTGATATTACGCTGACTTTTGCAAACTTCTAGCATCAATCTCCCACCTATTAAACCATTTCAACCTCTCAGACCAAAATTGTCTTGGTTCGATGACACTAAAATTTGCCTATATCATTGCACACCTAGAAATGACACTGAGAATTATTGTGCCCTCAAGGTTGTCATTCACCAATACTTGGAAAAAGACACCCTTCTTGTTGAGGATACTATCAACAAATCTCCAACACCATCTCATGTCTCTCAAACCTCTTCACCTTCATCGAGATCCCATCATCAGACTATGGTCCCTTTATCTCCTTTGTCCCCTTTATTCGAGATTAACACCATCAATGTGGCCACTAGGTCACAAACTTTAAAGGATAAAGCAAAAAAGAAAGTTACTATTCCTTGGACCTACCCATTTGTCAAACCTGCTCAACCACCCAACCCAAGATTTCTATCTTGGGTACATCCCAACCAACTTCTTTAGAGGCAATTCAAGATTCTATGGTGAAACAACTTCACCAAACTCCCATGAAGATGACTTTATATAATCTCATTCAAAGCTCTCCACAACATCATCAAGCTTTAATCAAAGCTTTACAGGTAGTGGAGGTCCAACCCGAGGACCCCCAACCACTATCTGCCTTAGTCTAATCATTACCCAATGTCACCTCGATTACCTTTAGTGATTTTAAAATTCCTACCTCCAACTTGGAAGATCAGGATGCTGCCCTTTTCATCACAGCCTATGTTGATCAAACTCGCATTAAGTGAGTTATGATTGATGGGGGCACCATCATCAATATCATTTCCACCCATGCCTATGACCAATTATCTCTCTCAAAGAATTATGTGTCAAAAACTGATGGAATTCTTCATTCTTTTAATGACTCCACCGCCACTACCATTGGCACCATCATCTTACATATTCGTGTTGGCCCACGAACAATCCCAGAGCTCTTCTACATCATCGAGGGAGAGTTCTAATACAACATCTTATTAGGACAACCTTGGATCCGTGCCATGGCCTATGTCCCTTCTACATTACATCGTTGTGTCAAATTTGAACATGACGGACAAGTCCATGTCATTCCCGCATACCCCTCCCCTTTCAAGACATGCAACACAACTTATCGACCCAATGATTTTCTAATTCCTTTCAAGACATGAACCCAAACACCACCTCCACCCATGAAATTTTCAACAAGTATGCAAATGGTGGATACACCTACACCACCTCCTCAAGTGACAATAAAAGACCCTATGGAAGATACCTTCCAATGTCTTTCACTTGGGGAGTATCGTTTACTCACCTTGGACATGTTCTAGAATCCTAGCTATGACCATCATATCAGAATGGTCATCCCTTATGGTCCTCACAATCTTCAAACAAATCTCATCTATGGAGGGCTAGATCGAGCTCCCACTGATGGGAACCCTCTTTCATCACCCCAACTATTTACGTCTGACTTCTCTTTTCTTGGCAGCCCAAACTTTGCTCATACCTATCTTTATAGGTGTGCATGGAAGGGCTTTGGCTTTGGGCACTATGAACAAGGCTCCCACTAGCCTGTCAAACCACCAAATGACGAGGCCATAAAGAATGCCAAGAAGTGACATGGCCTGGGTTTTGAAGAACCTACTGAAACTTCTAAAAACCCTCACCCCGAACCTATCATAGAACAATCACCTCCAAACTCGCCTATTCCCCCATCTTCACCTACGGAGTTGGTGGTTTCCATCCCTCATAGGTTTTTTTCCATAAACACCATTCACTTGGAACCCCTAACCTATCAACTAGATGGGGTATCCAGGTCTCTCCCTCTCGTTTATCCAAACATGATAGACGATGAATCTACTACCATCAACACTATCCAATGTGTAGATGATGATACCATTCTCACCTACATGGGTGTAGATGACTCTTTCATCTAACGATCACTTCCTTCAAAAATGTAGGTTATGTTAAATGAATCAACCATTGACATTAACCTACCATCTTCTGATGTTCCTCATATCTTAAAGATTGGTCAATCATTGGATACCCAGGAACAAATTGACTATACCAAATTCCTTTCAGACCATAGCAAAGCCTTTGCTTAGACCTACAGCGATATGCCTAGCATCGACCCTAACATCATCATCCATAACATCGTCACAAACCCAAAGGCTAAGCCTGCCAGATAAAAGATTTGCAAGATGCATCCTCGCATTGCACTCCTTGTCAAAGAGGAGCTTCAATGTCTTCTCTTCGTCTCCTTTATCTGACCCATTGATTATCCACAATGGGTGTCAAATATCATCCCTATCACCAAAGCAACTAGGGGGATCCAAATCTGTACTGACTATCGTGACCTTAACCTGGCTTGCCCAAAGGATGATTTTTCTCTACCCAACATTGACCAACTTGTTGATCTTACGACCGGTCATGAGATGCTATCACTCATGGATGAGTTTTCAAGATATAACCAAATCTTGATTACACCAGAAGATCAGCACAAAACTACTTTCATCACCCCATGGGGGACTTTTTGCTATAGGGTCATGCCTTTTGGCCTAAAAAATGCAGGCACCACATATCAATGCACCATGACCTACATCTTTCATGATCTCCTCCACAAAATCATGGAGGACTATGTGGATGACCTACTAGGCAAATCTAAACTCCACCGTGACCATTTTCAAAATCATCTTCACTCGCCTCCTCCAATATAATGTTCGTCTTAACCCCAAGAAATGCATCTTTGGGGTTCTCTCAGGGAAGCTTTTGGGCTTCATCATTTTTCTTCGTGGCATTGAGATTTATCCTGCTAAGATAAGAGCTATACTCAAGATACCACCACCTACCAATCTAAAGCAACTTTGCAGCCTGCAAGGGAAGCTTCAATCTATTCATCGCTTCATCTTGCAGCTTTCTGACCGATGTCAACCCTTTCATCACCTCCTCAAGAAGGACATCTCCTTTAATTTGGATAAGGATTTCCAAGAGGCTTTTAAATCCCTTAAATGCTATCTTGTCTCTCCACCAGTCCTTATTCCACCAAAAGAAGGTCAACCTTTCTATATTTACATCTCAACAACAAATCATTCTTTAGGTGCCATGATCGCGCACCGAGACGAATAACATCGTGAGCAAGTGGTTTATTATATAAGATGAACGCTCATTGACTATGAAACTTGGTATACTCATACCAAAAAACTTTGCTTGGCATTAGTCTTTGCCACTACCAAACTCTGTCATTATCTTCTCAATCACAAAACTTATGTCATCACCCATATCGACCCTCTTAAATACATGCATTCCAAGCCATACCAAAATCAACATATGGCTTGTTGGCTCATGCTTCTTGCTGAGTTTGACTTGGAATTCATCCAATAGAAATCTATAAAGGGGCAAATAATCATTGACCAATTAGCAAATGCCCCTCTACTAGAAAACCAACCTTCTCACTGTGAATTCCCTGATGAATCCATTGCCAGGTTATCCACTGATGACATTTTCTATCAAATGACAATGTTCTTTGATGGGTCTAAATGTCAACACAGTGGGGGTGCGGGGGTCATTCTCATCCCTCATGAGGGTGAGCTCATGCCTCTATCTTTCAAACTTGACTTTGAATGTATGAACAACATGGTTGAATATGAAGCCTTAATTTTGGGACTTCAAACGACCCTTTTCCTAGGCGTCAAGACCATCAACATCTTTGGCAACTCACAACTAGTCATTAATTATATTAATGGTTCATATCTTTGTAAAATTGAAGTTTTGTAAAGGTACAAACACCGTGTTGACACCCTACTAGAATCTTTCGACCATTACCTATTGCAAACTATTCCTCGATCTATGAATAAGTTTGCCAACACCATGGCTTCTCTCGCCTCACGCATTCCATCCTCATCATCTTCCTCGAGAATTTATGTTATGGTACACCATTTGGCATTACCTTCATATATTTCCACTAACATCAACCTCATCAGTACCATTGACTCTAGTCCACAAGATGTTTGGTATAAACAACTTGTTGACTACTTAACTTATTCTACCATTCCTCCTGACCTCTCTAGCAATGCATGGTGGGATTTTATCAAGAGTACCACTCGATATACCATGCTAGGGAGTCTTCTCTACAAAAGAGGTTTTGTTGGCCTCCTTCTTCGATGTCTAACCTCCACTGAAACATCTCATGCTATCAAACAAGTCCATGATGGGATTTGTGGAGGGCATTTCAGTGGTAATGCGGTTACAAAGTGCATCTTTCACCTGGGCTATTATTGGCCCACTCTTCACCAAGAATGCAGTGACTATGTTTGACATTTCATCAAATGCCAACAACATGCTAACTTACTTCACATCCCTAGCCATTCTCTACAAGTTGCTAAGGACTATTAGCCCTTTTCATAATGGGGCTTAAACCTAATCGGTGATATTAACCCCCATTCATCTCTCTGACATTAGTCCATTATCACCATAACTGAATACTTCACTAAATGGGTGGAAGCAATTCCCCTCATCTCTACTAAAGCTGAAAAAATCATCAACTTCATCAACACCCACATCATCTATCATTTTGGTGTACCTCACAAGATCATCACTGATAATGGTAATTCTTTTAAAAACAAAACTGTCCAAAAACTTTGTGACTCATTTGGCATCAAGCTCAGCTTCTCCTAGCCTTACTACCCATAAGCAAATGGGCACGCTGAGGCTTCCAACAAAATATTAACCAAAATTCTAATGAAGGTGGTCAACGATACTAGAAGGGATTAGCAAATTCACATTCCCTTCACTTTGTGGGCCTACTGCACTAGCATTCAAACCCCTATGGGTGCTACACCTTTCTCTCTAGTGTATGGAATAGAGGCTGTCCTACCTCTTGAAATACAAATACCTTCTTTATGCATCTCTTTTCATGACATACTTTCTAACGATGACTTTCATCAAGATCGATTAGCTCAACTTGAGTTACTTGACGAACGTCATCTTGCTGCCTTTAACCATCTCCATATCTACCAAAATTGCCTCTAACATGCCTATAACAAAAGTCTAAGAGAATGAGATTTCAAAATTGGAGATGTTGTCCTCAAAGAAAACCAACACGTGACCAATATGGAGAGAAGTAAATGAGGCAAGTTTGCCCCTAATTGGCTTGGACCTTATATCATAATGCACAAGTATGGGTCAGGGACTTATCATCTATCTTCTCTTGAAGGCTAGCCAGAACCTGAGCCCCTTAATGCCTTGCATCTATGACCATTCTATTGTTAATCAAGTAATCATTCACTTGACGTTTAACTTGAGCTCGTCCCTTGAGCAACCCCCATCATCATCATGCCTATTTCTTTCAACCCTTTTTTCCAAACATTAGTCAACCCTTTTGTCAAGCATGAATGCTTTGTCCTAATAAAAGGGAAACCCTCTAAACCTTTATAGTCAAGTCCATGACCAAAACTTCAGTCCATAAAACATATAAAACTAGGATTCCTATACAAAGGTCATAAACTATAAATGTAGACTGCTCCCTCAAAGGATAGCTACATCATTGCTATAATTAATAGACTACTCCCTTGAAGGATAGCTATTCAAAGACATTTAACATACAAAGTAGAATATAGACCACTCCCTCGAAGGATGGCTATACACAAATTTTTCTTCAAACAACACTCTCTCAGAAGCTTCCCGCATCGATTAGCTTCACATATGACCACAAAACAAAACAACATCCCCATGTAGACTTCCCACATCGATCAGTCTAAAAAAAAAATTTAAGTCATGGACTTGTCTATAGTCATTATCAAGGTCACCTATAAAAGGGGTAAAGTTATCCTTGCCAAAAAAGGGTTACACTATCCTCACATCTCACATAATCAAACCTATTACCCCAACATACCCAAGGTATTTTGAGCTCACTTAACATCGAGTGATTTGAATACTTCTCTAACACAAGCAATGGTCAATGACGTAATGCATGAACAGGGTTTTTGTTTGCAACAACCCTATCTATGCTATCATTATGGCCTTTGTCAATGAAAGAGAAACACACCTTTCACTTCTTATACCTTGGTCACATACAACCAAACCAAATCCAAACCAACCAAATCAAACCAAACATTTTCAAACTAATAACATGACATCATGACATTATCATAGCCTATTCACACTAGTTTCTATGGAAACCAATACACATGGAAACTATCAACCACACAATTTTTTGCCAAGCATAAACCATTACTTGTTAAAGCATAAGCACACTCATTTCATTTTTAGCATACACCATCACCAATACAAAAAATTGCTAGGGATGAAAGACCACATAGCCAATGTTATAGAATACACCATCACATAATATGGAAAAGGCTGTAACATCATCATACCCTCATCATTTATAACCTGACCAAACCAACCTATCAACCAGCCTAAACTACATTGGACTGAGGCCCTTCTAACAAGGGCTATGTAGGCAACACTCAGTTGACATGGGGTCCTCTGAGGTTAGCTCAGCCATTCCTTCATCCATCCATCTAATGGACCAACTATCTATACCAACCCAAAATCATGACCAACAACCTTAGAAATCACAACTATCTCCCCAAACTGTGACCACTTTTTGAGACAACTATGCCTTGGTTGTTTTGATTGCATATATGCTACCTCACGAATAGTTATCAAAATTGTACACAACCCATATTATGACCCTCACACCTATTGTCAGATTGTGAGCAAGTTGATCCCCGATATTTGTGACATTTTTGTGTTTTCTAGGAGCACTTCCTAAGCCTGGGATACTTGGAACATGATGACCATTAGAGCTATAGCTTGGATCATTTAACCCAATCAGCTATGACTAAATGCTGGAGACTAGTTATTTCAATTTTAGCACTCCTCAATCTTTGACTGTGACAATTTGACCTACCTATCATGTGAAGTGGTATACGTGCAATCTCAACTTTTGTAGCATTCACACTCAAACTTCACCATATCCATCCACTATCTATCAAATTGGCACCTGATATCAGGTTACCTTCCCTCAACTCTTGCTTTGAGGGGGGAATACCTCATCTCACATCTGGGGCAACCAATTCTTATTTTTTGTCTTACAGTTCATTAGAACAACCAACAAGACAAAAATGACCTTATCCCATACCTGGGGAAACTTACTCCTATTTTTGTCTTGCAGTTCGTCAAGAACAACCAACAAGACAAAAAGGGGCAAATGTAGACACCAAAATTGTGTCTACTCCTTGGTCAACCCCCCCTTGGTCCCCTTGGTCCACTTCTAAACATTTCTAACCCACACACTTATTAATTTAAAATAAATTACCTATTTTAAATTAATAACACCACCCTTGACACATCACCCATGACACCTCACCTTGCCCTTGGACACCCCCATTTATCACCCTATGACTAATCATAATTACCTAAGACCTATTTCAACTCCCCCACTAATTCTCACACCTATTAAACCCGCCATTTGGACTATTTAACAATGACAATTAAACTTGGTAGATGGAAGAATGGGTAAAAGGCTAAAAATAGCCTTTTTATCCATTCTCTAGCCATCGACGTCAGTTAACATTCGATTGACACTGGTAGTATCACCAACGTCAGTTGCTTAAAACCAAATTTTGACCCTAAATTCTGCCCAAAGGCTAATTCTCTTACTCCCAAAATTTGACCTCTCTCTCTCTCTCTCTCTCTCTCTCTCTCCCAGACACACACCAAGCATCATAGGCTATAAGGACACTACATTTGTCACTCCACACCTAATTGAAACATTGCAGGAAGTCTTCTACATCAGCCACATCAAGAACAAGCATTCACACCCCTGATTCTTCAGCAAGCAAGAGCTAAGTATTCTTCTTCTATTTCATTTCAATAATTTAGAAAGCATTAGCAATTAGCTTCTATTTAGCATTTCTAAATATCATCAACCAGACCTAAATTTCTTCCTGGAGAGGCTGAGAGGCTTTCCCCATATCCTTACTCTTTTTGGCAACCTATCCTCTACCCTTTGTCCCTCTTAAGATTCTATTGACTTCCTTGCAATCTTGCATGAACCTCCAAACTCCTATAGACCTCCCAGACTCCTATGTCGCCCATAAACCCATCCAAGGCCATTGCCCTGACCGACATTGACCATTTCCCCTTCCAACATCGTCAGACTAACTGACATCGGCAACCTTGACCAATCGATGCTGACAGAACTACTGATATCGGTGGCTATGACAAACTGACAACAGAATACAGGTACACATTATCTCTATTTATTTTGTTTAGTCTTTCACCATTTCTCTTTCTAGCAACACTCTTTTATCAACTAGTGGACTGTCATCCCTCAAGGAAGTCTTTGCACTTCTGGGACTAAGCTTTGCTTGGCAGTCCACCATATATCTATCTAACATTTTCTTTGTTTAAGACTTTCTTATCTACAGGTGTCATCCTCCATAGCTAAAGAGGAGCTCCTTCAATCATCTGGATACGGTGCGCAACTTCATTTGGGTATCATCTAACCCCTGACCATTACCTTTTAGTTTCTTATTTCTTTTGAATGTGAAAAGCAAAAAAATGAGTAGAAACACTCTCTACATACCTCTATACTTCTTCTTGCATTCTAGGTCAATAATAGTGACTAGTGAACAACTTCAATGTCTTGTTAATCCCAAAATGGCCTACCATGCTTCCACCATGCTTCTCTTGGATCATATTTCCTCTTATATATCTCTTTTTCACACACAACTATACTCTTTTGAACAACAATCCATCTTGAATTACATAATCGAACTATGGCTCCTTGTTGAGTGTACATGGGTGCTTGCATGCATGTTATGCCTCCTTGAAGTCTTCATCATCTTCATAAAAATATCTGAGTGCCTCAATTCCAACACACTCTAATTTAATTTCATGCACAAATAAGACTCTCCTACTCATTTCATCTATAACCTTATTTCTTTGTCCTTATTTATGCTTGATGGTGAAAGTAAAGTTTTGCATGTACTCCACCCATTTCACATTTCTTTGTTTCAAATTGGGATGATTAGATATGAACTTAAGTTCATGGTTATCCATGTACACTATGAAATCCTTTGGCATGAGATAATGCCTCCATTTCTTCAATACTTTCACCATTAAATAAAACTCCAAGTCATAAGATGAATACCTCTTCTTAGCATCATTCAAATTTTCACTAAAATACACTATAGGTCTTCCCTCTTAGCTTAGGACAGCCCTTATAACTACACCACTTACATCACACTCTATCTGGAACACCCTATTGAAGTTTGGTAATGATAGTATGGGTTTTTCTATGATTCTTTGCTTCAAGTATTAGAAACTCTTTTCTAGCTTCTCATTCCAAACAAAGTTTTTCTTGTCTCCCTTAATGGTGTCAATGATGAGAGCACATATTCCACTAAAGTTACTTATAATTTTACTATCAAAACTTTCCAAACCATTAAAACTCATTACCTCTCCTATTATCCTAGGTGTTGGCCACTCCATGATTTCCTTCACCTTATTCTTATCCATTTTCAACATGCCTTGTGAAATTACAAACCCAGGGTACAATATCTCTCTTTTCATGAAATCAAACTTTGTGAGGTTGATAAACAACCTCTCCTCTTTCAACCTTCTCATCACCAACTCTAAATGATGAAGATTTTCCTCCTTGATTTGGCTATAAGTTAGTATATCATCTAGGTAAAACACTACAAACTTGCCTATGAAATCTGTTAGGACTTCATTCATTAATCTCAAGAAAGTTATAGATTCATTATTAAAACCAAATGGTATGACCAACCATTCACACAACCTTCATTCATCTTGAAATAAATCTTCCACTCATCACCTTGCCTGATTCT
Source organism: Torreya grandis (assembly GCA_037957365.1). Classification (NCBI taxonomy): domain Eukaryota; kingdom Viridiplantae; phylum Streptophyta; class Pinopsida; order Cupressales; family Taxaceae; genus Torreya; species Torreya grandis. Next base: position 873,104 of record JARHVA010004867.1, on the reverse strand, counting down.
TATCTAGTAATACCCACTCTTGAGTTCTATCTTGGAAAAGTATCTTGCTCCACTAAAGTAATCCATCAAATCCTCCTTCTTGGGAAGTGGAAATATATACCTTATAGTGATCTTATTGATGGCCTTAGAATCAATGCACATCTTCCACTCACCTTCCTTCTTTGGTACCAACACTATGGGCACTACACATAGAATCAAGCTCTCTTTGATCATCCCTTATTAAAGAAACTCTTGTACTTGTCTTTTGATCTCAAAATTATCTTTTAGGTTCATCTTATATGCATCCTTATTTGGTATACTTGTTGTAGGTACAAAGTATATATCACGTGTTATGCTCCTCATTAGTGGAAATATGTTAGGTGGATCATCAATAACTATATCAACTACTTTTCCAACATTTATTGAATCTTTAGGGGTAGCTCATTGATCCTAGTGGATCTCATTATAATCCTATGCTTGATGACCAAAGCAAAGCCTATCTCTTCTTCATGCATGGCATTCAAAAACTCCTTTCCACTTACCAAAATCACATGTGAACCAACCTATTGATCAATCTCCTCATCCTTCAAGGGAAACAAAGTGTGAATAACTCCATCCTTCATTAAAGTGTACGTATTCCTTATTCTATCATGAGTAGTTTATTTATCATATTTCCAAGACCTTCCAAGAAGAAAATGGTACACATCCATGGAGATGAGATCACAAAGCACCTTATCCTTATATGTTCTAATTTGAAAATCTACCCAACTTTGTTCACTAACTAAGACTTTTTGTACTTTATTCAACCATGACACCTTATATGGAGTGGGGTGAGGTAATTTATTTATCCCAATCTTGTTAACCATTTCTATTAAAACAAGATTATCCATACTTCCTGAATGAATGATCATTTTACAACACTTATGTTGGTATTTTCAAGTTATCCTAAAGAGAGTCTTCCTTTATGGTGACTCTTTATCCTTGGGTGGCTTAATCATCACCCTCCTCATAAGTAATGATTCTCCCACTTCAGGCTCTTCCATGTGTGATGAATACCAAACACTCTCTTCCTCTCGTCCTTATGAAATATGATTTCTCCATTAATTTCTTTGGCTTCTTGCTAGCTGGTCCTCTAGGCATTCCCATTTCTTATGGCTATAAATTTTTTTACACTTTAAACACTTTCCTACAAATCTATTTTATCCTCTACCCCTTGATGAATAACCACCTCTATTGAAAGTTATCTCATCTCTAAATCGATCTCTTGAACTAGTGGATTGTTCTTGTGAATTGATTGATTCAATTTGAAGATTTCTTTATTAGAAATTTCTAACCCCTTACTATCCTCTAGCTCTAAAATTTCTTTCCCTTCTTATATTCTTATGATTATTCTTCTTATTCAACTTGTCTTTAGCCTTGAGTGCAAATTGGTTGCACTCCTCTAGTGTTTTTAGGCTCAGATGTGTTAGTTCATCTTGTATATTAAACCTTAGGCAACTCAAGTACCTTGTAATATTATATATATCTTACTCAACATTATCAAACATAATGGTCAACTTATATAACTCTTTTATATATTCCTTCATACTCATTTCCTTCTACTTCAAATTTTGCAATTGTCTAAACAACTTTATCTCATAGTCACCTAGAAATAATTTTCATTTGATCTTAGCAACCATTCCATCCCAATAATATTTATTGTTCTTCCCTTTATTTCTTCTCTCATCTTGTGTGAAGTCCCACCATAATGAATCATGCCCCTTCAGTTTGATTCTTGCAAACTTGACCTTCTTATCATCAAGTACCTCCTCATATTCAAAATATTTATCTAACTCATTTACCCAATCCATTAGTTTGTCTCCATCAAGACCACATACATAGGTGGGTAATTCCACCTTTGGTTCTGAACCTTGACTCATAATCACCTTCATGAGTCTCTCTACTCCCTAATCTTCAATTCCTTCAACTGTCTCTTCTCCCTCTACTTCTTCTTGGTCTTGTGGCTCATCTTCCCTATCACTCAAGTCCCCTATTAGGACTCCTCTTATTTGTTTTATTTATACATTAGTTAGCCTTTCATCTAAGATTAATCTAAGGACTCTTATCTCTACTAACATAGCATCTTGGTTCCCTTGGTTCCTTGTTGCACTCCCTCTATTTCTCTTAGGTGGCATTTTGAACCTTCTATAGGCAATCTATCAAACAAGTACTTATTTTTATTTTATCCAAATAATATTATCTCTCCCACTTTTTCTTAGGTATCCAACCTAGCTTTGATACCAAAATGATGTAGAAGTTCCAATAAAAAATTCTTAACTTCAAGCACCTATGCTTTTAGACCCTTCCTACTAGCCCTATTTGACTATTTTTTTGATTAGTAAAAAAAATTATAATTGGTTATGACTTACCAATATAAAAATATTGTTTCCCCTATCCAAATATATTTGTGTTTCAAATTTTTTGGCTCAATTATATCATTAGGTCCACTTTCTAACTTTTAGCCCTCTTAATTAGCCCTCTCTAGGCCTAATTCACCTAGATCACTCAAATTCCATACTACAATCTATATATCTACTTTAAACCTTGAAAATATGTGATATAACCTCAAATATTATTAGACTACATTTTTAAAAAAAAAAAATTGATGGTTAAATCTTGAGATATATATGAAACCCTAATTTAGGGCTTGTAGGACCCTGTAACCAACTGAGAGCATTAACAATTCAAATATGGGTGCTTTAAGAGGTTTAAAAAGTCCAATTTTTTTAAAGGTCTATCTAATCCATAATAAATTTTCCTAATTATTGGTAGGTGTATATCAATCCACTATCTTTGTTAACTAAATCAAAATGTGTTGGACTACATCCAAAAGATGATACTTTATAGGTCTATAATCTTGTATGAATGCACAATTCACATTAAAAAAAATATTTATAAAAATTAAAATATGGTCTAAGGACTCACATTAATGCATTTATTAATAAAAAATCATTACCAATTTCATGTTTTGTTTCAAAACCATCACACAATCTCAATGTATACCCTCTGCTATAGGAAATAGGGTTATGTTCTAGTTATCAAATATATCATAGTATTATTATATTTTATTGTAACCTAAACTATTTAAAAATTTTAAATAGTATAATTATAAATTTATGACATAATTACAATTAATACAATGACTTTTTCCTTTATGAAAACAAGCACATAGTCTGCACATCAAAGGAATGACTCCCAAACATGGGTCCTCCTATAAGTGCACTTGAAAAACAAGTGAAAAGATAAATTAAATTGAAAATTATAGACTTAACATTATAAAAAACCTTCAATAATAATGTAACAATCAACAATATTCCCTTTGATCATCAAACATGGAAAATACAATCTATTACCAATATAGGAAAATACTTAGAATAGGTTCTGCACAATAATTTCTTGAAAAGGGATTCTCTTTTTATTTTAATTTGAAGTATTACATAAAAATACAATCATCTAACTATCTAAATTCAAAAATATTACCTTTTTTTATGAGTACAACCATTTTTACAACCACCTTAGAGAGGTTTACCAATGCTTATATGACAAGTTTTGTAAGGTGACCAAGCACCAACATTGAATTCTAAGGAATATATCACTTTTGGACCTTGTTAATGATTAAAATGGCCTAAAATAACATTAAAAACATGTTTAAATTCTTTTTCAAAACTAACCATACCTTTCAAGTCCTAAAAACACACTAGAAATTCAAAATTTTAAATCTACTAGTTTTGGTAGGAAAATAAAATTTGAAAATTTAAACTAACTAAATGCACTTCTATCATACTAAATTGAAATATAAGAATAATTGGGTCATTATAAGGCCATAAAAATCATCAATAGGTCTTATTCAATGCAAACAAGCCAGAATTGAGAAAAATAATTCCCTAAGAATGATGTTGCTACATCATCAAGTTCACTAAATGTTTAACCATTTTTAGAAATAAGGGTTGGGAGAGTAGCCTAATCAACTAAGAAGTAATATAATCTAAAAATTATGCCAATTAAATAATTCAAGTTCATAATATATTCTTATATATTTGTGAATTATGAAAATTTTCCAAATATAAAAAATAAATTATCAAATAGTAATTTGTATGCTTAAACACAATGAATGAATAATAAATATATTATACACTTCATAAAAAAATTTGAGTACATGTTTAAAAATAAAGATGACACTCATCCTTGATTCATCAAATTCTAGAAATTAGTTCTCCATCAACTTGGACACTACCATCAAAATAGGGACACTCGTGTCTACACTTTTATGCTAAAATTTATGCTTTTATTTTTAGTGAAATACATGTATTTTTGTATAAATTTCACATTCACCTATTGGGTTTCTCTATTTCCTTGAGGATTGTACACTTGGATCACACACACAAATTTCATATATTATGCTTTTGATAAAATTCCTAGATCCTCTAATTAGGGTATTTTACCTTAAAAAAATGAGGGTTATTGAGCTCAAGTTAAGTGGATCGAACCTCAAAGACCCCTATATTGATGAACATTGCCTACATATCAATATACTCCAAATATGATGTCAAACCAATATACTTCTCCCCATTATTTGGGCTTATGTGTAAATAACGGTGTAATATGTTATATGAGAGTAAATGTAGGAATTTATCTTGAAAATTGACAAATATTGTTCATGGGTTTATATTTGGATGGTTCAATCCTATGACTAATTATGAAATAGGGAACAATAGGCCAGTTTTGTAAACTTGAGAGGTGATTTTAATTGGATGTGTGTTTGAAAATTAATTGAATAGAGTTAATGATAATTAATGGTATTTGAATTGTATTTATATAACATATTTTAAAAATATCTCGTAGGATAATTAATTAAGAAAAATAGTCTAACCCATGCATGTCAAAATATTTTCAAATTGGAGTGTTTGTAGGATATGAACATTTACATCAAATATGGGACATAACATTGACTTTAGTGTTTTGCTCTAGATGGTAGTGTTCTAGAGAATCCATTAATTTCTATAACTAAAAGTTTATTATATGTATTAGGTTTTAAGAATATTATGGTCTACAAGTGATCTAGGTAATCATAATATCAAGGTCATACTATAATATAAGCATTTAGGCATAATGAGATGGTGAACACGATCCTTTCAACAATAATAATTCCATGAACCAAAATTTTGAACCTAAAGTGATACATATCAAGTGTGCAAGATGAGTTTATCATATAAACTCTATATTTAACATCTACAATTTCACAATAACTTGGTTTTTTACATAATTCCTCACAATTTTCTTGGGGTGAGATTTTTTTATTTTAGCATTGTATTATGGCTATATTGGATATAATTACTATATATGTTGTAGATCAATCTACGATGGTCATAATTACACATTTATTTTCTAAAACATGTAATGTATTTTAAAATTATGTAATTAAATCAATTCAAATTATGGGAAATAAATTTAAGGTTTGAATTAATTATAAAAAATCATTAACATGTGTTAATATCACAAACTATTTATATATTCAATTTGAGATGTTTCCTATCACTAATAGATGCTATAACATGTGTATGACTCATTTTATTCCTCCCCCTAGATCTAAACAAAGTTATGACTACCATACCTACCCCATTATTTGTCATGGGATTATATTGGTTGTTGAGGTCCATGTTGTCACAACCCAAAGTGGTGTGATGCAAAGTGGAGGTAGTCAAACTATCCTTCCTCATCCACATCCATTGCCTAAGATAACATCCAATTCAACTAAAGAGTATAATATTTATGATCAAATTAGGAATTCTCTAGTTAAAATCTATATGTTATAAACACTCTACAAGTCACCTACTTATAAGGATATTATTCATGCAACATTATGTGACATGGCTTTACAAAGTGACATAGAACCACATAATTCCCCACTATCATCAATTCATTACAATGGATATAGGAAAACATTTCTCTTAATAAATAATACTTACTTTCTATGAACATTATTAATAAACATTTCCCATTATATATGCATGTAAAATAAAAAATGGGAGTTAAGTGGGTTTTGTGGAAAATGGATCTAGACTTAATATTTTTAATATTTACTATAGTAATCCACATTGGTATAAAATCCAAGGATATTTATATCTTTGATATGAGCATTTGGGGATTCAATAATATCCCTCACAAAGTCCTATGACAAGTTACTTTGAATACCGATGTGTGTCCTAGAATAAAAGTTATAGTATGTCAATTTATTCTCAATGATCTCAACCATAATATTATATTCAGAATACTATGGATTAATGATATGTATTTAGTATATTATACCTTACACATTTATCTCAAATTTATTCATCACACACACACACTCACACACACACACACACACACACACACACACACACACCTACCTTTTATATGAATCAAGAATCTTTCAAGCATTATGAAATAACACAACTAGGAAAAATGATACATTTCACATGTACCCTTATCCTCAAGAGTTGTAAATCATGTTATACATAATGATATACCAGTATTATCATATGATCTAGTTATTATTATACCACAATCCATAGATATAAAGTAATATGGTTTTAGGCTAAAATATTTATAAAATATAGGATGTGAAGGATAAGTATAGGGAAAACATGAATGATAATTATTTATCCCACAGTTACATTTGATCATAAAGTCAAATAAAACATCTATCAAATAAATGATTCAATAGTAAATAAGTAATACCAATAAAGGAAATAATTATAATTTTTCTATTAAATTAAAATTTAGTCTTATGTAATAACTTCATTGTGTATCAATAATACATTTAGTATGACCTAACCTCATTGATGATAAAAGTTTTGTAGAGTTTTTGAAATTGATTTTTTTTTTTAATTATGATTCTCTATTAGAATCTTTTGGGGAATATAAGGATCTCCCTACCCTTTATCATAAAAAAACATTTCATTCTAAAATGAATTCCCACACATATTCTAGAGAGAGAAAACATTCACATGATGACATATAATTATATGGTTTCAATACAATTCTTGTTATACCATATTCGTAGAATAAACTAGCATTGTTAAATGAATAAATAGTTGAATTCAGTTATGAAATAGATAGAGATACAATACTAGTAATTATTACATCCATGCTCAAAGATAATAAATAAAAATGCTTTGAAAATATATTACATGAATACCCCATATTATTCCCTCGTGCTTATTCATGTATGTTAGGAATTGATATCTCAATGGTAATGCATAATATAATACTCTAGCTAGATGTAAATATAATTAAAAATATATATTAGAAAGATGCATATGAAAAAATTTCACTTTTTAAATATGAAATTCAAAGGCCCCATGACATATGAAATTTTAAATCAATTGGTTTTCTCCTATAGGTCTCTAATTTACTACCATTTTCAAAGCCTAATGGATTATGCAAACTTTCAAGATTTAAACAAAGATTTTTCCAAGAATAATTTTCTATTACCAAATATTGACATCATTATAGACCATATACATAGTTATGAGATGTTATCATTTATGGATGGTTTCACTAAATATAATAAAATAAACATAAAAACCATAGATTAACCTAAAACTAATTTTGTACATCATAAGGAACATTATACCATGTTGTCATACCTTTAAAATTAAATAACATGAAATGTATATCGAATGGATATGAAGTTGTCAAGCCAAAACAAAAACACTAAAAAAATCATAAAAAGGAACCCCACACACAATTTTTTAAACATTAAATTTTAATAATGTTAGAATTTACTTACAACTACACAAATTTCTACTTGCACCAAATAATAATTCACAGGACAAGAAGGTTATTAGTTAAAGGTTAGGTTTGGTATTATAATGATACTAAGTTTGGAATAAATATTCATGGCCCATTATTTAAAATTTTGTTAAATGATATCTATTTTATTTAATAAAACATGACTATGGTTGTCATCATTTTATCAAGTATTGTAATTATAATATCATTTGTAGGGGATTTAATGGTAGCCATTACAAATAAGCTGAGGAGGAAATAAATATTTTTAAAAGTGTTTATTAGATTTTTATTCATAGGAATTCTTAATTTATTTTATAGGTAATAAAATAATTATTAAGTGTTAAATAAACATTATTAAATCAATAACATTACTTAAAAAATTTATTTCATTTGTCATAAGTTATGGTGGGTTATATCTCCATAATTAATTTAGATGGATCTATATCTTAGGATCTAGGTTTCCCAAAATGTTTCCCTAGTTTCCTTATGATAAAGATAAATTTCATTATCTAATTTTATCTTAATAATATTCTAATTTTATCTTCATAATATTCTCTTTACATTATTTTTTCCAAGTTAAAGGATGGTTTGGAAATGAATAAAAAAAGGAATGGCACATATGATTTTAGATTCATTAATTTTATTGAGTGTATTAACACAATAAATATAATTAATATTTTAATACATTTTTTTCATTATTTTTTTTATATTTCTATTTTAATTATTCATAAGTTTAAATATCCTCTCCAAAAATATATTTATATATTCACACATATGTATGTGTACATACACAACTTACTGTTTAATCATTCATATTTTATTTATTTATTTATATTTTAAGCCAAAAAGTGTGTTTTGTCATGTTAACATAAATTTTGAAGTGGTTTTTTTTTTAAATAAAGGAGCTGGTAAAAATTTTATTCATGAAAAGCAGAATACAATCAACAGACCACGGCAAAGCCAGCAAAGCCAGCGCACTTCCACGCAAATCACATCTACCCCCTAAGCGCCCAGCAACTCAACGGCACCCTTCACTCCTCCCTTCCGTCAATATCCTTAATGAGAAGGCGGCCCAAATGTTGGCGCGCCTCATTAGGCAGACCTTCCCACTCCTCCACATACAGGGCGTTCCCTGCTCCAGAACCAAATTTAGCCAAAAAATCAGCAGGTGCATTCCACTCCCTGGGGATATGCACCCAAACTAGCATCTCCATCAGGTCACTAACTTGCAATATTTGCTGGACAATCAAGGATAGTTGCCAGCTCACGTTATTCACTTTCCGTTCCTGAAGCATGTTGATCAATATCTGCGAATCGGCCTTGCAATGAACCTTTCGCCATCCAAGCCCATAGGCTCTTTTCAGAGCATACAACACCGCCAATCCTTTCATTCTATTCACCGTCTGTTCCCCCTGGTGGGACGAAAAGAGAAAAACTAAGGCCCCCGAGGAGTCTCTGCCAACCCCACCAATCCCAGCGGGTCCAGGATTGCCACGAGACGAGCCATCCGTGTTAATTTTTAAAAAGCCATCCGGAGGTGGCGTCCATCTCCCTAGCCTTTAGATCTTCGGCTTCTCTCCATTTTTTCGCCTCACCCGGGTATAATTCACAGAACCACACTGAACCCCCAATCTCACAGCCAACGCAGCATCGGTCTGTGGCAAAGGCTGAGTAATAGCACTCTTGGCCGAGATAGTCTCCTGAAGCATGCCTAAAATCCTGCGCCATACCTGTTGGAGAGCCAGTTTTTCCCCTCTAAAAATTCTCCGATTTCTCTCAAGCCAGACCTGCCATAAAAGGAAAATAGGACCGGAGTACCATGCCTCCTGCAAAAACTGAGTACCAGATGGTGGTCTATCCAATCTAGACCAAAACTCAGCCAGAGAGGAAACATGAAGGCAACCACATCCCTAGGCATCCCACCAGGCATGCCAAAGCTGACTAGTAAAGGAGCACCGAAAAAATAGATGCGACGATTCTTCCTCTGCCTCCATACACAGGACGCATCTCAACGGTCCAGCAATGCCCCTCCGTCTAATATTCTCCCAAGTCAAGCACCGATTCCAGGCTAGAGTCCAGGAGAAACAATTACATTTTGGCCAAGAAAAATGGCTCCAAACTCTCTTCCACCAGGTAACTTCTCCCCTATCCTCCCTCTGCTGAATCACCAGCTCTTGATATCTGAAGGAAACTGTGTATTTCCCCTTGGGATGGGGCGCCCAAGCCAGCGTGTCACTCCCTCTGAGAGCGCAGCAGTTGCGTCCCTCCAAAATTCTCTCCAGCTCCATGCAATCAGCTGCCACGCCATTAATAGGCCACTCCCCAGAAGCCGCCCATCTCGCCTCCGTCCCCTGACCATTTTGAAAAAAGACTTTGTAATCGCTCACTCTGGTCCATCCGGCTTCCCTGAAATTCTATGCTAAATCACTCAAGTGGGGACGTTACGTAATCAGTGGTGGAAAACCATCCCAAGAGTCAGTCCAAAAGTGCACCTCCCTGCCATTTCTGCATATCCAAAAAAGTCCCTTTTTGATCAAGGCCGCTCCCTTCTTTAGAGTTGTCCAGATCATTGAACCGGCTCCATACAAGTTGTACCTGGGAATGTCCTTTGCTGGGACCCCACCCAAGTACTTATGCGAGAGGATTCTAGCCCACACACGCTCCTGCTCCACACACCATCTCCAGTAAAGTTTGGCAGCCAAGGCCGTACCTGTCAAAACAGACTGCCGAAGACCCAACCCCCCAAAACATTTCGGGCTACAAACAACGTCCCACCTAACCAAGCTCCATTTTGATAGAGTCAAATTACCGGCCCAAAGGAACTGCCGAGCCATACCATCTAGCTCCTTGACGAAACCAGACGGCGCCACCTGCAGCATGCATCTGTAAATAGGCAGCGCTTGCACCACAGACTGGATCAATTGAACCCGGCCAGCGAAGGAAAGCCACCTGTTAGTCCAATGGTTCACCTTGGCTCTGAATTTATCGATGATCCCCTTCCAAGTATCTCTCACTTGCCTCCCAGTAGAGATCGGAATCCCAAGATAGAGCACCGGAAGGCTGCCAATCTGGAACCGCAGAATATTCGCCACCCTTCTCTGAATAGCCTGAGGGGTATTAAAAAAAAAGATGGAGGACTTATCCTCGTTGACAACCTGTCCCGTGGCAGCCAGGTAATCATCAAGTCCTTTGCGAAAACCAGCAGCCTCTCTCAAGGTAGCCATACCCGTCAGTGCCACATCATCAACAAACTATAAATGGGAGAGGACCGGCAATTCCCCCCCCCACCTCCATCCCTGAATAACACCCTCCAAGGTGTTTTTTCTAATCAATCGGCCAAGACCCTCAGCTAGAATCAGGAATAAGTAAGGAGACACCGGGTCTCCCTGCCTTAATCCTCTCGTCACCCCAAAGAGGTGGGAATGCTCGCCATTCACCAAAACCGAAAAAGAGGTCGAGCTAACACAGCTCATAACCCACATAATCCACTCCTCCGCAAACCCATAGGCAGCCATCATCTTCTGTAGAAAGGACCAACGGACCCTATCGTACGCCTTGGACATGTCCAATTTCATAAACATAGCTTTCTCCTGTGACTTTGACATAGAGTGAATGGCTTCTGTAGCAACCACAATTCCATCCAGAATTTGGCGCCCCTCCACAAAACCACTTTGTTCTTCAGAGATCAGCACATTCAGCCACTTTTTCAATCTTTCGGCAATCAATTTTGAAATGATTTTATAAACCACGTTGCAAAGTGCAATAGGCTGAAATTGGTTAAGGCGGTCAGCCCCTTCCCTTTTAGGAATAAGAGCCAAGAACGTTGAGTTCATAGCTCGAAGCATTTGTCTGTTATTCTAGGACTCATTAACAACAGCTAGTAAATCCTCTTTGACAATTTCCCAATATTCCTGATAGAATTCAATGGGGAAACCGTCTGGACCCGGCGCTTTACCCTGCTTCATTCCGAAGACAATCCGCTGGAGTTCCTCCATATTGATAGTACGCATCAGCTGTTCATTAATATCCTGAGAAACAACACTGGGGATGCAGGAAAGTATCCGCTCCTCAACGTCCTCCGTACTTCTACCTTCCTCAGTAAATAATGTTGAGAAGTACTGGGCCACTGCATTGCACATTTCTCTGGTAGAGGAGACCCTTTCTCCACTGTCCATAACCAGCGTCGGTATCATATTACCATGTTGTCTAGCTTTCACCGTATTAAAGAAAAAAGCTGTGTTCCGGTCCCCTTCCTGTAACCACTCAACTCTGGCCTTCTGTTTCCAAAAAATCTCCTCTCGCAGCTCCCATTCCTCCACCTTTCGGATTGCCCTAGATTCTTCTTGCATCAAGAGTTCATTGAGCCCCTCCTCTCTAATTATTCTGGTGATGCTGTCCAGCTCTTCCTGTGCTTCTTTCTTATTGTGAAAAATATTCCCGAAGTGCTGCCGATTCCATCTCTTGAGTTGATATTTTACAAATTGAAGGCGCTTAACCATAACAAACATTGCCGTGCCAACTGCCGGCCTTCCAATTCTCCACCAATCAGCTACCCTTTCGAACAAACTCGGGTCCCTCAGCCACATAAGTTGAAATTTAAACGAAGGCTTTCGAAGGCTCTCATTGGAGGAAATGTTCAGCTTGATTGGCCAGTGATCTGAGCCTCTCCAGTCCAGAATCTCAAACTTTAAGGACCATTGACCATTCATCCAATAACACGAGGTCAAGAATCTATCAATGCATTCGGCAATGCAGCTTTCCCCCATTCTCCTGTTATTCCACGTGAATCTGCCATTCCCCAGTTTTATATCCACCAGGTTGAGTTCAGTGATCTTCTTCCGAAGCAACAGGGACGAGGGCTCCAATCTAGCCGTACCTCCCCTTTTTTCCGAAAGATCCATGATGGCATTAAAGTCTCCAGCCAAAATCCATGGCACATATGGAAATTCTTTGCGGACCAACTGTAAATTATTCCACTCCATAAGCTTACCCAGGTACTCAGTGGGAGCATAAATGTTTGTGAAAAGAACATATTCCCCCGATTCCACACAAAGCGCCACCATGGAAAGAGACGATTTGAAGGCAATCCAAGAAACTGGAAGAATCTTGCGGGGATTCCACAAGCACGCCACGCCCCCCGCCGATCCCTGAGCTCCAGTGCATTGACACAAACACTGTTTCCACATCTTGGGCGCAATTCCCAGCATAACTTCTACCGAAACCTTAGTTTCCTGTAGAAAGAGAACATCCGGATTATGACACATAACCAAATCCCGAACAGCTTTTTGTCTGGGGCCGCTGTTCAAACCCCTCACATTCCATGAGAGCGCAATCATTTTGCTGGAGACATAAAGTGGGAGTCGATGGTCTTCACCGACCCAGACTCAACTAAGTTCTCCCCAATTACCTTAATTCTTTCTATATCCTTCCTTCGGCCGGGTTTGGCACTTTTTTTAGCTGACCCCTTCTTCCCTTCTCTCTGCTGAATTCCCAGGTGCGGCTGGGCCTTGCCTTTCTTCTCCGTCTCTCCCACCTCAGCCTGCGTTGGAGGATCCATCTCTTCCCCTACTCGTCCCAAGTTTGCATATGCTGCTAAGGACATCTGTTCCCCCAGTTGTCCATCCGTGATCATAAGAAGAGTAGCTTCTGCTATCATCAATGCATGGTCCATGGGTGTAGCACCAGTCACCTCGGCCTCTCCCCCCATCGCCTCTTCGCTAATTAACCCTGGAAAGATTTCCTGCTGTCCCAATGAATCAAGAATCTCAAATTTGTTGATTGAATCTTCAGCCTGTCGTTCCATCCATGATCTTTTATGTCCTCTATTCTTGCCTTTAGCCTTTACTTGCACAAAACCCTCTGAGTCCTTACTTCCTTCCATTCCAATCTTTTTCCCTTTATCAACTCCAGTGGTTTGATGAAGAGGAGGGCGTGAAGGTTGCTGATCATTCATCTTTGCTTTGGGGCATCCACGTACCAGGTGCCCATACTCATGGCACAATCTGCATCTGAAAGGGAGCGTCTCGTAATCAAGCTGCTGTATCCATGAATATTCACCTGCACTCATCTCAACTGCATCTGGTATGGGTTTACTTAAATCAATTTCTACACAAATCCTGGCGAATGTCATGAATTTCTTTCCTAAGGTCTGAGAAGAAGACCCAACAGGTTTTCCTAACATAGAAGCAATCAGTTGTAACACATCCTCCCTACAGCATTCAATGGGCATTCTGGGAAGTCTTACCCAAACCGGTACTCTATTCGGTAGCTCTTCAGTCGGGTTGAACCCAGCATGCCATGGTTTGACAAACAAACCAACCTGATTATAAAAATAAGGACCTCCTTCAAACACCCTGTTTCTATCATTAACACAAAAAAATGTGATCATGAAGAAATTGTTTGCCAGTAGAGAGATTTCCATCTCCCCCTCTGGCTCCCACATTTGTCTTGCCCAGCTCTCCAGGAAGGGTAAGGAAACTCTCAGTCCCAGAAATTTACAATAAAGTGAGTGTTTGGAGTAGTACTCCACATCCTCAGCTATCATTTCATAAGGAATAACCAGTTTTGGTCTCTCAGAGCAGCGCTCCAAGCATCCATTTACCTTATTCAATTTTGAACTTCCTACAGCATTTTTATCAAACATACCTGCTGAAAACATAGAATCTGCAGGTTCTTTCATCCTGGGTTCCAATCTGGAGCCATTCCCCTGAGCCTGCTTCCCTAAAACTTCCTTGAAGCTCCTATCCATTCTTGCTGACATCAACCCTGCCTCCCACCACTCCCTGTCACTTCCTACGCCCTTTTCCCCTTGCACCTTGCTCCCTCCGTCCTCCAGCAACCAGAACGTGCCTTAAGATTCCCCAAACGCAAACCAAAAAACTACAGAAACAGGCCAGCGCTCGGCAGCCCTAGCCTGGTCGCGCACCCCTGGTTTCACCCGCGCGCGCCATCCTCAGTCAAATCTTTTGTTCCTCTACTAAAACTCATGAATCATAAATTTTGAAGTGGTTGACTATAGATGGTTTATATTGATTAAGTTAATTTCAATTAGAATCAATGTAATTAAAGGGTTAATATTTTTTAAAAATAGTTGCCACATACATTCATAAAATAAAAGAAGTGGATGTGCTCATTCATAAGATTTAGTACACAATACATAGTAATTCCTACTCTAACTTTCCATATATATATATATATATATATATATGATTTTTTAAAGGTTAAATTTTAGCGATGTTAGGATTTATTTATAACTACATCAACTTCTAGTTGCACTAAATAAAAATTCACAAGATAAAGAGGTGGTTAGTTAAAGGTTAGGTTTGGTATTATAATGATATTAAAGTTTGGAATAAATATTCATGGAACATCGCTTAAAATTTAGTTAAAGGCTATCTATTTTATTTAATAAAACATGACTATGGTTGTCACCATTTTATCAAGTATTTTAATTATAATATCATTTACAAGGGGTTCAATGGTAGCCATTACAAATAAGCTGAGGTGAAAATAAATATTTTTAAAATTGTTTATTAAATTTTTATTCAAAAATATGCTTAATTAATTTTATAGGTAATAAAATAATGGTTAAGTGCTAAATAAATGTTATTAGGGTAGTAACACTGATTAAAAAATCTATTCCACTTATCATAAGTTATGGTGGGTTATATCTCCATAATTATTTTAGATGGATCTATACCTTAGAATCTAGGTTTCTAAAATGTTTCCCTAGTTTCCTTATGATCAAGATAAAATTTCATTATCTAATTTTACTTTCAAAATATTCTCTTTACACTTTTTCATAGGTTAAAAGATGATCTAGAAAAAAAAGGAATGACACATATGATTTTAGATTCATTAATTTTATTGTGTATCAACATAATAAATATACATAATATTTTAATACATATTTTTTTTCATTATTTTATTTCTATTATTTTTAAATTATTCATAATTTTAAATATCCTCTCCAAAAAAATATTTATATATTCACCTATGTGTGTGTTTACACACACAATTTACTTTTTGATAATTAATATTTTATTTTTTTATTTATATTTTAGGTCAAAAAGTGTGTTCTGTCATGTTGATATAAAATTTGGAGTGGTTGGATATAGATGGTTTATGTTTATTAAGTTAACTTCAGTTATAACTAATGTGATACAAGGCTTAGTATTTTTATAAATAGTTAATGTATACATTCATAAAATACAAAAAGTGGGAGTGCTCATTCACATGATTTAGTACACAGTACACAATAATTCCTACTCTAACTTTTCTGACACACACACACACACACACACACACACACACACACACACACACACACACACACACACACACACACACACACACACACACACACACACACACACACACACACACACACACACACACACACACACACACACCCACCCCCACCCCCCCCCACACACACACACACACAAACACAAATATAATACAAGGGTTAGTTTTTTTAATAAATAGTTAACGTATACATTCATAAAATACAAAAAGTGGGAGTGCTCATTCACAAGATTTAGTACACAGTAATTCCTACTCTAAGTTCTCATATATGTGTGTGTGTGTGTGTGTGTGGGAAATTAAAGTAATAATTATATTTATATGTATGTATAGAACCCTAGAATAAAATACTTGATATCTCTTTACACTATACTAGTTTATGTTATTACAAAGGTTATTTTTCTTTGTAAACTCTTAGTACTCTACATTATTACTTTAAATCTCTCTATGCAATCTACTCTATTACAATGTTATGGTACAAATATTGACTTAATACCATATAAATCAATGCTTATGTAGAGACATGAATTCTATCCAGTTAGGACATCCATTATTACCAAGAGAATCAAATTCTTATTACATTGCCTAGTCAGTGGAAGCCTTTATTATGTTATCCTAGATAAGTATTTTGCTATTTTTGTTAAGGAAATAGCTCTATGGTATCTATTATTTGGAACTTAGATAACCAAGAATACTTCAAACATTTTCCCAACTTTTCTATATTTGTCTCATCCTCAATACAAATCTAAATTATTGATAGGTAAAAAAATGTAATCCTCCTAACTAACAAAATTGAATTGCCAATTTTTTAAATCACAAGGTGGATTAACTACCCTTGGGTAGATGTTTTATGTATTTGATCATCATATCCTTGGAAAAAGTATCCAAATTAATAATGATTGCCTTTTAATCCCTAATTTTTTTCTAAAGACATGTTCTCCTTTACTACCATCACTATATCATTTGAAACTAGAGATTTTTCTAGTATTTTTAAGTTATTTTCATGGTTGTTGATTTTTACCTCCATATTTTCCATTTGGTTGCTTAGGCAAGTGCCATAATCCTCCCTATCCTCATATACTAACATTCATTGTAATTGATTTTATTTGGACTGATCATGTAGAGATATAATCTTGTCTCATTTTCCCTTGGATGGGATATGTTGGTCCCCAAAGTTAGTTGAGTTAGTACATAATTTATTTTCCATTGCTTCCATATCTTCTCTTTTATCATATCAAAGGGGCTAACTAAGTGAATAATCAAAATAGGTATCTATATCTTCCATTGTCTCCCATAGTTTCCCTAATTATTCCTTGTATTATTTTCTCTTTATTTTATTTTTCCCTTTGAGTGGTGATAAAAACTCTTCCTTGTATTCCTCCCTTTCCTCAAGTTTTATTAGGCTTTTATCAATTGTAGATCTTGCATGATTTGTAAGATTTTCTAGTGTCATCCAATTATTTTCATATAGATAGGGTTGTATAAGGATCATACTATGGTTAAGTGTTAGTTAATGAATCAATACATTTTTTAATTCCTTCTTGAAATCTCACACAACATGCCATCCAATCTCCTCTTACACTCTTAATATGATTTTCCCTATTTCTATCAAGATTATTTTTTGTAAGGATATTTGAGTTTGGCCTCCTAAATTAGGTTGAAGAAATATTTTTGGCACCATAATGGTAGATTTTACCTATCTATGCCTTAATAATTCTTCACTTATCCTCTTTAGGGGGTCCACAAGATAAATGTAATCTTCTGACCCATTCCCACTATTCCCAAAGTATTTTGTGTTGAAATTTTAATGGTGCCTCTTGATGCTCCAAAACTTATAGAGGGACTACTCACCTCTTCACCCTTCCCCTTTGCTTCTTGTTATATTTTCCTTTTTCCTCCTTTATTTTATCCTCTTCCTCTTTTCCACTTTTCTTTCCCTCCTCTATTTCTACTATTTTATTTTTGTTCTCCTCTTTTTTTTTGGATCTTCTACTCTTCTCTCCTCCTATGCTTTTATTTTATTCTCCTCCTCATTTTAATTTTATAAACTTATTCCATTTAATTTTTATTTTATTATTCTAACTCCATTTTTATTCATTTTATTTTTATAATTTCCTTTTCTCTATCTTCTCTTTTTCGAACAATTGTTTCACTTATTGAGTAAAAGATTATTAAACTTCTTGGATTTTTCTATTTTGTTCAGCTAGTTCCTATTCTAGTTATTTCCTTTGTTGAATTAGCACATATTATATTTATATAGCCCATTGTAGTTTTTTTCCTTATGTTTCTAATTTTTTATGATTTCTATTATATTCTTAACTCCACTGAGTTGTCTCATCCTTTCCTAGTCAGATGGAGACATAAATACTTATAATTAGGTATTATTTAACACCTCCTCTTGATACTTTTGTGTATTCATTTAATCCTCTTTGTTCTTATCCTTTGTTTGTATAATTATTTATTGTGAATAGGCTTAGAGTTATATTATGATGACATATCATTCAAATGGATTTAAATTTGTGTATTCCAAGGTAGCCTAGACTACCCTTTTCATTATTTATATATTTACATTGTTATATAGGTTCCCAACTATGCATATTCATCCTTTCTTATATAGCATTCCCATCAATATATTTATATCAAGGTCCTTTATGATATCATCCTTCCACTCACTTTTTCCCATTTCATCTTGACCTCCTTCTGAGATGTTTGTTTATTAATGTGTTATTAATGTCTCCTTCTTATCTTTGATTTTCACATCTTTTTTTATACTTATTCCCCTATTAGATAGGTTGAAATGAGTAAATTATTCTTTTCCCTTCACTCATATGAAACAATTTTTTCCCTATCACCAAAGGTGTTGTAGGGGACACCTCTTAATCTTCTATGGTCTTACTTTTTCTTTTTGTTTTAGACAATGTCCCTTCCCTTGATGTAGTGTTCTTTTACCTCAAATAATATGAGGGAGTACCCTTACTTGACATTTTTTCTTCTCCTAACACATCTCTAGTATTATAATATTTAACCACAAATGTTTCATCTTCTTATTCTTATTCAATAAAGGGGTCTATCTATATGATCCATTTCTTAAACCTAGATGATTTAAGAACACTAGGGTTTATTTTTTATGTATCTACATCCATATAAAATAATTAAGTTTCACTTTCAGGGGTCTAATCTTATTCTTCCATATGCTAATATCCCATCCCTAGTTCACTAAATAATTTATGTGCCCTAGGTTTTAGTAGTGGACTTTGAGCTCCAATAATTACTGCCTCAACTTGTTCATTACTAACTCTATAGGGTAGGTCTAGAATGGGTATAAATTTTATAGTGACATGTTCAATGTAAATTTTATATTTATCTAATATAAATTGGACCTCTATATAGTATTTTTGGATAATTTATTTGGATATATAAAATCTCCATTTTATCATATTCCTAATCATTTTATCAAATTGAATAAAAAATTTAACTCATGCACTACAAGGATACCTTCCATTAGAACTATTATTTGGGATCCAATGGGTGAATTTGAATTCTATTCTACTAACCCTTAATGTCCATGAATAGTATGTGTAAAGTAAATAGATATCACTAGGAGAAGTGAACCATAGAAAAAGTTATGGGTATGCTTACCTCTATTTATTTTGTGAAGATTCTCCATGTATTGTTGATGGAGAGTGATGGCCAAATCATTTGTCATGCTTATGTATATCATATCATATTCTATATACACACTTTTTATAGTTATGGTGTCTTATTTTTTTATATAGTAGATCTTATAAGCTATAACCTTTGTTATAAACTTGACCTTAATATCCTTGATATTTGGAATTGATAAGGATTGGTGATTGAAATTTATCCCTATAATCTAAACTATTGATTTTTTTCTCACATTATGTTTCCCATCATATTTAGGGGTGATAATTCCCTCATGCATCAATTAAGTCATCATTTGAATTATGTCTAGGGTAATTTAGTATGGTTGGTCTAGGGATATAATATCTTTTTGAGCTCAGCTAAGAATCTTTTTTATGGTTTTTTTAATCATCCCATATTATGAAAACTCACTATGTGTCTAATTTCATCCTAGATATGATGTTGAACCCTAATTTATACTTTAGCTTTTGTGATTGTGGTTTTATTTCCAACATTATGATTATCTCCACTTTTAAAACCCTATGATCAATTTATGTTAAGTGTGACTTAATGTATTTATGAATATTTATTGTATTTATTATGAGAGGTAGAACTTTAGATAAATACCTATGAGTGTTTTTTGTACGTAGTTTTTTTGATCTATTTTATAGTGATAACTTGAGGAAGCTAAATATTTTCTTGCTCTAGGTATCTAAGAAATGAATTTAAGGGAGTAAACAACTTTGCTAATTTTTTTTCCAAAGTGTTATTATTTAAAAGGTTGCATAATTTCATTTGAATGAAACCTTTGATTTATAGTGCATCTAATTTATCTGTTAATCACATCATTTGACTCATGTATTAACATGCATTACTTATTTTCTATTCATTTCATCCCTATCATTTGCTTTAGAATTTATTTTACTTGTCTTTTCCTTCTTTCCCTCATCTATTTTGATCTTATCCTCTTGACATCATCAAATTTTTATCATTTTTTTAACTGTGTTTGGAGTCCTCCCATCCACCTAATTTTTTAGCTTATATTTTTAATTTCCAAACTAGTGTGTACCATATGTCATTTTACATATATAAACTCAAATTTGTTTTATATATTTACTACCCCATTATTTCACCACTATACTTATTTTTATTCCACATTTATTTTTATTTTAATGCTTCCTATCTATCCCTTATTTATTTTTGGGATCTAATTTTTTATTTATATTCTTTTTCCATTTTTTCTCAGAATTGTTCTTATGTTTTTCTATTTTTTTAAAAAAATTATCTTTTCCAAATTATTTATTTTCGTCCCTCTTTTATTATTACTTCCCACTCTTCTTATTTTTCTCACTAGGATGTTTTGACATGATCATACAAGAAAGTTTTGATATAGATAGTTTTAAAACACCATAATATCCTTATAAAACTTGCCTATCTGACAGGATAGTACCACCCTGATTGGGATGTAACATGATCTAAAACTATAAACTTAAGTGTCAGGTATAAGGTATCATGGTAAAGTGTACATAAATTAATTAGGCCAAAAGGAAAGTGTCACCTCCTAAGATCTCTTGATTGTTTACCACCGTTCACATTAATCATCTACAGTATAGAGTTTTAGTCAAGATCCATTTAAAAACTATTTTTAGAATGTGCCTATAAGTGTTTGCAATTTCATTTCACCTGATTATATTATATCCTCAACTATGTAGGGTCTAATCTATGCTATTTCTAATTTTCTTATTTGTTATCATATAGTAAAACTTTATCCCTAATCTAGAAATGATTAACCTTAATATGCATATCATGCTAAGATTTTTGGTGTATTTTCTCTTGGTTTTGATCATGTGCCACTAGGAACCTTTTTTCATCAAATTTGTATAGTTATATCAATCTCTCCTAAATGTAATATGTCTCATTAGTTCTATATGTTTGTACAAGTATCAAACTTGATAATTTATACTACATTAGTACTACCACTTCTAGGATATATACTAATAAAAAAGAGAAGTACTTAGTTATTCATTTGTGGGTAGTGCACTAAGCCCATATGAATTTAGGTATCTTAGTATCCCAATATCCAATATTTAAATTTCATAATTTTTTTAATACTTTATCTAATACCTTATTAAATGCCTCAATCATGCCATTTGCTTGAGGGTGCTAAAGAGTAATCCTATTATGTTGGATCAAGAAGTGTTTAAGAATTTATGAAATTATAGTATTAATGAAGTAATTACATTAATCACTCATCATGATGAAAGGACATCTAAATCTTGTGATTATATTTTGTACAAGAATTTTTAAGTAGTTTTGGTGATAGAATATTTTATTGGCACAACTTCTACCCATCTTTGTTAAATATTTAGTTTGATTAATAATAAACTTGAAATTTATCTTTCTTGACTCAAGTTAAGTTATGGGACCTATAAAATCAATTACACATTTCTTTAATGGAGATATCACTAAAATTGGGAGGAGAAGCATCTCATCTCTAACATTTCATTTACCCACTCTTTGGCATATGTCAAAATTTCTTATATATTGATGTGCATCTTCAAAAAGTGATGGACAGCATAAGACTACTAGTAATATTTTATTACCTATTGCTTGTCTAGAGTTTTATACTCCTAAAATTCCATCATGATATTTTCTTGATATGTTATTCTATTCATGTACCTCATCTCTTACTTTCTTATATAGTGTTCCTTTAATTAACATGAAGGGAAATGCTTGGATCATCAATATCTTACTTTTAAATTTACTATACTCTTTTTAAAACTCTCTAATAGATATAAATTTTGTAATACTCTCCATATCTTTGGGAACTACCTCCATGAAAAAAAGGTGAGCTATGGTTATATATATAATTTTCTCATTCTCTTCATTAAATTTTTTATATTTATCTAATACTTCTTCTCTAATATCTATGTGTATGTGTGTTTAAGGGATGGATTTATACATAAATTTTAAAGTGGCATGTGTATTGGCAATTGTTCCAAATTGTTACTTTCCTCTTAAGGTTTCTTATGGTTGGGGTTCAGGGTATTGTGTCACTTTGAATTTCTTCTTCATTATCTTATATCTTTAATTTATTTTACTCTTATATGTTTTTTTAAACTAATCTCCCATATATTACTTTATCTTCATCCTTATATTTATGTTGTGTATCTATATTATTTATACTAACACCAATTTATTAATTCTCCTTCTTTTGACTATTTTCAACACTCATGTCCATGTCTCTTTTCTCTTCTATATTGTTTGTATAAATTTATTCTTGATTAATTCATGTCAAGATTATGTGAATTGATAAAATTAATTCCCTTGGTTCCAATATAAAATTAACACTTCCGACCCTAAC
>JARHVA010004867.1:0-87500 GCA_037957365.1 Torreya grandis | reverse complement strand
TGATGATAATGAAGGGACCATCAATTATATAGGACCTAAAGATAGAATTAATTTTTTCATAAATAATGTCATTATCAAACACAAATGTTCTATAAGAGATGATGCCATAGCCCATTTTTTTACTCATGTTATATAATATCATAAAATTCATGAAGAAACATTGGGACCCTTAATTTTGATGTAATGCTAAAGAATATGGTATATTTATGTTTTGATTTCTCAAACTTACTACAACCCAATAAATTAATAACTTGGCCAATAAAACATTTGGTTTTATATGAAATAAGAAACACCCTTATGGTCAATAAAAGTAGTGCTCAAATATATGGTTCATACCTTGTATGTTTTAGTAAACACAATTTGAATTTCAAGGGATTTGCTACCAAATGGATCGATTTGTGCTCATCTATGAGTAATTATGTTTTAGAGGTAAAGATTACAAATGTACTTGAAGGATACATGGTAAAATTTAATGGATTAGATTCCAATACATTTTTTGTGTATATTGATAGTGTCTTTAACCCCCCTTGTAAAGGATGCTCCCTATTTAAAGTATCTCTCATACAATGGCCTATAAGGCAATGGGTTGACATAATGTGTTCTCCTCCAGATGTGAGATTCAAAAAAGTCCCAGATGAGGTTAAAGTGAATGTGTTGGCTGATTTAGAATATTTAAAACTATATATGGTATATCTAATTTATTTTGATGCCACTAATCATAGCCATTCCAAAAAAGTGATCATAAGACCCTACATTGCTCAAAAATGTCAAACTTTGAATGCCCCTCTACCCCACTCGTCAAATCAAAATGTTGATGAGGATAGAAAATGGTTAGTTTTTTAAAATGGAGTGGATAATTTGAAAATTCATATTTGTAAATTTGGGTATCTCAAAAAAATTACCTTAGATTTAGTCACTTTTGTATGTCACAAAATTAGAGACATGAATGAATAAGATAGAAAGAATTGTGTGTTATATGCATTAACAACAAAATCCATATTTAATGTGGGAAAATAATCTATGGAAGTGCATAAAATTAAATTCTATGTAATAGATGTATGTCAAAAATGATGACACAAGCTTATGGTTATCCAAGGAGCACCTTATGTAGTCATAAAAAAGACTAGATAAATGGTTACAAACATGCAGTAAATGGTAACACTGGGAAAGAGAAAAAATGGTCAAATACCACTATCATAGTTCCTTTGATATTAATAATGGTTGATATAAATTTAGATGTTTCTCCATATTTAACTCATTGTGTAGGACATGATGGATTTAAATTTTATCAAAGATTTATTCTTGCATTATATACCCATAATTTAATGCAAAAGAAGTGTGATGAGGATCTTGAATTGTTGAAACTTCCAACAGTGTTGCATCTAAGTTTTAACAAGATAATGACCATAAGATTTCAACATGTTTTTATTGCAAAGAACAACTTCTTTACCAAGTGTGATGAGTGTACAAATATGTACAAAAAACATAGAGCAACCACATGCATAGAAGTAATCTAATAACTTGAAGAGGAACAAACATGGAATAATAAATGTATTCAAAGTTTTGCACATTAATACTTCCATATATTACAATCACAGGAATAACCTTGAGTATTATTGAGCACTGTGTATGATAAAATGGATAAAATGTAAAATTCCATGCCAAGGATGGGTAAAATAGAAAATTCAATAAGTAATGTTATGAATCTCCCAGTTACTTTGACAATTATGCTCACATATGGACCTAAAAATTGGGGTTCTAACAACTTTGACATATCATTTGTTCATTATGGATCAAACTACATAGTCACATAATTGGATTTATGTCTTAAGAAGCTCAAAGAGCCCATCATTAACGAGTATGGGGATTTATTATACACTTGTGGATCATCCAAACAACCATTACATGATTCACTATTATAAAATGAAGTGCATGATAAGTTAAAGAGTATAAGGAAAAAAATTATATGTTAAAGAAATTAATAGTGTTTTTATTATAATTATTTCATTTAAAAAACAACTACTAATCATATAATTATAACTTAATAATGCTTCAAGTGACAAAAATAATTGTACCTTATTTTAATTTTCATCAATGTTGACAACAAGAAGGGTATTCAACATTGTGTATGTAAGCTTCCTTCTAGTGGGACATGCCCATGAGGAAATAAACGGGACTTTTGGTAGATTAGTATCATCATTATGGAAACTAGACAATTTATTTACCATATAT
The DNA here is from genome assembly GCA_037957365.1 of Torreya grandis. Classification (NCBI taxonomy): domain Eukaryota; kingdom Viridiplantae; phylum Streptophyta; class Pinopsida; order Cupressales; family Taxaceae; genus Torreya; species Torreya grandis. Next base: position 85,268 of record JARHVA010004867.1, on the reverse strand, counting down.
CATGGATGCCTACATAACATGCCAAGAGGGGTCAAGTACATTCACTCCTTACTTTATTGAAGAATTGTATGAAATTAAATCATTTGTGAAGACACAATTTTAGGATGGAATCCACAATATAGTGGGTATTAACAAACCTAAGATGTTTAGGTAAAGAAACAATAAAATATGTCTAATGGTCTCATCTAATCCTAATATAGCATACAAAGGATAATGGTGAATCAAGATTATCAAAAGGGAAGCCTCCTCTAGTACCTTTTAATAAACTCAAAGAAATGAAAGATGTAGAAAAGGGAATAAAATCATATATTTAACATTAGGGAAAAAGTGTAATAGATGGAGATAGAGAATACTTTATTCTAAAGATAACATATTGGTAAAATGTTTTGTGTGCTTTGGATAGACCATTTGTAAATTGTACCAGGATGCCAAATCTATATTTTTGGCCACAAAAAATAAAAGAGAATGACATATATGACCCAATAATATGAGTTATTAATTTCCACATACAATAATAAATTAGTCAACATATCCTAAATAATAATTATATTTATGTTGGGCCTATATTTGGAATATCTAAATAAGCATTCAATCCATTAATGTATGTGTATGTGGGAGAGATATTTCTAGTATAACTAGTAAACTAAAATGAAATGATATGGATGGGAAAGACAAATGGGCATACTTACATTAAATTAGAATATGAGAATGTGGATAAAAGGGTGGGGCTTAAATATTGGAAACCCTTTGGGAGAGAAGTTGGTGAAGCATTTTATTGGTATTGTTTGACACCTAATAATACATGGATCAAATAATACAAAACAAAAAATACATTAATGTGGATAGCATCATATGGGTATGGACACATAAAAAAAATATGGAAAGGTGTATTAATTAATATTAATAAAAAAGGACATGAGGCCATTGAATCATACCTTACACTACTTAAATAGGGTAATGAATACTAAGGTGAAACTATTGAAGATCATAAATTAATATCTGATATCATATTGTCCTGGGATGTGGGGATTTTGAAATTTATATTCAAAAATAGGATCCAATAACTTTTCCTTGTATTTTTACCATAATTTTTTAATACGAATTGAAGATTGACATTGTTCTATTTGACCAACTTTTATTCAATCTTTTTATCCCTTCTTCAATTCAAGCTTCTTACTATAAATCCATTAATGAGGTAACCATATTATTTATTAAATAAGAATGCAAGATTAATATTATTTCAAAATATTATATTTCAAAATTATGTGGAGCTAATAATATATTTCAATTAATGTTTAAGTATGTAATCAAAATATTTTAAAAATATTTTTCATTTAATAACATTATTATAGTTAAATTCATGGGAGATATGCTAGCAACGATGCAACACTATAGTTTATGGGGTTCTATCACATTAAATTGATGATATGTGTTTGAGAAACATAATAAAAGTTGGTGATCTTGGGAGGAGAGGCTTGTGAAGTGTTTAACTACAAGGAAATTATTTCAAGTTTAGGATTGGGTCATTATGGATACATGGAGTGATTGAGGTGTATTTTTATCAATGTGACATCAACAAAATGTGCATATCTATTGAAAATTTTAGTCCACTTAATCTCTCCATATTCACTCTTTTTTGTGCTCACAAGATGATAACATAATAGGGATTAGATGTTAACTTTAAAATAAAAGGGGCCTCCATGGACATGTGAGTTTGTGGATTTCACATTAAAATATGACATGATCTATTAGTCATGAAGATATCATGTACTATGTGGCATGAAATTAAAAACTTTAAACCTTGATTTAAAACACATCTAAGTGATCATAGATTTTCATAGATAAAACAAATTTATTCAAAAACTATTTATAAAAGAATTCAATTCATTGATGGATGTGTATGTGGTTAAAAAGGTGAGTTTTAAATATTTTAAACCTTATAGAAAAAAATAAGGTGAAGCATTGTGTTGGGATTGTTTTATGCCTAATAAAACATGGATTAAATAAGTTACAAAGTCTAATTCTCTGTCCTTCACATTAGTGGATTCCATATACATTATTAATTAATAATTATGTAGTAGCTAAACCATTTAAATAATATTAGTGTGGCTACAAAGTGATTAATTATTTATAATAATATACTGATACATAAGTGTAAAATTTTGATTAGGTATCCATATTTTTTTAACAATAACATGCCCATTGTACACAAGTCTATAGGAATAATATGAGAAATAGAGGCATATATTATTATTTTGGGTTGAATTGTCAGTCCCATTCTACACATTGAGATAAGAATAATGAATTCTAAATTGATAATATGATCAAAAAATTCATATTTTATTATCTAGTGTAAAATGGGCACTTACCCATTCTACACAAGATTATTAAGAATAATGGTAAGTATATTTTACATTGGGCACATGAGCAATGAAAAGTGTTATCCAATATTTTTACATGGTAATAGTAAGTGTTTTTTTATAATGTTGCACTAATATTTTTAAATCTTCCATATCATGATGTGATTGGTCTATATATGGTAAAATTTGAATCAATATTAAACATTACTATAATAAAGACAATTAGGAAATAGTATAACAACTATGAAGTCACATTATGTAAATTATCAAGACCCATTTTAAATATTGGACCTTTCTCAACTATTGGCCCATTTTCCCTAAATATGAATTTAAAGGTGAAAAATCAGTTGAGATATAATTGGAATTTGATTCCACAAAATAATTTAGAATCCAATAATAGCTATATTTGGATCCAATATCACACTAATTAAAACCAATAATAAAAATATTGTAATTTGATATCCCATTGCTTGAAAACCAATAATAAAAATATGGAAATCTAATTTTGACAATTATAAAACTAAAAATGGAAATACTATAAGTCTAGATTCTTAGGAGCATGTCCAAATTTAATGAAATGATGGTTATTTATGAAATGAATTCCATCTTTTTAGGATCAACCTGTATTCTTTAAGCTGAGATATGATGACCTTAGATAATTGCTTGATCAACCATCATTCAACATTTTTCATGACTAAAGGATAACTGATGTTATTCATACCTAGTCAATGTGTCATCTATATCATTTAAAGATTCATTAAAAGAGTCCCCATGAACTATAAAATCATCCATGTATACTTCAACATAGTTATTAGTGAGATCAATGAATATATTAAGGACCACTCTTTGAAAGGTGGTTAATGTATTTCATAATTAAAAGGGTGAAAATATGTATTTAAATGCCCCCCAAGGACATGTGAAAGTGGTTTTTATCCCAGTCTTTATAATCTACTTTTATTTTATTATACCTAATAAACCCATCTAAGAATTAAAATGCTTATTTCTAGCTAGATTGTCTAAGGCTTAGTCTATCAAGGGCAAGGGAAAATAGTATTTCATAATTTTTTTTATTTTGTTCCACTTAATATAAAAATATTGTCCATTTTAAATGTTTTTAATATACTATTACTAGTGGTGAGATCCATTGACTATTTGAGATTGGATATATGATTCCTACCTACAATATTTTTTCTATTTCAATTTTGACCATGTCTTTTAATGTTAGATTTACCCTTCTTTGAGTTTGTCTAACTATTTTGAAATTTTTAGTGTAGATGAAATGGGTACATACACTTTAATATATGAATTACATGTCACTATATTCTCAAATAAAATATTTAGTGTGATTCTTAATTACATTAAATATATTGATCTCTTATTCATATTTTAACCAACTATTTATGTTTAACATTTTTTAGGCTATATATCAATTTATTTTATCCTTAGATATATGTATTTAAATTATCTAAATTAACTCAAGTTAGATTTAAATTGATAAGGATGAGGTTTAAACATGTGGAATGTGTTTATGTCTTTGAATAAGGACTCACCTTTTGAAAGCACATCTGTTAATGGGCAATGGAAAGTTGGGAGGAAAGATTCCTAATTATTTTATGACCATCTAATATTAATCTATTGGATAGGTGTGTGATAATATATTTAATCATGATTTTACTTATGAATGTTTTTATAACCTTTAACATGTCTTTTTGATAATTTTTAGTGGCAAACTAGTGATCTCTGGAGCTAGATTGGGTATGTCTAGAGCCAAATTGTCTTCTTCCTTGTAACATGTTAATTTATCTTGTAGATCATTTTCATATTTTTTAACTACTACCATTACCATAGAGGAAATATTATTTCCATTTTTATGTATTTCATTAACCCATAAGTGATATGAAGAATCTATAAATGGCTTTACATGTGGATATAAAGATATTTTATTTGCTTTCAATCAATTCATGATTACCATATCTCCAGACCTACAATCAATGAGTGTTAAAACTATGGCCAGCCATTGGCCTTCATAGTATCAATAGATAACTCAATTTTTTAATATTTGGATAGATTATCATATAATATATATGATATTTGAAAGATTTTAATATTACTAAGACATCTTTTATAACCCCATCTGGGTTGGCAATGGATTGATCAACCATCTATAGGACTATAGTAATTGGTTGTATCCTTTTTAAGGAGAGTTATTTAAATGTGTTTTATTTCAAGAAATTTATATAATTTCATAATTATACCAATACATTTGGTATTTCCTTCTTTCTTATAGCTATGGTGATGACTAGACTTCCTAGGTCTACATACTTTGGTAGAAGTCAATTTATTTATAAGAGGTTTTAGAAGCACAATTATTGAAAGTAGGGGGGTTAATAAATATTGAAAAAAATTCAACTTTACTTTATCATTCATGAGCTATCAAAACAATATAGTGAATTAGTAACACATTAAGATCCATGGGCATGAAATAAAAGAATAACACAAAACACTTGTTTGAGTGGGAAACCCTCAATGGGAAGAAAAACCACTGATGATGAAAATGGAATAAATTTATATAAGATAAAAATAAATATTTATTTAATCACCAACTTCACTTAGAGCACCAACCCCAGCTAGTCAAGCACCCACTTGACTATGCTTTAACAAGCACCTACTTACAAAGAGGCGCCAACCCCCTAGATGGTTCAAACCAACTCAACTACCTAATTTACTTAATAATATTTAATTAATATTTTTTATCAACCAAATTATGATGACCACCTCTTCATCTCTTCACACTCTTAGTGCTCTCAAAATGCCTTTTAGGCTCCTTGACTCAATTAGGTCTCTTTAAGATAGATTAGGTCATTTGACCTTGATAGTAATCTATAATACCATTGTTAGATATTAATTATAATATATTTTCACCTATATGATGATTTATAAGACCTAATTTATCTCTTAAAATTATATATCTTTTGCTTCAACTCTCATTCTTGCTAACTAGCCAATTCAGCCTATTAGGCCTTGTTCTTATACTAGGATCTTGCTCATACACCTCTTGGTCTGCCATACATACTTTACCACTTATATTTTAATTAAAATAGGACTTATATAATATAAATAACATGAATAAAAAATTATATTAGGTTATTCATATCACATAATACCAAAACCCCTTTTAGGCCTTAAGGAGACCTAATTCAATTAGGCCTTCATCAGAACATGTTACCATTTGAAATTCTTAGAACACTCTCAAACTTCTCAAATAGTAGGAACATATAATATTACAATAAAATAGACCTTATTAATCTTCAATTTATTTACATAAAACATTTTAGATCAAACCACTACTTGAACCTCTTCTCAAAACATTATTCACAATAGGCCTGTGCATACCCAAAAAACCTATCTTGAACAACTAAAGAAAAAACACAAATTTGACAAACAAACATGGAAAAAATAATAAATATAAAAGATACATTACATTAATATCATCTCAATGTGTTTTATATTTCACAATATAGGTAAAAAAGACTCAAACCCTTCTGTACAAAGAACCCACTTAGAACTATCAACTAGCCTCAAAACACAGTCATGGAAACATGAACTTATGACACATAAAAGCACATAATAAAAAACATACAATAAATGAATATGATATTTAAACATCCTAAAAATAAAATCTAATAAATATATCATAATATATAATAGTAACATTGGTCTTGTAGACCAATCTCATAACCTCACTGCACATAGACCTCATTGAGCTAGACAAGTCAACTTGAGAGCAACATTTTCATCATATCCACTGACCTAAAGACATATATCAAATATGAACATGTATTGAAGTTATTTATAAACTTCTCCATGCACTTTCATTAATCCCTAATCCATGACAAGACATCCCTAAACAATTTCTCACTTCTGCCTCATTTTTTCACTATTTACACCATTAGGCCTTTTAGCAATAGGTCAATTTGTATAACTAGTTTATCACCCCTAAGGGTTAGAATGTTCTAAAAAAATTCCATGGGAATAAAATACAATTATCAATATTAAACCCTCATCCATTTGACTTGGTCAACTCTGAATGCTATAATAAACCTCCAAGAATTAAGGCCTTTCTTATAACATCCACTCATTCATCTGACAAACCAATCATACCTAGAGGTTCCTGGGAGAGTTGAATATTCATGGATGGAATTAAAAGTTATTTAAATCATGTATTATTTAATAAAAATAAAAAATTCATAAATAACATAATTAACTAAGCCAACTCCTTTAATGGGGTTTGCAAATGAAAATTAAGGGTTATTGAAAGAAAGAATATGCATAAAGCATTCCCAAGAGTATCCCATCTCCAAATGTAGATTAAAACATTATTTTAACCTTGATTTGGTGCTCAATTATTTTTCAATGATGAGTGACAATCCTCATCCATCATCTCAAGTGCACCAATGAAACTAGGCTCATAATATTGATCAAATGTATCCCTATAGTTAAGATATCCTATTGAAAATTAAGCATTATAACACTAAACAAAGATGAATTTTGGAGAAAAATTTGTATAATAATTTTAAACCAAAATAGATTTATAATGGTGGTGTTATGCCTCCTATTTATAGATTTTTAGAATTGGTCAGAATCAACCATGACCATCCATCTTGAAATTAAGATGTATGGCCATTTATCAATTTAATTTTGGAGGCTCAATCCATAAATACCCTCATAAATATTTAGAAGGAAGGGACATTAAAGAGGTATGAGAGGCCTTAAACTAGATATTGGTTCCATTTATAGATTATGGATGCCACCCCATAGATGATGTCATCTAATGATGTAGATATTAGAAATCAATTTCTAATTAAGAAATATTCAATAACTTCCATGGATTTTCCACTTAAGCCTTTGATTTGGATTAATTTGATTAAGTGATATTAATAAATTTTTTTTTAATTATTTGGAAATTAGTTGCACATTTTAATCAAACTAGTCAGAATGTCAAGTTACTGGGTCATAATTTGATTGGAGTATAATTAGAAGGTATTAGTGGAGTACAGACCAATACCCCATTTAGGGTACTCTCAACACAAAATAATACATGAATGTGTCATGTGCTTCAAAATTAGAGGAATTTAGTGGTTTAGATCATCAAATTACATTTTTTCCATTTTGACTCAAAATTATTTGAGAAAAGTTTATAATCATAGAAAATACATTACCCCATTCAGGGATACATTAGCCTAAATCGACACTTGTATATGAGAAGCTCAAACCATTTAGTGTGTTTTAGTGAATTTTGACCATAGTGTGCATTGGAATAAATTTTGAGTATGATTGACAATTTCAACATAATGGTGTTAGGAATTAGATGCCTACCTTTTGCCCCTATTTGAGAAAGCATAGGAAAATATTCAGTTGAAACAATGTATTTTAAAAGAAAAGTTTTTTCAAGAAGAAGTTGGAATGAAATGACCCATGATACCCCCTCAAGTGGACATTAAAGAATGAAATAAAGGAATGGACTCTAGAAAAGAGAAATAAAGTGAAATCAACCCGTGGCTGAGATTAGATCCATATGAGCTAGTACTTGTATGCATTGATTCTTAGTGATCAAACTATAATTTAGAATATAATGGGCCCCAAGGTAGGGGGAAGTGGGAAGGATAAAATTCAAAAATATAAGTGACACACTTTAAACATACATAAATGAATGTGCAACCTATGCACTTAGGGACTGATCAATCCTGAGACAAGTTGACTACTTTAAAATTTACCAAAATGAGGGCAAAGGATGTAGAGATTGGAAATAGAATAAAAAGGAGAACATTGATATAGATAAAGGAAAATAATAATTTTCCCCAGTAGAGTGGATTTGATCAGTTGATAAAGTATTTTTCCCTTAATAGGGCATATTTTGATTACTAATAATGAATTTTACCCTAACATGGCTGATTTGATTCAATGATTGGCTCATATATTGTTCCCCAATAAGGAAAATTTGAAATCATAGATTAAGGATATAACCTAATGCATATGTTAAATATGAGTAGTCATAAATTCATATGCAATAGTCTAATTACTAAAATAGTCATAAAAAACTAGGTATATGAGGATACACAAAGTGATGAAAGAGATGAATAGAAAAATAAAGGGTGGCTAAATTGACCTGAGATACATCATGTATCCAAGTGTTACCTACATAATTCAAATAGACCTCAATCTAATGCATTTCACCTAGAAGTAAGAGAAAATGTAATGAGGAATGAAGAATACAAGATAAATGGCCCACTATTCGAATAAAATCATAATGTATGCCAAGAGATGCATGTCTTGTATAGAGTTTGGTGTGAAGCCATTAATGCATTGAGAGATAATCTTTAGAGATGAATTTGAATTTGAGACTTGGATCTAAAGCACATAGTGCTTACTTTAGAAAAATCAAAGTATGCATCATAAGTATGAGTGACCTATAATGACATTATATTTCAATTACGATGAGTCAATTCAAATGTGAATATTTATAACTAAGGATAATAATAAAAAGTACCAATACCAGAGTTAAAATGATTTACATTTAAATATATATATATATATATATATATACATATATATATACATGTATATATATATACATATATATATACATGTATATATATATACATATATATATATACATGTATATATATATATACATATATATATGTATATATATATACATATATGTATATATATATATACATATATATATGTATATATATACATATATGTATATATATATATATATATACATACATATATACATATATATATGTATATGTATATATATATATACATGTATATATATGTATATGTATATATGTATATATATATATATACATGTATATATATATATATATACATAAATATGTATATATGTGTGTGTGTGTGTGTGTGTGTGTGTGTATATATATATATATAAAATAAATGTAACCTCATTTAAAATCAAGATATGAACAATCAAGATTTAAATAGGAACAAGAATGTATACAAGCCAAGCAAGCACAAATTGATAAACAAAATGAAATTAAGGTATGAATAATCAAGATCCATGTGGATTAATAAGAAGTAGTTTGAAAACAAAACAAAATAATACAACATAATAATATAAAAGATTAGAACAACCAAACAATAATAAAAATCAAATAAGCACACATAAATCTTGAAAGTAAAAGCAAAATAAAACATCCTAATAATAGATTTTCCCTATTAGAGTAGATTGGGGTTGACTAACTAGGTTTAGATAGGAAAAATGTTTTTGTATTTTAAAATTTTGTGAATGTTTATGTAATTTTTGGGGTATCTTAACTCATTAGAGATTGATAAGATACCACTTGAAAAATGATGAGAGTGTATAGAAAAGAGGGAATAAGTTGACCTCAACATGAATCAAGTAGAGTATACATAATCCCATTAGGACCTCAAGTCATAATAGGTTTACCCACACAAAAGGTGGTGAAAAACCAACTAGGTCACAACAAGCTCTTAAATTGAGGTAAATGGAAAGGCAAATGATAATAGTAATGGAAAGGCAATGAAACAATGCATGATAAAAAGTCATTTTTCCTAATTTTACCATAGGTGGTCATAACTAGGAAATGACATCATAAAATTTGTGCTAATAATTTTCCCATAGGTAGTTATAATTAGTAACACAATATGGATACTAATTTTCACATAGGCTTTTATAATTAGTAAAATAATATACAACACTAATTTGCACATAAGTAGTTATAATCAATGGTATGAGTCAAACATAAATGAAAGATAATTTTATAGATACATTATCACACTAATTTCATGGACCGTCATTTAAACAAATAATTTTAAAATGGCTGAAACTAGATCAAAATCCCCCTATGAGAAGTGTAGGAAGAACCAAAGGAACTAAGATCAAGAAGGGTTGGGTAGGATGGCTAAAAAAAGCTTTGGCAAATGGTAAAATGTCCGATGGTAAGGATAAATAAAAATATTGATATGCTAATGGGATTAAAATGGCAATAGGGTTACCCCCATGTAATGATTACTCAAATAAGTACTCGTAAAATGGTGAGAGTGAGGGTTTAGCTTGATCGCAAGATAATGAGAGCATTTAAAACTTGAATAACTACTTAAAAAATTACAAGAGCATTCAAACTTAAAAATTGGTCACAAAATTGCAAGAGTGTGGCCAAGGTGATTGAGTTCATTGCAATAAAAATTGAGCACTGCCTACATAGTCTTGAAGGACTTCAAGTCAATGTATTTAAAATAACATGGTAAATGAGACACAATGGTAAAAGATGCCTAAAATGAAATTGTCTATAGGGTTTCCCCCAAGTGATGAGGTAAGGTAAATGACAAATGAAAAATGGTTCTACTACTCTTGTTGATATGGAGATGCTCATCTTGATTAGTATGTGATACAACCAAAATAATCAATCATAAAAATTTCTAGCCCACACCTCGTATGAATAGCTACTCTATCAAGAACCTGCTAAATATTTGGACTTTAATATTGTTGTTTTGATATTTATTGGTATTTGATTATATTTCCTTTAATCATCGAGATAAGGTATCTTTGTAGCATCTATAAAGGAAAGTGTAGCTAGGGATGGTGACTAATATTAGGCCCATGATAAATGGTACAAGTTGATAATGTAAAGATGGATGATAATGAAATGTATTATGACTAGATATAAAATTATGATCATGATTTTTAGGCACACACAATGTTGCTAATTACATTTTTACATAATTTTTGTTTTGGTGGGGTCAAAAACTTCTGAATAAACTCTCGATAGGACCAACATACATTTTTATTATTTGATGTTGAGATTAGCTACCATCTGATTATGTTATAGATTAGAAGCTACAATGATTTGATCTTTGATAATGTCTTCATCAAGTAGTGAAGAACTATTGTGCTCAACTATTGGTGCCTCAAAAAAAATTTGCATAACGAAGTTGTCTTGATTATTCTATGACACCTCTGATAAGGTTTCCCTAAGGGATGTTAACATTTAAATTTGATTAATTTTTAGTGACTTTGAAAAGGTTTCAATAATAGATGATGAGTTTGAACTTTGATTGTCCCCTAACACCTCCAAAAATGTTTCACTAGGAGACTATTCTTCTTCTAAATGAATGTGGTGTTGGTCTCCCTATTATTCTAAACTTGATATGTCATCATGGATGCAATTCAACAAAGTGTGATTCTATCAGTCCTAATTGATGCTTGTATGATGTCCAATATCAATATAATGGCTATGTTGGGTGGTGGTAATAGAGTGATGAAAGGTAGCACAATCCTTGTAACATATACTAGGAGAACATGTGTCAATGCTAAAGTAATCATCCTCAAAATCCATAGAAAGATCACAAACATATTCAAATTGATCTACAAAATAAGTGCAACTAATGTTGTAATAATCATGACTATACTCTATTTATGAAGCTGATTTCAACTCAAAAGAATATAAATATAATGTTAAGACTGATGTTGATTCTACTTTTAATGCTAAATATGATGTTGGTTCAAAAATAGAACCTAACTTCAATGTTAATTCTTCATATAATGTAGATGTTTTTATAATGATGTTATGATGAATGCATGGTATCAGACAAGTAATTGCCTATGACAACATAATAGGCTCAATAAAATTAGATTTATCTAGGAAGGGTTCAATATATACTAGCTCATCTAGGTGAAGCCCCTCAAAGAGAGGTAACCGCTTGAGGGATGACTTGATATAAATTGGCCTATCAAAATGAGACTCCTTAACGAGTGGAAAAAGACCAAGAGATGATTCCTCATAGATTATGTTGTCAAATGGATGGTGCTCTTGAAAAATAGGATAATGGTTGAGGTAATGATTTTCCTAAAGGTTTTTTTAATCATTAAGAAGTGACTCAATAAAGACTAGCTTGTCAGAGTGAGACTCCTTAGCAATATGTAAAATATCAATGGGTGATTCATCACAAGTTGACTCATCATAAATGGGTGTTTCATTAAAGGTTAACTCATCATAAATAGGTGTTTCAAAAATAACATCATGGTCTTGGTTTATAATTGATTGTAAAATATCAAATTTAAACACATTTTGATCCTCACAAGATGTCTTTTAAAGAGGTAATGGTTGAGTTTGTTGTGGCTCAAATATCAACACAATTTTCTTAAAGTGGGGAATATTTGGAACTAGATCAATAATGGATCATGGTTCAATAATGTGCTCTCCAAAAATTAGAATATCAAATAAGGGATCAATAAATACTAGTTTATCTAACTGATTCCCTTCAATAATAGGTTTAGTAAATACTAGTGATGGACCAATAATAGTAATGATAAGGCATTGTGGAGCTTGGTCACTTACACAATTTGAAAGAGGATAACCTATAATGGTAACCTTAAATCATTTTGGATCTTGATCACTCACACAAGATAAAATAGAAGGATAACCTAGAATGGTAACCTTTGAGCATTATTGATCTTGATCACTCATGCAAGTTAAAAGAGAAGGATATCCTAAAATGGTAATATTTTAGCTTTCAAAGCTTGATGACTCTTGAAAATTGAAAGAGAAAGATAGCCTAAAATGGTAAACTTTGAGTTTTGGGAGCATGATTGCCCATGTAAGATAAAGGGAAAGGATAGGGATGATGTACAAAAATTGGCATGGATTAGATGGGTGTTCAAAGATTAGGCCCAAAAGGGGTGACATCCTCAAACATGACAAAGTGATCATGCCCATCATAAAAATTCTCTTCCTCATAACTAGGGCAATAAAAGACCCCATTATAAGTATACCTTTGCGTCATGTTTATAATATTGTTCTCTACATTTGGTAAGATTTGTAAAATGTTTTGCAAATGTTAGCAAGGTGTGTTTTGATTTTTCCAAACAAGTGAAAAGATAAAAATAAACTATAATAAATAAAGTGGCACAGTGCCACATAATTAGAAGAAATGGTCACAAAATTAATCAACTTTGGAGGGTTTAAATCATCAAATTATAAGAGGATATGATAACTCTAAAACCTAATGTGCAAGATATCACAATAAAATTAGGTTTAAAATATGTCAATATCATAAAAGCTAGGTACAACTTCGATGAATTTTGATTACATAATTATAAGAGAGTCTTTTAGATGAGGAAGGTAACAATACAAACTAAGAAACTCAAGATGTAAAAACACACAAGAATTTCCTAAGTATAAAACTAAAATCAAATGGGCAACATAACTCTGCCACATGGTAATAGGAATTAAAATGGTTTTAGAACATAGAGCATGAGCACTATGCTAGATAACCCAAGTAGAAAATGATAAAAATAGATGATAATGAGTCTATAAAATGACCTTCAACCCAAATGGTAAATTGTACCCAAGTTAACTCAACCCAAGTGCAAATGCCAAACTAATTAACACCTTGTCCTAGAAATTATAAAAGTGAGATTCCAAATTTAAATTAAAAATGAAGGACTTAAAGATTTTTGAAAAATGGTCTAGATTCAAATGGGAAGCATAACAACACTTCTTAGACAAAAATAAATGCAATGTTTCAAATGATGATTTGAATAAGGCAAAAGATGATTTTGATTTGGTCAGCATAATGCCTCTTTGTTCAAATAAAATGGTGGATAACAAAGGTGTTTGGTTAACGTGTTTTATTTTTAATACATGTTTTAGACTCAATAATACCAAAAAAGTAAAGGATAAAAAGTAAAATATAACTAAGTTTAACATCTAAATCCCTAAAACTGATAAGGCTGCATCATATCATTGAATTCCATCTATATACATATTCTTAGGAGGATTTTAAGTGTTAATCTAAAAATAAAGGCACATGAAGTAGTGGTGTCTTTACACCCCCTTCCCCTAAGAGATTATATAATGACATAGAACTTAGGGCTACTTGCCCTACATCAACAACATGTCTGTGATAAGTAGGGTTGTTTTAAAACTAAATTTTTGAACGTTTAGATGGTCCCAAGTGTGGTTAACACTAGATATGTCTCATGCTAATTGACTTCATACTGAATAACTTACTATGCAAAGGTTTTTTCAATTACATAGTGATTCCATCCATGTACTTCATAGTTGAATCCCCTGGTTAGCTAGACCTAACTTAGGTCTTCATTATGATTGGAAATGTTAGCCACTCAACCCCTTGGTAATCATAGTATACACTCCCTAATTTGTATACCACACTATGGAGTGGGGTTGTTATAATGATGGAAGATGAATTCATGATTCAAATAACCCCTAAATAACTCATGAGGAGGCTATGAACTCCCACTCATAAAAAAAGTTGCATAAAATAAATGACCAAGCAAAAAGAATTTAAAAGTTGTGTTTATATCACCCAAACCATATGGAGTTGGGGAGATCCTTAACAACATTCTTTTCATTCCTTAGACAAGGCACAAATTACAAGGAATAAACTATTTTGGTCACCCAATTTCCTTAAAGGGGATCGGGGAGAACATACACACATTCTTTAGTTTACACAAAAAAACAAATAAATATAATAGATCTAGTATAAAACAAATATTTTTAAAAACTTACAATTTTAATTTAGTGTTAATTTTATTCACCAAATTGAAGTTTTTGTGAAATTCTTGGCCCCTTCACCTTAGTTAGAAACTTGAAAGACTTTCACAAAACAACTTAACATAAAAAATAATATAGGTTCCTTTTAAACACCAAAGGGGAAGTTCAAGACTTAACCATGTTCAAATTCAACACTTTTTCTAAGATTTTGTTGTAAAAATGCTATAGGGTTTATGTCTACCTTGAAGCACAATTATCAATGAAAAAAATCAAGATTTGAGAACTTGCTCTCAGGTTTCTCTATTTTTATTACATAGAGACTGATGTCAGTCAATAGTGATCAATGCTGGTTATAATAAAACTGATGATGGTTATAACAAAACTAATGTTGGTTAACTCAGAACTGATGCTAGTTACCTATGAATCTATAGGAAAAACATGCTTTTTCTAAAAACACTTGTTATCCCAAATTAGTATAAAAAATCTAGAAAATCTTTAGATCATACAAAAAAATGGTTAGACAAAGAGAATGCAAGTTATAAAATCATAAATAATAACTTGTAACTTTTAAGCAAATTTAAAAAACAAAATTTTCTATCATTTTCTACCTTGTACAGGGACTAATGTCAGTTAGGATAGGACCAATTCCAGTTATAGAAAACTGATATCAATTACTATGTAAACTATTTGTCAGCAAAATCATAAAAACATGGGAAAAATAATGGCAAAACTTGATTTTTAAGGATTTTAAAGCAATTATTAAAAGATACAAGAGTGGTAAATTAGTTTCATTTCTTGTATGGGATGCATGGTCCCATTAGGCATGCTAAGATGTAGAGATGGAATCCAAAGTGAGTTAGATCCTGCATTAGCCAAGAAAACTCAAAATAATCATAAAGAACATATCTAACTAATCCAAATCCTTGAATGGGGTTTGCAAATGAAAATTAAGAGCTATTGAAAGAAATAATCAAACCTTCCCAAGATCATCCCACCTCCAAATGAGGCTCAAAATGTTATTTTCCCTTTGATTTTGTTCTCAAGTCTTTACCAATGATGAGTGACAATGTTCCTCCATCATTTCAAGTGCACCAATGAAAAGAGGTTTATAATAGTGATCAAATGTATTCCTAAAGTGAAGCTATCCTATTACAAATTAAGAATAATAACTCTACACAAAGATGACTTATGAAGATAATTTTACATAATAAGTTTAAACCAAAAGAGCTTAATAATGGTGGTCTTAGCCCTCCTATTTATAGGTTTTTAGAATTAGTCAGAATAAACCATGTCTATCCATATTGAAATCAAGATGTGTGGCCATGGATCAATTCAAATTTGAAGGCTTAATCCATAAATACCATCATAAATATTTGGAAGGAAGGGGCATTAAAGAGGCATGGGAGGCCTTAAATGAAATATTTGTTCCATTTATGACTTATGGATTCCACCCCATAGATGATTTCACCTGATGAAGAATATATTAGAAATTAATTTCCAATTAATAAATATTCAATAACTTCCATGATTTTCTGCTTAAGCCTTTGATTTGGATTAATTTACTTAAAGTGAGATTAATCAAATTTTATGTACTTCTCTAAAAATTGGCTGCACATGTTAATAAAAATGGTTTAAATGTCAAGTTAATAGGTCATAATTTGACTAGAGTATAACTAAAATAAGGTGTCAGTTGTGTACGGACCAATACCCCATTTAGGGCATTATCGATATGAAATAACACATACACGTGTCTTATGCTTTTGAATTAAAAAAATTCAATGGTTTGAGCATTAAATTGCATTTTTGTCATTTTGAATCAAAATTATTTGAAAAAATTTAAGAATTAAATAAAATGAATTACCCCATCCAAGGATACATTAGCCTAAATTGACACTTGTATATGACAAGCTCGAATCATTTAGCATGTTTTAGTGATTTTGGCCCATATTGTACATTAGAGTAAATTTTGAGTAAGATTGATATTTTAAAAATAATGGTATTAGGAATTGGATGTATATATACTAAAACCTATAATCACTTAAATATCCATACCAATCCATTTTAAGTACTTTAGAACAAGATATTTTACATCAAGTCATCATTAAGGTTCTTTGAGGGTTTAGACCACATTTTAGTCTTAATGATCATTCACAAGGCTTAGCTCCTTATTCCAAAAAATAATTCTTGTAAATTTGATCTATGAACCTTCCCCATCTATCATGAATATATTAGGTTCTCTTGTAGAGGTTACACATGCCAATGAACACATGAAAGTTCTTCTTAGGTTGAGAACCCTTCATTCTGTGCACACGAAAGACCTCAAAACACTTTTTCTTGCCTCAACATTCAAATTTTGACCTAAAAATTGGTTAAAATATTTTAAAAAACATTAAATAACTCTAAAAACACTCACTTATCCAAAATTTCCTTGGAAATACAGCCTCATACCCTATCTAACTACTATCTCTCTCTCTTTACTTTCTAGGCCTTCACCTGTAAGTCACATTAGGCCTTGAAAATAACCTTCTAGCCACTATTCAAGATATCAAAACCTCACATATATGTAATAAAACCTCTTACCATTATAAACCACTACCATAAATTCTTTATATGCCTTGATAATACCTCATGATACCTCATTAGATCAGGTAGGTTCTAGAACTAGTCTAGTTACAAACTTGAGATTAAGGTCTTACTACTGTACGATTACCTTGAAACTATATTGAGTGATCTAATGAATCATATTAATGGTAAATAAGACTGATACACCCTCTTATACATTTTTTCATCCATCTCATTCATCCATCATACTCATACCTTCTCACAAGGTTCCTTCCTGTTATGACTAGTGTCATGACTAGGCTTTTTAAGCACTTGAGACTTGACAACTGACCTTGAAACACTTTTTGATGGTATTATACCTTAATTCACATGCATCACATGATCCTCAAATAATTTAATACTTATAAAGGATGAAATCAAATAAAAACTTTGTTTAGTGACCTCGTGAACAAACTTTGACAATAATAACAACATCAATATTAAACCTCAACAACAGAAACAATGATCAACAATATCTCCCTTTGACATCAATGGAAAAACATAATAAAAAATGATCATACTTATCTCCCCATTCTATTATTTCTACCCCTTTTACAAAAATGACAAAGTGATGTCTACAATTCCCTAGATCACACTCCTTGAAATCAAAATACTCAACATATAAAATTATGAGTTTCTGAGACATAAAACAAACATGCTCCATGAATACCTTCTTGGAAAAAATCATATTTTCTTGGAGATAATTAGAATGATTAAATCCCCTTAAGTACTTGGACTATTCAATGTTTGATAGGGGTAGAAATTATACCCAATTCCTATCTTCTTTGGAAGTGGTTTGGTTAAGTTTTCTACAATCTGATCCTATTTAGAAACATATTCAAGTTTGACACTTTGTTCACTTTCTCTCTTAGAAAATTATACCTAATGGGAATGTGTTTGGTCCATGAGTGCATGACAGTGTTATTTTATATGATTATAACACTTTTATTGTCATAATAGATAGGGCTAGGACCATCATTTTCCACCTTTTAGTCTTTTAGGGCCTATCTTATCTATAAGACTTAAGTGAAACATGAAGCTAATGTAATATACTCAGCCTCACAATTCAAAAAATCTACTGATGGTTGCTTCTTGCTTATCCATGAATCTAGGCACCCACATAGGAAGAAGGCTCCTCCATTGGTACTCTTCATATAATATATATTTCTTGCCTAATATGCATCTATGTAGGCTATCAAATAAAACTTATTAAATTTTTGATACCACAATCCATACTCCATTGTCCCCTTGAGATACTTGAGTATACTTTTGACTAATTGAATATGATTCTCCTTTGGATCTACTTGAAACCTTCCCATAATAACTACTTCTTACATGATGTTAGGTCTAAAGGTAGTGGTATACAACAAACTTCTAATCATTGACCTATATGATGTTTTTTTGACCTTTGAATACTCATCTTTCTTGTTCAATTTACATCTTGTGATCATGGGTGTACTAACTACCTTGTAATCTTCCATCTCAAACTTCTTCAATATTTCTCTTATGTACTTGGCTTATGAGATGAATATACCATTTTAGATTAAGTAATTTTTAACCCAATAAATAATGATAGTTGTCCCAGCATGGACATATCAAACTCTTTATTCATCACCTATGAATAGTCCTTGGTCATGTTCTCATTGTTTCCACCAAAGTTGATGTCATCCACATAGACAACTACTATAAATTGATGGTAATCTTCTATCTTGATGTATAGATTACTATTTGTAAATCCTATTTTGAATCCTTGATTTAATAGATACTTGTCTAACCTAGTATACCAAGCTCTAAGAGATTACTTTAGACCATTGAGATCTTTTTTTAACATGCAAACATAGTCTTTGTCATCTGATAGTGAGAACCCCCAGGTTTCTTAATGTACACTTATTATTCCGAATTCCCATCCAAGAAGGTAGATTTAACATCCATCTAGTATACCTTGAATCCTTTGAATCTTTCATATGTTAAAAATAATATGATGGCCTCCAATATTTCTACTGGTGTAAAGGTATACTCAAAATCTACCCGTTCAACTTGTACATATTCCTTGCATACTAATCTATCCTTATTCCTAGTCACTTCTCCATCTTCATTCAACTAGTTTATGAGGACCTATTTTATGCCAATGACATTCTTGTCTTTACGCCTATGAACTAGCTCCCAAGTCTCATTCTTCTCTATTTGGTTTATATCCTCATTTATAAAACTTATCCGAAATATGTCTTTGATTAATTCTATAAGAATCTTAGGTTCAATTTTGGATAATAGGGAAACATTCTCTTGATTTAAATTAGTTACCAGTCTTCTCCTTGTTTTCATACATGTATTCCTACTACCAATGATTTGAGATTCAAGGTGATATCTTTGAATCTATCTTGAGGGTCCTTTTGAGTCCTATCTCATTTCAACTTTTTATTCTTCCTCATCAACCTCTATAGTCTATTCTTAATTCTTGAAGTCTAGATTCTCTAAAGGGTTCTTTGACTATGAGTGATATTTCCTTGTCTAATTAATCTTCACATTGGTGATTTACACTATATTTTATAGTCTCTTGTTATAATATATATATGTTGAGATCATTGATGACTATCCTAATAATATGCCTTCATAAGATCTAGAATCAAACTTTTCCAAGTCTTCATCATCTCTTTTGATGAAAAATTTACTCTCAAAAACTCTAAAGTGTTCCACATTAGAGGGTCTATCCTTACATAGTTCATAAGGGGTATTTTTTTCCATTAGTCCTTATATATACTCTATTTGAAATTTAGACATAATTTATTATTTCCTCTCTCTAATATCCATTAGATAATATAGACTCATTTATCATAGTTCTATCCTTTTATTGAACTATCATATTCTTCCTTTCTACTACCCCATTCTTCTAAGGTTTTTTTACTACTAATAATTATCTCCTTATTCCATGAAATTCATAGAAGTCATCAAAATCATTGGACCAAAAATTTCCTCCTCTATCAGATATCAGGAACTTTATCTTCCCATTCTTCTCATTCTCAATAAGAGCCTTGAATGCCTTGAATATTTCAAGAGCTTCAAGTTTTTCTTTCAAGAATGCAACTCAAATAATTATTTTATAATCATCAATGAGTAACATGAAGTATTTGTCTCCTTAAATGATTTAAAATATTATAGGTCTATAGAGATTAGTATGTATTAAATCCAAGGGTCTTATAGTAGAGTAATCCTTGGACTGGAAGCCTCTTCTATTTTTCTTACCATGTTGACATACTTTGCAAAGTATGTTTTTAGGTTTGGTGATCTTAGGCATGTTCTTCACAGACTTCTTAGTGCTAATATTGACCAGGTTTTAAAATTTTAGGTGACCTAGACTTCTGTGTCGTAGCCAAAATTCATCTATATTTATCATGAAACATCTCTCCTTGATCTCATTCAATACATATAGTTGTTCTTAATCCTCTTGGCATTAACAATTAACCTTTATGATTTGGCGCTTCTTATCTCACACCCTCTATTTTGATAGTTTAGTGTGTGTCCTTAATTGTATATGTGACTTAAATTGAGCAAGTTATGTTTCAAACCTTCTACATACAATATATTCTGGGTCTTGGTCTTTCCATTTTCCAATCTCAAGACACCCTTGCCAACTATATTGGCATTTGTGTTGTCTCCAAACCTCATTATTCTTAAAACATTATTCATTAATGAGATGAAATTATTTATATCTCCTATCATGTGGCTTGTGAAAACAATATCTATATACCATTCCATGCCTTCATCTTGAATTTGAAAGGCGATTTGAGCTAGCATATAATCCTATTTGGTCTTTTATTCTTCCATATTAAATAGTCCATCTTGCCTCTTGAGCTCAGTATGATACATCCTAACTTAATTTGGCTTTTATACCAATGTTTTATCCTTCTTGTGCAATATATGAGTATCATATGTCATATTTAGCCTTGTAGGCCTTCTAACTATATTAGAATAGAATCTTGTAATATGTCCTATATTGTGATAGATGTAGTAAACAACATTCATATACTTACCATGGTCCCGTGATGACTTATCCTTCATTGCATTAGGATGCCTAATTGGTATTTTCATGTTAATATTATTGACCTGTTATGACATCTCACGATCTCTCTCAAACTTTCTCATTTTGAATATGAGCTACTCATGCTCAACCTTTAAGGAATATAGTTTTATATTCAATTGGTGATACTCAACATCCTTTGACTTGAACCTTGTGTTGAAATCTTCTAACTAACTAGTGAGATTATTTATAGTATTATTTTGATTATTAAAATCATCAAGGGATATTATTATCTTACATTTAATGTCTACTTCAGCTTCTCCTTCATCATTGTCATAGTATACTTCTTCATCATACATGTCTTCTTCCTGTTGATCACAAGACATCTTATGCTTCTTAGGATCACCTTTAATCTATTAGACTAGTCACAAAGGATAAAGCTATGATACCAATTATTGGAAGCACAATAACTGAGATGGAGGTGAATCATTCTTCATAAAAAATTCAACTTTACTTTATCATTCATCAGCTATCAAAACAATATAGTGAAGTAACAACACATTAAGAGCCATGAACATGAAACAAAAGCATAACACATATTTGAATGGGAAAACATAAAGGGGAATAAAAAATAATTATTATTCAAATGGACTATATTCCTATAATATAAACATCAATATTTAGTGAATTTTCAATTTCACTTGGAGCACCAACCTCAACTAGCTAAACACCCACTTGACTAGGCTTTAACAAGCACCTACTTGCAAGGAGGCACCAACCCACTAAATGACTCAACACCAAATTATCCACATAATTTAATTGATCATATTTAAGAGATATTTTTTCTCAACTAATTTATGGTGACCACCTCTTCGTCTCTTCACACTCTTAGCCCTTTCGAACTGCCTTCTAAGCTCCTTTGCTCAACTCAATCTCTTTAAGACAGATTATGTCATTTGACCTTGATATTCATATACATTACCCTTGTTAAATATTCATTATAGTATCTATTAAACCTAATTATGGTATAAAAAACCTCATTTATCTCTTAAAAATTCTATATCTTCTATTTTAACTCTTATTCTCACTAACTCACCAATTAGGCTTATTAGGCCTTATTCTTATACTAAGCTCTTGCTCATACACCTCTTGGTCAGATATACACACTTTAAAACTTATATTTTAAATAAAATATGCCTTATATAATTTCAAAAAAATTAATAAAACATTAAAATATGTCAATCATAGCATATAAGACCAAACCCCCTTTTAGGCCTTAAGGAGACCTAATTCAATTAGGCCTTCATCAACACAAGTTACCCTTTAAACTTATGGTAGGAAAATATCATATGTAATTATAATATACATTATAAAACTTCAATTTATGTCCATATCAACTTTTATGTCCAGCCACTTCTTGAACCTCTTCTCAAAACACTGCTCACAAT
This sequence comes from Torreya grandis, assembly GCA_037957365.1. Classification (NCBI taxonomy): domain Eukaryota; kingdom Viridiplantae; phylum Streptophyta; class Pinopsida; order Cupressales; family Taxaceae; genus Torreya; species Torreya grandis. The sequence continues at coordinate 62,278 of JARHVA010004867.1, read as the reverse complement.
AGGCCTGTGCATACCTAGAAAATCTATCTTGAACAACTAAATAAAAAACACAAATTTTCAAAAAAAACATGGAAAAATATCACACATAAATAATATAAATTAACTTAATATCATAACCATGTATTTTATACTTCACAATATAGGGTAAAAGGACTCAAACCCTTCTTTGCAAAGAGCCCACTCAGAACTATCAATTAGCCTCAAAACACAATCATAAAAACATGAAATTTTGACACATGAAATAGCATAATAAAGAAATTAAAATTCATAAAAATTATATTAAAAAATACTTAGGACAACATCCTATAAATATATAATAATCTCTAATATAAATATTGCTCTTGTAGACCAATCTCATGACCTCACTGTACATAGACGTCACTGAGCTAGACAAGTCAACTTGAGTGAAACATTTTCATCATATCCAATAATATAAAAAACATATATCCAAAATTAACATGTATTATAGTTATTTAAAAACTTTTTCATGTACTTGGATTCATCCCTAATTCATGATAACACATCCCTAAACAACTTATCACTTCTGCCTAGTTTTTTCACTATTTGCACCATTAGGCCTTTTAGCGATAGGTAAATTTATATGTATAGTTTATAACCCTTGAGGGATATAATATTATAAAAAACCACAATATACATAAAATAAAATTCTCAATATTTAAACTTCATCCATTTGGAAACTTTAACTATTACATCAAATCTCTAAGAAATAAGGCCTTTCCTATAGGGTCTACTCATTCATCTAAAAAACTAATCATACCTAGAGGTGAATAGGATATTTGAATAAAAAATCAAATAAATTAATAATCTATACTAATACATTATGATCACTTCATAAAAATATCTTTCACATCAGGTCATTATTAGGGTTCTTTGAGAGTTTAAACCATCTTCTAATATTAACAATCATTCATAAAGCTTAACTTCTTATTACAGAAACCAATGCTTGGAAATTTGAGATAGGAACATTACCCATATACCATTAATATATTAGTTTCCCATTCATATTTTACACATGACAATGAACACTTGAAATTTCTTCTTGGGTTGAGAACCATTCATTTTGTGCACATGAGAGACCTCAAAAGACTTTTTCTTGCCTTAGCCTTCAAATTTTGACTTAAAACTTACTTAAAATATTTTAAAAAAATTACATACCTATAAAAACACTAACTTATCCAATATTTCCTTGTAAATATAGCCTCATACCCTATTTGGCCTCTATCTTTCTCTTTGCTCTCTAGGCCTTGACCTATAAGTCACATTAGGCCTTGAAACTGACCTTCTAGCCACTATCCAAGCTATAAAAACCTCATATATATGTCATAAAAACTTTTAACATGATAAAATACTACCATAAATTATTCATATGACTTGAAAATACCTCATGAAACCTCATTAGGTCAAGTAAGGTCTAAAACTAGTTTAGTTGTAGACTTAGGCTTAAGGTCTTACCCTATAGGCTTACATTGAAACTCTCTTGAGTGAAATGCTTCATATGAATGGTAAAGAAAACTTATAAAACCTATTATTATTATTTTCATCTATCTGATCAGGCTAACATGCTCATACCTTCTCATAAGGTTGTTTTTGCTATGACTAGTGTCATGACTAGGATTTTCAAGCACTTGAGACTTGACAAATGACCTTGAAACACTTCTTGATTATCTTATACCTTGATTAAAATGAATAAAAAAAATCCTCAAATAATGTATTAATTATCAAGGATTCAATCAAACAAAAAAATGTTCAATTACCTCATGAACAACCTTTGACATCAATGACAACATCAGTGCCCAACCTAAACAACAGAAACAATACTCAGAAAGAGGCCAACAAGTTTTCCATCCACTTTTATGGTATTTGGATACTATTTTATTCTCTCTATTATTTTAACACATAATCCTTTTATTATTATATTAATCTCAATAATGTCTCTTAGATATTACATAGTGGTATCTCAAAGCTTAGTTTTCTCAACTCTTGGATTAGTTGAGATTCATCTTTATTAGTTGTTTCTTTAATCTTTTAGGAAATTGAATTTGTGAAGGATTAGTAGGAGAAATAGTTTCTTGATGTTTTTATTTATCTTTAAATTCCTCTTTTCCCTTGAATTTTTCATTGGGAAGGATTGAATTATCTTTCTCATTAGGGATTTTTATGATGGTGAGTGGATGACTTGTTAATCTTTTACTGAACATAGTTGAACATTACTAGTATATATGAAATTTAATCCTCTCGTTAATTCTTATTTCTCCCATATATAGGAGTTATTTTCTATTTTTAATAATTTCTAATATTTTTGTAGGTAACTAAGGTTGATTTGTTTGTCTAGTTTGTTGTGGTTGACTAGTAGGAGTAGGCAGTAACATGTGTTAGGGTGGAAACCTTCTATATTGATGAATGTTTGAGATACCCATTGTTGATTTATTTCTAGAATACATGGTTTTTTATTTTGATATGATACCCATGGTTTTATTGATGTAAAATATTATGGATATAAAGTTGGTGGTACTAATGTTTTTGGAGGTGTTGTTCCAACCCATCACATCATCCATAGATTGGAAGGAGACATGGGGAAAACGTGATTTAAGTTTTAGTTATAAGAGATATTATTACCTTGTATTTGTATATAATTTATATATTCCATTGGTTGTGTAATATATTTCAATTTATTCTTAAGGATAGGAATAAGGATGCAATTATTCATTTAAGATGGCAATCTCAGAGGGCATGTTTCAACCTCCCTTTTATATATTACATAGCTAAAGGTTAGGTGGTGGCATTAGATTTTGATTTTAATCCATCTGATTTGGTGTTAAATTGAACAATAATGTATATTTTTATATTTGAAAATTCCTCCATGAGTTATCCTACATCGTTGTTTCCTTTCCCTATTTTCATCTTTCTAATACTATCCCTTGTTCTTTAGTAGTTCATACATAATTCAAAAATGTCATTGAGACCAAGCTTACTTATGTCCCCTCTTCCCATCACATTTAAGGATTCATAAAAATCATCATCCAATACTTTCAAAAAAACTATCTTACTTAATTCTTCATCTAGTCCATGCCCACATATTCTAAGGATAAATAGAAAATGGTCAAGATAATATTCCATATTTTCATCTTATTCTTTTTATATGGAAGAATTATTATTTTATATCTCATACCATTAAATAATTAGGATACTTATATAGGAATCCATTTTTAATTTCATCCCATGTGTAAATGGATTTTGGTTGTAATCCCATAAACCACCTCATAGTTAACTCCCTGAGTGTTGAAGGAAATAAATTTAAATTCTAAATGATAGACTTATAGTCATAGGTCTGACATAACACTTTGAATTCAAAAATGAATTGATAAGGATATTCTATTGACATTCCATTGAAAGTAGGTAATAATATGGGGACATGTTTTTCATTGGATCATTTTCATCTAGAACTTGGATAATAAGATAGTTAAAGGTTCGACATGTTTGATCTCTACTTGCTTTGGCCCTATTTTGTAGTTTTATTATGTTTCTAATGTTTTATCCCATTTATTACCAATAGATGTTGTAAATGGTTCTCATAGGAGGTGGTGAATCTTTAGAAGTGGTTGGAATGATACTTGATTGAGATTTAATACTCTAGTTTAAAATATTTTCATCTTGGATTATTTCTTTTGGAAGGATGCATATACCTTGAGGGAATGTTACCAAATTTTAAGTGAAGCTAACAGTGAATCCTCCTCAATATTCCAAAGTTGTTTTCCTATAAGGTCTTATAATACACTTTATTATTATGATATTCTAGTAATTGTGCCTTGTTAAGGGTTTTTAGGAATATATCTCCCCTTTGAATCTCTTTATATATTCATAAATTACTTTGATTTATGAGAATTTTTTCATAATAAACTATGATTTTAAGATTTTATACCCTATTAACACTTAGAAAATCCCTAGAAACAACACAAAAAATGATGAGGGTCATTGTGTCCTCTTCATTTAATCAGATAAGTTTAGTCAATGTCATATCAAACAAAGGTTGATGTCTAATGGTAGTCATTAGTAAGGCATATAGAGTGGTCACTAACATTTGTTTATTTAGGCAAATTTATGGATTAATTTAAAACTCAAGTTATAATCTACTTTATTACATAAAAATATAACCTATTAATTATGAAAACAAACCCTCTTGCTGGATTACAAATACTTTGAATGGAAACACACTTGCTAGAATTTAAATTTCTTGGAAATAAACACACTTATAGTATATTTTTAAAAAATGTAAATTTATTGAATATAAACACATAGTCAATATATTTGATTTGAAATGGAAATGATATGGATATTAAATGATTTTAAATTATATTTATTTAGAATATACACATTAACACACAATCCTATAGGTGAGATACAAAACATAACACATTGCATAAAAAATTAAATGGAAATCTTTAAAACACTTAAAAAAATGAAATAAACATAAAAATACCAAACATAGAATCTGATTCCTTGGTTGTGGGATTTTGATTTCCCTTAGAATAGGATTGAAAAACTACTAGATTTTTGAAATCTTCATAAAATCAATTTCTCATTACCTCTTGAAACTTTTACAATGCTAGAAATGAAAAGTCACACTTAATCTTACTAATCTTATGTATGTCTTAATTATCTCTCTTACTATAATCTTAGTCAAAATGACATAGTTTATATATCAAAACATTCTATAATAGTTAATAAAAATAGACAACAACCTAACAAGATCAAAACTAACTAGGACCTTATTTATTACAAAATAAAAGAATAACAACTTGCTTTATACTTTCCAAAGAAACAAGTGAAAAGGCATTGTATTTTATTTCAAACATGATTCCAAGTTTTTTTTCAATTTAAAATACTTTTGTAGTTAGTATCCATTTGATCCTCATCTGATAGTAGTTCAAAACATAGTACTCAAGTCACTCATGAGAAAACTTCTATAAATACTCTGGGTAAAAATACAAATAATATTTTTGGAAAGTCTATTTATAGCTTCTATAATTATTCCCAAAAATAAATTTGACTAATTCGAAAATCATGTCCTTCAATGATAGTGTGTTCATATGATATGTATATACAAAAATGATGGCTTTCTATGTGAATGTTAGAACAAAGTAATTTTACCACGTAACAATAACTTATACATAATAACTAAGGTAAAAGACTCATTTTATAATTTTTATTAATAATGAGTTCTATTATTCACATGTAAATACACTTAAAAGGATGCCTTTTAGGGTAATAATGAGGTAATTACTTGGATATAATGAGCTATTTTACAATATATAATTAAAATAGACAACAACCTAACAAAATCAAAACTAACTAGGACTTTGTTTATTACAAAACAAAATAATAACAACTCACTTTCTACTTTCCAAAGAAATAAGTTAAAAGTCATTGGGTTTTATTTCAAACATAATTCCAAGTTTTTTTCAATTTAAAGTACTTTTATAGTTAGTATCTATTTTTTTCATCTAATAGTAGTTCAAAACATAGTACTTAAGTCACTCATGAGAAAACTTCTATAAATTCTTTGGGTAAAAATAGAAATACTATTTTTGGAAAGTCTATTTATAGCTTCTATAATTATTTCCAAAAATATATTAGACTAATTCCAAAATCATGTCCTTAAAATATAGCATGTTCATATGATATGTATATACAAAACTAATGGCTTTCCATGTAAATGTTAGAACAAAGTCATTTTACCAGGTAACAATAACTTATACGTAATAACCAAGGTAAAATACTCATTTTCTACTTTTTATTAGTAATGAGTTCTATTATACACATCTAAATACACTTAAAAAGAATAATTTTAGGGTAAGATTGAGCTAATTACTTGGATATAATGAGATATTTTACAATAGCTTATAAAAATAGACAACAACCTAACAAGATCAAAACTAACTAGGACTTTGTTTATTACAAAACAAAATAATAACAAATCACTTTCTACTTTCTAACGAAATAAGTGAAAAGGCATTGTATTTTATTTCAAACATTATTCCAAGTTTGTTTCAATTTAAAATAATTTTGTAGTTAGTATCCAATTGATCTTCATCTGATAGTAGTTCAAAACATATTACTTGAGTCACTCATGAGAAAACTTCTATAAATACTCTAGATAAAAATAGAAATACTATTTTTGGAAAGTCTATTTATAGATTATATAATTATTCCCAAAAATATATTAGAATAATTATAAAATCATGTCCTTAAATTATATATGTTCATATGATATGTATATACAAAAATGATGGATTTCCATGTGAATGTTAGAATAAAGTCATTTTACCAGGTAACAATAACTTATACATAATAACTAAGGTAAAATACTCATTTTATACTTTTTATTAGTAATGAGTTCTATTATACACATCTAAATACACTTAAAAGGAATCCTTTTAGGGTAAGAATAAGGTAATTACTTTGATATAAAGAGATATTTTATGGGCTCATTGACATATTTAAAAAATAAATAAGGTAATTTGGATGATTTTTCAATGTGTTTTTGAGAAGTTATATCTTTCATGCGTGGTTTAGAACACTACCCTTCTAACTAAATTTTTTATTTTTGAGTCTTTTAATGAGTGAATTCTTAATATATGGATTCATTATTCACAATAAAAGATGCAAACCTAAGTAGGTTATAATAAACTTCCTGATTTGGAAACCGAGATTCTAGCAATTTTATGTTTTCTAAGAAAATAAGTGTTAATAAAAAGGAGAGATATTTTTCCAAGGTTAATTTTATAGCCAAAAATCTCCTTATAATTTATCATATATATATATATATATATATATATATATATAATCTACTTAGCTTCCTTAACTAATGACTATCTAAAAATAAGGGTGCATCAATAAATTACCGATGAGTAATTGTACATGAGTGTAAATTCGATTTAATACCTTTAATTTTACCCATATTAAGATTTAAATAAAAACATTTTATAAGGCTTGAGACCTTATAATAAATATAAAGAACATAAATGATCTCTTTGTTATATTCCTCTTGATAAATAAAAATATCCTTCTAGATATCCATTGATCATCATAAAAAACATAGGATTAGAAGTACAAATATTAAACAACTTCTTTAATTTAATGTTAAATACCAATGTTTCTATAATATTGTCTATGAAGATAGATGAAGCATTGGCATATGCTTTATTCATATCATGTTTCATTAACTTACATTCTTGTTTTCCATTTTACAAATTATAAAGGAATTCATGCACAACAATGGTATCATCTTTAATCTACCTATTTTATATAAAACCCCCTTGATGTTGAGAGATAATGGAAGGTAGAAAAGGTTGAATTTGTATTTCCATGATTTTTATAAGGATCTTGTAAATAATATTACATAAGCTTATATGCCTAAAATATTTAAAGTATTTACCTCTTTAGTTTTTGGGATTAATACCAAGAAAGTATTATTAAAATATCTAATAATTTTACTATAGGTGATAAATTAGTTAGAAACATTTAAAATATCTTATTGAAGTATTTCTTAGAAATGTTGAAAAGAAATGGCAAGGAAGTCTATACTTAGAGCCTTATCACTACATGTAGAGAAAAATAAATCATGTGGGGAAAATCGATATTTAATATCTTTTTATTATTATTATAAATAAGAACATTAGGAATGGAATGAAAGATTTAATTTTGAATTTCATCATTGCCATTAACCATGCCATAGGGAATATTCTTAAAAAACAAGATGGCCTCTTCTGTAATATCTTCAAAATTTAAGTTTGAGTTGCCATACTCTTTGATAATTTTTATAATCCTATTATGAATTCTATGTTTGAGATATGTCAAAATTTTATTTTATTTATTGGCCTTGGTCAACCATAAAGCATTTTATTTTTATCTCTAAGAATTTTCTTATTTTGTTTATATAGAATGGTAATAACTTAACAAAAAAATATTTAAATAAATATTCATGATTCATACCATTAGTGTTGGAATTATTTTAATACATCATTTAACTCCTATGGAATCCTTTTATTTTTCTCAAATATATTCTCTAAATTATCTATCTTCCAAACTTTGAATTTAACTGTTACCTACTTCAATTTCATGACAAGTATATACATAGTTATACATTTGATTTATATTTTCAACCATTGTTTTATTTTTTCCTCTAGACTTGAGTGTTGAAGCCACATCAATTCAAATATAAAAAATATATTTTATTTCTCCACACATTTCAATATTTAGGAGGGGAGGATTATGATCAAACCAATTCCTTGTAAGAAAGAAAGACAACAATGTTATTTAGGATCCAATTAATATAAATTAGGAATCTATCAAGTTTGACCTAAATATGATTATCTCTTATTCTTCTATTATTCCAAGTTTAACCCACCCATTTAAAATAAATATTAGTGAGGCAAAAATCCACAATGAGAGGATCAAATATTCCATACTTTCAATGTATTCCTAACTTCTCCCTTTTGTTTCTGAGGGAGTGAGAGGGGTATTAAAATCACCCACCAACATCTAGTTAAAATAATTAAAAGATTTTCTAAGTCCTTTAAGCCCATTCCAAATGTCCTTTCTTATAGTATAATAATTCATATCATACACATTATAGAGAATATAAATAAATTAACATATTTATTAGTGAATAAGATAGTCGGGTGATGTCTACATTGTTATGAATTAGTCTTCACATGGGTGTGTTTCACATTAAATTGTTCATTATTTAAGGTACGTGGGAAAATAATTAGTGGAATAAATAAATCATAATATAAGTGATTATTACATGAATGATAATCACATTAGAATAGGAATTTGTGGGACTGTTGAGAGATATTAGGAGATAAATTATGTAAGATATGATATAATGTGAGAATATGGGAGATAAGAATATGATATTTGACACCCTAAATATAGGAGATCAATTATATCTATATATTTTACTTTATCTTGTTTTCTAAATGTTGAATTTGAATTAATTTATGTACTACACATTGGGGCTTCAACTCTTTATATATATGGGGTAAAAATTACATACATTAACCAAAGTATCCACTTCAGACACTAGAGGTTCCCAAGATGTATCCAAAACTTAAAAATCACCAACATAGTTGACTCCACAAAATGAAATTTTTTTCCCAAAAAAATTAATCTCAACTAAGATCTTTTTTGACATCTTACTTTCTTGAATAATAAGGAAACTAGATTTATGATTATTTCTAATATCTCTAATCTATGCTTATTATGAATATTCAATCCTCCAATTTTCCAAGAGATAATATTCATTTTAAAGGTTTGGAGAGGCCTTTAGGATCAATTAACTCCAATTTTATTTGATTCCCATTCACTACTTCTTTGGTGGTTTCTCTGTGTTAGATCTCCTTGTGATTTGGTCTTCCTCTTTTAGATTTTAAACCTATATTTGTTGTTTTTTTCCATGGCTTGTTAGTATTAAACAAGTTTAATTCAAATTTGAATTTAGACCTAATAAAAGGGTAACAATATGAATTTCAATAGAGATCTTGAGTGAGCAAGGGACCATCACATTAAAAAAAAATTTCTCATCATCAAAATTTGATATCTTTGAATGAGTATATTTTGGAATATCCTTAATACTATTTGAGTTAAACTCTATCAATGATAAATATGGTTTAAGTTTAATAACATGATTACATTTATAATGTATATCTCTTTCCTCCAAATTTTATGTTGACTTTTCTTTAGTATTTTCTTGTTTTCCATATTTAAAAAGGTCTACTTTTTGTGATTCAATATTTGATTCTTCCTCTTGTACTTTATATCCATGGATGGTATTCTCCTCTTCTGATTTATTATCCATCTATTTTTTATATGTCCATTAACTCATTCTGTAATGAATATGCCTATTGTACATAAAGATTTTATTCTTATTCATTTCTTTGATCTTTTGTAAGCTCAGTATCTTCTTTTCTAATCCATCTTATTTGTTCCTAATTCCTCATTGTACAAATATTATCCATATGTCCTTATTTATGTAAATTTTGGTAGAGAATTGATGAATGCTCATATTATATATCTTGAATCCATTCTCCATAATTTAATAAAATCTTAATATAGGTCGATAGGTCTTTTTCCACCCAAGAATAAACATAAAAAATGACATATATGAAACTTTTCCTTATATTAGAGACCAAATCGAAGGTGATGAGTTGTACAAAAAAAAATTATATCCCAAAAATTATTTATTCCTCATAGTAATTAAACATAATACCTATAAGTATAACCCAAATAGGGATAAAATTATTAGTTTCCTTATCTTAATCAAACCTAGGATTATATTGCCTTAAAAAAGGACTTACTTTCCCCAAAAACCATGGTCTTCCAACCAAAATTTTGATATAGTCTTCTTAATTGGAAAAATATATCAAAAATTATCCTTTGAAAATATTGATGTGTAATTTGGGTCTCCATTTCCTTGTATCTGAGCTTATGAAAATGTCAATACTCGACCTAACACCCATAAATTTTCCTATTAGTCGGTTATCCATCCTATAAGAAGATTTGTCCACAATCTAGTCAGAGATTTTCAAATGGAAAACCCTCTTATCATTGATTACATAAAAATTTAGATATTTTGGAGTGACTTGGTTAACCCTTCCTGAGACTCTGTGTGCCCACATTTTTGGAAACAAATTTAAATTGGTATTCCCATAAAATATCTTTGTTCCCAATACCTTTTTGAAAATTTCAAAGGAACTTGAACTGTGAGGCCCCACCCTAATTTGTTTTTATAATTAAAATTATTTTATTGATATATTTGTTAAACATTTTTGCTAAATAATCCTTCCTATTAAATTCCATCACCATCCCCTTTTCTTACTGAAAGCTCATTTTTAAAAATACAATAAATTATAGTATTAAAAGTGTGTAAATTTTTGTTCTTATAGTCTATTTTTTTTCCAATTAAATTTATCATGGCCTTTAATAATCTCTAAATGGATCTTATTCCATGTGTTTTGGTAGTGTGTAACTTTATTTTTGGTCAGGTGCGATTAGTATGAGTGAATAACAATATATGGGTCATCTCAATACATTATTGCTATCAGTATTTGCATATGAATTTAGTTATGTTTCATGATATATGTAATAATAAATAAATTGTGTTTTATGGTAATATGTGATATACATACATGGTTTTTGGGGTGGAAATTTAGGTCATGACACTCCATATTAAATCATAGTTTCAACACTAACATATCTTGGAATATCTATCTTTTGTACCTCTATGTGTAGGTTGGGTTTGTGTTTAAAATGTTCATTATACTTGTTTGGTCAATGAAAAACCATGTCACAAACTTTATGATACCTCATGAATAGTCCTAAAATTTTATTAATTTCACAATTTGTTTATCTATGATTTCCCCCTTGTTTCAATGCCAATTTTTCATCTTGTGCAAACCTTTGGCATCCATTAATGAGTCTTGACAAATATTTTTGTTTTAAAATTATTTTTAATTGATTTATTGGATTATTATCCACATTATATATGATAAGATAGTTTTGGTGTGTTATATGTGAGATATTATTTCTATTGTCATGTTGAGATGATTTTAGTACTGTGATGTTGAAGTGGTTGGGTTAGTGAGGTGTTTGAGGAGGTTGGTGGTATGGCGATGGGTTTTGTAATCTTACATTTGGGAAGGTAATGAAAGTTTTGGGTGGTATGAAGGTGTTTATTAATCTTGGTTATTCAATGTTTTACCTTTTGCCTCCCCTTTAGTGGGTTTTTTAAGCCACATAGTGCATGTAATGCTCTAACAAGATTATGAATATTCCATGTGATGTAAATTGTAACTTATTATTTGATTTCATAATGATTTTTGATATTTTTAGAACTATTGTTTCTATGATTTTTTATATTTGGATATATCTAATATTCTTATCTATGTTTCCATTTGATTTATTTAATGGATTTAAAAAAAAATAGTTTGTTTTGGTTACCTCCAATTTGAAATTGATGATCTCTATTACCAAATTTGAGAACTTTTCAACTTATTTTTAATTTAACTATAATTGGGTTTATTATTTATCCATATTATAGATTGCAGTCACTTATTAGGTTTTATAAGTTTTTAGTTGATTAAGAATACTAGTTCTTATGTGTTCATGTTTTGAAGGTTTGTCATTATTTGGGTACCCTATCATGGACTTTCCTTTCATGAAATTATGAGAGAGTATTAGGTGAGGATTATCTAATAGTTATAACATGTGTAATAATCTTAATGGGATATATATGGGATTTTTATGGGTAGGTCATTATCAATTCCCCCATGTTCTTCATTTTATAACATAGGGTATTAATTTTATCGTACATTCAATGTGAAAAGGATAGAGATATTGTGATGGTGGATTTATAATGTGATTGGTGGAGTATTATTGGATAGATGGTGGTTTTATGAAGGTTAGATATGGGTTATGTGTTGATATTGGATGGTTGGTTTTAGCAATCCTATAGCCATGGTGTTGGAACCCATGGGGTCTTATTATTATTATCTTTAAAACGTTCCTCTAAGTATTTATTTTAAGGGAAATATTATTACACCCTTAGTTAGGGTGAGATCCATGGGCCCCTAATTAAATTTAGCTTCTAGAGCCCCAAAAATTTAGTGATGCATTATTTCACTTTAAGGTGAGCTAGTTAGGCCCTTGGTAAGGGTTCTTTTATGGACCTTAGCTAAGATTTTCATGTCAAACCATTAAAATCTTGTGTTTAATTATTTGGTGTAAGCCTCATAGTATATGATGTGGTTCTTTAAATATGGTGTTGATCTCATCTTTCTCATTCATACTCTATTGTATATTTTTATTATGTTGGACCATATCATGAAGTGAAATTTTGGCTTGTTATCTAGAATCTCCCTAGCGTTTCTTAGTTGTTTTAGACACCCAAATTTAGAACAAAACTATTATTCCCAATTTACCTTATTTAGAAAATTTATACATTTTAACCCAATTCTAAGATGTTCCCAACCCCAGATATGTCTATATTTTGTTTTTAGATCTTAAAATAACCTTGAAATTATCCAACAATTATTCATTGATATGTTTGGACTATATCTTATCCATTATCCAACCTTGCATGAAAATCAAAGCTTGACTTATCTCCTAGACAAAATTGTATAGGATCATCCTATACAAACCTAAACCCATGCAAGTTTTTCTCTTTTAGATTTATGAGTTTGTCTCTTTATTATCATTGGTCATGAGTCTAAACCCTTTCCAATTTTGGTTTTTGAAATGCCATGACCCTAAGTAACTTGTATTTAATTCATTTTTGCCGATATAGTCTAGCTTTAAACTATTTAAGAGATATTTTATCATTATACAATGGTATTATAATTTAGTGATCTACATTGATATATATTTTTTATAATTACTAAGACAATTTTGTTATTGAATTTATTATACATAGATGTTCAAATGTTGTTGATAGTCTATTTATTGACTATAGGGATAAGTATTTAAGCTAGGCTGTGTTCAAACTTGAGTGATATGGAAACATGGAGAAAAAATGGATAAATGAAATAGTGAATTTAAACGTAAAGTTGAGTTTATTAGTATTAATGATTTACTCACTATGTTTTTATTAATTTACTATTGTGTTTTATCATTTTATGATCAATTTCATTAATAGTTGATTTGAGTCAATTTTTATGTTTGTGAAAATATCTTTTTATTTTATGTGAGATGTTTTAATTGATCATCATTGTTGAGTCATAAGTATTTGATGACTATTGTCTTCTTATTGATTTTACCATTTTCCATCTTTTTGGTGTTTTATGTTTTGTGTAATCCTTGCTTATCGACTTCAATAGTCTAGTTGGTCATGTAACTGATCATGTTAATAATTATTTTGATCTTTGTCATCTTTATTTACTTCTTATGAAATATTTTACATCCTCTATTTTTCTCATCTATCTTAAAGATGTAACTTAATGTTTTAAAAACAACTTTATATGGTTGTAGACTAGATTTAAGGATTTTTAAATTGTGATTACTTTGATCTTAAGCACCAAGGTTTTAATGGTGCTTAAAGGACCTTGATTTTCTTATTGTTTTAATACATAATTGTCTTAGGGGAAATTTGGTTAGGTTTCTCACCCACATGGGGTCATAGTAATTATAATAGTGTGTTTTGTTTGAAACCAATGACTTAGGGGTCATGGAATTGGATTGAATTACCATGAAGGAGGGTTGAGATGCTTTATTTGATTTTCAGGTTTTGTTGCATTCATTTTTGAACTTAGTATTGGAGGGTTTGTAACATTTTGGAAAATCTACCAAAATTTTTGGCATTGCAACCAAGGAGAATGTGAGGCAATATTGCATGAGGATTTTTGGGGACTAGAATTACATTTGGATTAATTAATCATTATGGTCATTAAAGAGTTGTGGAGATTTATCTGTAATTTGTTTTTGTATTTATTATTTGACTAGTTTGTGTGAATGCATACAAGATGTTAAGTTTGGAGGTTGGAAGAGTAGAAAAACCCACAGTAGTCGACCTCCATCAACTAGGCAAGTGATGTACTTAAAATTATATGTTGTTATAGAAATTAATTTGAATTCAAAAAAGTTAGGGCTTTGGCCAAAAATATTTGCATTGGTTTGATTCTGGGTAAAACTCTAACTTGGGCCATGAAGTTGGGTCTTTGTTGTGTTTTTTTGGCACATGATAGCCATGAACAACTTGACCATAACTTGATTAAGATTTTATAAAAATTGTTTTGGTTGGTTAAATACATATATTTATGACTGTTTAGTCACCACATTTTTTATTGTGAAGAATGAGTATTGTTTAAAAAGAGAACTAGTATTATTTTTGAGGTTTCATTTCAGTTTAAATGATTATGTAATCACTATGTTATGTTTTTTTAGAGTAATTAAAGAACCATTTTGGATATAGCTCGATTCAATAGACTAAGTTTGATATTTATTTTTGTTATTTTATAAAATTATATTTGGGTTTTCTTTAGTGACTGTGCATGACTTATTATCAAGTTGAAAATTTGATTGAATTATTAAAAATCCATTATGACCTTACTTATGTGATTGTGTGGTTGTTTATTGAATTAGTTTCATTTTATTATTTGGGCTATGGTTTATTATAAAAACCCATTGTGACTTTATGTTGATTCTTTTATTTTTTTGTGGCTCAAATTTATTTTATTAAGCTAATAGAAGCCATACAAATTGGCTATGTTAAATATGAACCAGGGGTTTGATTTGGTTTATTATTTTGTAAACCATAACTTGGTATAGTCAGGGTTAAGGAAACAAAGTTAAATGAAAATATAAACTAAAAATCATGTTAGTTTTTTTGAACTATAGCCAAATATGGGGAAAAGGACTATAATAGATTGAAATGATTGCAGGGGTTTTGGGAATAATATATTATTATTTCCATTTTATTTATTTGAATACTTGATTGAATTTTTTATGAATATTTATGTTATGATTAGTTGACATGGGTTTATGAAATCATGTTGAATTATTATATTAATTCTAAAAGTGATAATTGGAATTGTTATAATTCATCATTACATTAGCTTATTTTGGGGTAACTAATTTTATTATTATTTTTAATTATTCTAATTTTTTAAATGATTAAAATTGAAATTTTAAGTTATAATTGGATACACATAATATTTTAAAACTTTTATTGATTACTAACACTTTGTATCTTGAAAGAACCTATCAAGTCTTAATTTCTCTGAGTGTATGCCTTAACGGGTGCACCGAGAAAGGGGTGGGAAGAACATCATTGCTTTGTAAGATTATTGTCCATTTACCACTTTCCATCTACACACTTGTCTCCTAAAAAACATTTAATCTAAGCTTATTAATCTCATTCCTACCTATTCTAGTCTTTTCCTCCTTCCATTCCTCCTTTTCTTGCCTTAAAATCCTTTTTTAGTATTGGTTATACTGGGTCAACTAGGTCAACCCAGTACAATTTAGGGGTATTCTTTACTTTCTTGGTTTTTTAGCCTTTAGACCGACCTAGCACAAACTTAGTAAATTATCCTCAAAAACATAGTGGGTTGACTGGGTAGACCCTGTACAACTGATATTCTTAGAGGGATTTAGGGAAAGATTTTATTAGTGTAGGTTTTTATTTTTCCCTATTTTTTTATTAAGAAAATTGTATTTCTTGTGCTTACATGGAGTTTTGTTACATTTGTGGGATAGGCTAGCTTATGTGGAAATGTGTGTCATAGATGTGTCATAGGTGTCATAAGAATGTCATAATTAACTCCCTTGATGGGAGTTACTTCTCTATTCTTAGTACCTTGTCACCACCTTTCATGGAGGAGTTACAGTCTATTCTTGGGGTGCCTTGGCCACCTTTTGTGGAGGTGTTACTTATGTGCTCTCCTATGTGTATTCTTCAATTTGGCCATCTAATGTTAATCAGTTTGGTTTTCTCCATTTTGTCTTGTGCAATTTATCTTCTTGTGTAATTTTCAAATTGCTTTATCATTTATGTGGTGTGCACTTGCTTTATCTCATGTGATCACGTCTCCATTGCATTCACATTATCCAAATTTTGGAAACAACTCTGATATGGTATCAGAGATAGGTTATACACCTTCTCACATTTTGCACCAAATTCTTCTCTAATAGCATTGCTGACTCATTCAGATAAAGTTAGCAAATTGTGGCATGAGCGGTTTGGCCACCTTAACTATCGCTACCTTGAGCAACTTTGTAAAAATGACATGGTCATTGGCTTTCCTCATGTCTAATTCTCAAAAGGACTTTGTGAGGGGTGCTCCCTTTGGAAGCATCCCAAAGAAAAATTTGACAAAGGCAAAGCTTGGAGTGCTTCACAACCTTTGGAGTTAGTCCACAGTGATGTATCAGGACCCTTTCCCAAACCATCTTTCACAAGGGCCAAGTACATCCTCACTTTCATTGATGATTTCTCTAGGTACACTTGGATATATTTTCTCAAACAAAAGTCTGAAGTGTTTGAAAATTTTCTAAACTTCAAGGATCTTGTTGAGAAATAGAGTGAGAAATCCATCAAGGTTTTTTGAATTGATAATGGAGGGGAGTATGTTAGCAATAGGTTTGAGCAATTTTGCACCATAGAGAGGATTGATTTGCAGTGCATAGTCACTTACAGTCCTTCAAAAAATGGGGTTGTAGAATGTAAAAATAGGTTATTGAAAGAGATGGGTAGCTGTATGATTCACTCCAAATCCTTAGCACCATAGTATTGGGCTGAAGCCATCAATTGTGCTTGCTACATTCAAAATAGGGTTCCTCACAAAGCTTTGAAAGGGATAACACCCTTTGAATCTTGGAATAAAAGGAAACCTAATCTCGAGCACCTTAGGGTTTTTAGATCCCTAGCCATGACCTACATTCGGAAGAAGAAATACAAAGCTATGGAACATTAGTCCAAGCCTTGCATCTTTGTAGGATATCCAGATGGTATTAAGGGGTATCACCTTCTAGATCCAGTCACTCATGAGTTGTTCATCAAGAGAAGTGTCAATTTTTAGTAGAGACCTAGAGACTCAACACTTGACACTTCTTCTCCCTCATCAGATCTACTTCTTCATGATGAATCCTAATCAAATTCAGATTAGCCACAATAGGTCCTTGAGCTAGAGACATATTCTTCTTCTTTGAGTTTAGACAGTGAGGATAGTGATGTAGTGTCATCCACCTCTAGTCAGTCAGAGGATGAGGAGTTAGCACCTGACTCACCCACTTTTGGGCCACTTTGGGCTAGATAGACACTTGAGAGTGCTGGCACTTGGGCAGGAGATCTTGCAGATGACAAACATACTAGGGGGATTTTTAGAGAGATTTACATGCCTTCTTTGCTTTAGTTTTGGATCCATAGACTTTTTGAGAGGCATCAAGGGTACCTGAGTGGGCTAGTGCTATGGAGGAAGAATATTCTTAATCAAAAATCACACTTGGGATTTGACTTCACTTCCTAAGGGAAGAAAGATGGTTTGATGTAAGTGGATATATCAAACCAAGTTTGTGGTAGATGGGTCAGTTGATAAATATAAGGTGTGATTGGTGGCCAAGGGTTTCTCATAGGTGGCAAGCATTGACTACTCAGGGACCTTTGCACTTGTTGCAAAGATGACTTCTATCTGACTCACCTTGGCTATTATCGCAACACATGGTTGGGATGTGCATTAGATGGATGTGAAGAGTGCCTTTCTTCATGGAGACATAGAGGAGGAGATCTACATGGAGTAGCTACCAAGATTTGTTTAGGATTTTTCCTTAGTATGTAGACTTAAGAAATCTATCTATGGCCTCAAATAGGCCCGTTTGGCTTGGTATGCCAAGATGGATTCCTTCCTTCTCACAATGGGTTTCACTAGGTGCCATTCTAATCCTAATGTCTACTTCTTGTAGCAGGATGATTTGCTCCTAATTTTGGTTCTATATGTTGATGACCTTTTGATCACCAAGATTTCTTTATCGGCTATTGTAGTGGTGAAGGCATCTCTCCAAGATAGATTTGACATGACAGACTTGGGTTTGTTGCACTACTTCCTTGGCATCGAGATCTCACAGTCAGATTTAGGGATTTCTCTTACACAACCTAAGTATGCTCTTGACTTATTGGCTCAGTTTCACATGGCTGATTACAAGCCATCTCTAACTCCCTTTCTATCAGGAGTCAAGCTTGAGGCTGATTGTTCTTCACCATTGGTTAATGCCACTCGGTATCACCAACTTGCTGGTAGTCTCATCTACTTGACTCACACTAGGCCCGACATATCATATACAGTGGGACTTGTCTCCAGATTTATGTAGGAACCTCATGAGCTACATTGGAAAGTAGTTAAGAGGATCTTGCATTACATACAAGGTTCAAAGAGATATGGGATTCATTATAGATTTGGCATAGAGGTTGACTTGGTTGGATATATAGATTCAGACTGGGCTAGCAATTCACAGACTCACAAGTCCACTTTTGGTTACAGTTTCTCTCTAGGTTCTGGTCCTATCAGTTGGTCTAACAAGAAGCAAAATGCTATTGCTATATCATCCACAGAGGTAGAGTACAGGGGAGTTATTAATGTAGATACTAAGGCTATTTGGCTTTAGGGGATTCTTTCTGAGTTTGGCATTCCTATTAGGTAGCCTACCATCATTTATTGTGACAACTAAAGTACAATTCAGATTTGTAAGAATCTAGTTTAACACCAGTAGACTTTTGGAAATATTGTCATTGATGTCAAAGGTTTATCATTATTGGTAATAAAGGCCCCATTGCATTTAAAATTGTTTATCTTGGCTAATGTGAGTTAATATTTATTTAATATTAATGAATATATTTTTGGTTGCATATGAGACAAAAAAGGGCCCATGGAGAAGTTGAAGAGCCATGTGGTAAAGACAAAAGAAGGATGGGATGCATTTTCCCATGAAGAGTCATTTTGGGGAATACCAAGAGTCACCAAGTGAAGACAAAAGAGTAAGGGAAAATCTCTCATGAAGTGACACTTTGAGGAATATGAAAAGTCACCAAAGATAAGGACAAAAGTGGAAAGGACATTTTTGGTCAGGAAGGGTCACCACATGACTTTTCAAAGGCTTGAATATGAAGGGTCATCCAAGAGTGGCACCATTTTCCATGATGATTGAAAGGTCACAAAGGGGGAAGGCCAAAGGTCATTTGGAAAGCTATAAATAAAGGCTTGAGTAGCCATTTGTAATATGGAAGTGAGAGGTTGATTTGATATTGTAATATCTAGCTTAGAAGAGCAATTGTGAGAGATGAATATGATTTGTATTTGTTATATCTAGCTTAGAAGAGAAAAGGTGAGAGAGAGGAAGGAGATGTATTGATATATCATTTGTTGAGATAGCAACATTGAGTGATAGGACCTAGGCTCACAAAGCTCTGACACCAATTGTCAGGATTAAGAGCACAATTGATTACTTTGTATAAGCAACTAAACACAAAATTTAATCAGAATAATAAGTAACTAAAAATCAGAAACAACACAGAATATGAGAGACAATACACAATTATATTCAACTCATCTAGAAGTAAATACAATGAAGAGATCACACTCTTCCCACACCTCTTGGGTGTACTAGTAATCTTCCCTCAAGAGTTCTCTCTCTCAATTACAAACACAATCAACTCAATAACTAAGTTGGTGTTTCAACTAGTCAGTAACAATACTGCCAGTACCACTGAGTACACACACATACTCCAAGTATGAGTACACCACGTACTCTAAGTAGATCTCACCTGATCTTGCACACCTGCAGATCAACTTGGTTTTGCACACTTGCAAACTTAGATCTTACTTACCATGTAGATCTCACCTGATCTTGCTATACCACAGATCAACTTGGCCTTGCACACCTACCGACCTAGATCTTACACACCTAGAAGAACCCTTGTCCTTGCCTCACCAAGCCCTTATGATTCTCCCTTAGATAGAACCTTTCTGATTTTGCACTTTACAATACAGCCCCATGAGTCTATTATATAGATCCCATGCAAACAATAATTAGACTTCTAATTACAATAATTAGAAATGTAGCTCGAAGACTAAAATTAGTCTTTACATATAAACAATTAGTTCATTAAACAAACTATTCATGTAACTAATAGTTCTAGAACCACATAGGTGACCGACATCGGTCCCTATCTTTCTGGAGATGATCAACATCAGCTGATCCATGACCAATGTCGGTGGCTTCTTGTCTACCTCTGACCGATGTCAATTGGCCTGACCGACACTGATTACTATGACACTTAGCACCTCCTCCATATTTGCATTAGTGAAGCTTTTAGCTCCACAACCTAACAATCTCCCACTTGGAGATAAACAACTACACCTATACATGTACCTATACCTATACATCATCTAATTTGTTTCCTAGCTTGTATCCCTCTTTAAGTTCAATCTTGAAGACCAACCACCACACATCTTGTGGTGCTACACCTGTCATCCAAGTCCCCTACCACATCCGAATCTACATACCCATGTAGAGAAGTCCCTGACCTTGCATCACATGTATACCTACTGCCAATCCCTCTCAGATACCTGAGAATCCACTGAACTACTTTCCAGTGCTTCTTTCTCAAATTGGCCACATACTTGCTGACAACACCCACTGCTTGCGCAACATCAGGTCTAGTACATACCATGCACTTAACCTCATCATGTGAATTGGGACACTATTCTGTGAACTGTCCATCCATAGGTGTGCTAACTGGTTCTACATCCTGCACTACCTTATTCACACAATCATTTAGAGACAAAATCAACCTGTGTTCTTCCTTGTCTCTATAAATACTCATGCCAAGGATTTTTGCCCCTCCTAAATCCTTCCTAGCACACCTCTGAACTAATTTTACCCTTAGCTCAGCAAATCCCTGCATGTATGAACCTGCAACAAGCATATCATCCACATACAGTTATAAGATAATGTCACAACCATTATCCAATCTAGTAAAATAAACATAGTGATTACATTGACATTAACTAAAGCCATGCTTTTTCATACACCTATCAAACCTGTACCACTATCCTAAAGCTTGCTCAAGACCATATACCCTAGCCTTCTATCTCACATGTCCATTCTCTCCTTTCTTTAACCTAGGAATCCATTCATCTTTCAGTGATTTCATTCTAGCTGGAAAATCTACCAAATCTCCCATTTGGTTCTCATCCAAGTAATCAAAATCTTCATTCATGCCATGCTCCCACTATTTCTTGGATTCTACTTGTAGTGCTTCTTTAAAACTTCTTGGTTCTTGACCATCAATGAGCAACAAATTCAGGTAGTATAAAGAAGATGAATAATGAATTTGAGGCTTACTTACACTTTTAGTCCTCTTTATGGGTGTTTGAGACTCCTTGACAGCTTGTTGTTTGCCTAAAATCCATTTTTTGGTCAACCCTAGTTTGCACCCGATCGATGTTGATTCCACCTGATCACCGATGCCAGTTCCCTGACTAACGTCAATGTCCACCTACCCAACACCACCGACTCTGGTTTGCACATGACTGATGTCAGTACCTACCTATTTGATGTCAGTTCCACCTGACTGATGTTGGTAACTATGTTTTCCTGTGAGTGATGACTTTTTACTTTTGAGCTTACCTTGGATCAAAACCCTATCCAAACTGCCCTACTCAGAATTATTCAGCCCTTGTGACTAATCTCTATCCATCATCTCCTCCATGAAAACCAAGGCTTTCCAGTTCTTAAGTTTGTCAAAGACATCTGACTTCCTCTTAAGAACATGCATCCCCTTCTCACTCATGTGACCAAGCCTACAAAGCCACATCTTTGCAACAGAAGGAGAATTAGTAATACAAGTAGATAGATAAAGAATACCTACTTTCTTACCACATACTAATTCAAGTGCATCTACTATGAGAGTTACTGTGCATCTCTCATCACCCAACTTTCCTATAGAAATTAGACTCCTCTTCAGGATTGGGACCTACATGACATCCTTCAACAACCATGTGTTTCCCATCTGCAATTTTAGCCGCACTTCCCCTTTGCGAACAATTTGACAAGGCTCACCAACCCCGAAATAAATCTTTCCAAAGTCTCCTTGGACATAATCATGGAAAAACAATCTATTTGGGGCTGCATGGAAAGAGGCAACATAATCTATAATCCAAGATTCTACTTTATCCAAGGAACATACAAGAGCATCCTGTGCAACAACACCTGCAACATCTGCTTCTTCATTTCCTTCATGCTGATCTTCTACCAACCAACAATCTTTCTTTACCTACTCTTTCTTTCCATAATTCAGTAATTGAGAATTCTTGCTATTGTGTTCCTCCATTCTTAGTGTACTTTCTTCTACCATTACTATACTCCCACTCAATCAAAAACCCTTGAGAGTGACCTGTAATCAAACACTAACCTGCTCTGAACCAGGCTCTAATGAACCTATAACCCCACTCTGATACCACTTTGATAGTGGTATCACTTGGTGATCCTAGCTCTGATACCACTTGATAGTGGTATGAACCAGCAACCTAGCTCTGATACCACTTGATAGGACTTAGGCTCACAAAGCTCTGACAACAATTGTCAGGATTAAGAGCACAATTGATTACCTTATATAAGCAACTAAACATAGAATTTAACTAGAATAATAAGTAACTAAAAATTAGAAATACCACAAAATATGAGAGA
Source organism: Torreya grandis (assembly GCA_037957365.1). Lineage (NCBI taxonomy): Eukaryota > Viridiplantae > Streptophyta > Pinopsida > Cupressales > Taxaceae > Torreya > Torreya grandis. The sequence continues at coordinate 39,022 of JARHVA010004867.1, read as the reverse complement.
CAATACACAATTGTACTCAACTCATCCAGAAGGAAATACAATGAAGAGATCACACTCTTCCCACACCTCTTGGGCATACCAGCAATCTTCCCTCAAGAGTTCTCTCTCTCAATTACAAACACAATCAACTCAATAACTGAGTTGGTGTTTCAACTAGTCAGTAACAATACTACCAATACCATCGAGTACACACACATACTCCAAGTATGAGTACACCATGTACTCCAAGTAGATCTCACCTGATCTTGCACACCTATAGATCAGCCTAGTTTTGCACACCTACAAACCTAGATCTTACTTATAATGTAGATCTCACCTGATCTTGTTATACCATAGATCAACCTGGCCTTGCACACTTACTGACCTAGATCTTACATACCTAGAAGAACCCTTATCCTTGCCTCACCAAGCCCTTATGATTCTCCCTTGGATAGAACCCTTCTGATTCTACACTTTACAATACAGCCCCATGAGTTTATTATATAGATCCCATGCAAATAATAATTAGACTTATAATTACAATAATTAAAAATGTAGCTCCAAGACTAAAATTAGTCTTTACATGCAAATAAATGGTTCATTAAACAAATTATTTGTGTAACTAACAGTTCTGAAACTGCACAAGCAACTGATATCGGTCCCTGTCTGTCTGGAGATGACTGACGTCGACCGATCCATGATCGATGTCAATGGCTTCCTTTCTACCTTTGACCGACATCGGTTGGCCTGACTGACGCCAATTACTATGACACTCAGCACCTCTTCCATGTTTGCATCAGTGAAGCTTTTAGCTCCACAACCTAACATTGAGAGATAGGTGTGTGGTATAAACAAAAGGGGATTGGTGCTCTTATGGGTTGGTGCTCATGAATTGTTGCTAGGTTGGTGCTCGACAAAGGGGTTTAAAGCTCCTATGGGTTGGTGCTCATGAATTATAGCTGAGGTTTTTACTTGGCAAAGGGGTATGGTGCTCTTGTGGGTTTGTTCTCACAAATATATTTGAGATTGATTATTCGTGGTTTTTCCCACATTGGGTTTCCACGTTATATCTGGTATCTCTCTCTCTTGTGTGATGTTTATTTTTTAAGTTTTATTGCATATCTTGAATGTTTGATTAAATGAAATTTGATAAAGGGAAATTTTTATAAGATATATAATATACTGATTCACCCCCACCTCTCAGTATATTCTGTGCTTAACAATTGGTATCAAAGCAGGTTTCCTCAGAAAGAGTTTAACAGCTTAAAGGTAGATCAAAGGAAAAACACAGATGGCCAAGCAGCTAAAGAAGGAGAATCAAGAATTGAAATTTGTGGTTGAAGCTCTTCAGGAATATGTGTGTATCTTGGATTCTAAGTTGGCTATAGAAGTAAAAGAAAATAAGATATTTATTTAAGATCTTAAGAATCAATTAGAGATTACAACTTCAATTTTAACATCAAAAGAAGAAGAGTGCAATCAATTGAAGGTTGAGTTAGATTACAAATTCAATTGAAGGTTGAGTGTAATCAAGTAATAGAAACCTGGTCACCATTATCAGGAAGTTGGTGGACGACAATCAGAGAACATGGCACAAAGCTTTGTATGATGCTTTATGGGCCTACAGGATAACACCCAAAAGAACTATAGGTATGTCACCTTTCCAACTCTTATATGGACAAAACACAGAAATTCTCATCACCCTTGAACTACCAGCACTCAGATTAACCAGAGCAATCGAAGACTCAACCTTCAAAAGCTCAGTTGACAAGCGGATCATGTGTCTGACTGAGCTGAACGAATAATGAGTTATGGTGGTGGATCGGATCAAGGAACATTAGGACCGGATGAAAGCACTTTTTGATAAAAAAGCTAAAGCGCATGAGTTCCAAGTCGGAGATCAAGTCTTGTTATGGGACAAGCGACATGAGCCAAAAGGGATGCATGGCAAATTTGACTCCCTATAGAGGGGTCTGTTCACCATTCGGCAGCTCTGTGGCGAGGCCAACTTTTTGCTAGAATATAAAGATGGAACACCATTTACACTACCTCACAATGGGCAACATCTAAAGCTTTTCAACCCTTAAAGCTCAGATGAGTCCATTTATTAAATATGTATAGTTCTTATGTTTTGTCTATTTTTCTTTCTCATTTTTGCTCGACTCCGTAGCCCAATGGCTTGGATGAAGGCACTTGGAGACTGGATTCTACTTCCGCTAACCATTTTGATTATGCAAAAGTTCCCCAACAAGAGCCAGCTATTGTTTCCAAAACTAGCTTAGCTCATTTTGGAAGTAACCCCCTACAAAACTTGTCCATTTCATCTTTTGTTTCTCTAAGTTCATTTTTCGATATGAATTCTATAATTCATTTTCGTCTTGGTCGGATTGGGGAGTGGTTACTATCCCGTCGAGGCCAAGTTTTTCCTTCCCCTTTTCCTTTTTTCTTTTCCTTTTGGAGTTGGTCTCTTTTTGTCTTTTCCTACAAGGGTGGCAAATTTCGCCGCCCTTGCCTTTCCCTTATTTTTGTGCAAGGGTGGCGAATTTCGCTGCCCCTACATTTTTCCTGCAAGGGCGGCGAATTTTGCCACCCTTGCAAATTTCTTGCAAGGGCGGCGAATTTTGCTGCCCCTACAAATTTCCTACAAAAACAGCAATTTTTGTCACCCCTGCAAAAGAGACTGACTACATGCAAGGGCAGTGATTTTTGCCACTTTTACACGTCTCAATTTCTGCATAAGGCATTAATGGCCACGCACGACAGGTTGTTGGGGTGAGTTTTTCACCCTATATATTCCAATTTGAGCCTCTTTCTTCTCACTGCTTCCTCTCCTCCTCCTACCTCTTGCACCTGAGCACCCCAAGAGACATTTCGATGCACCAGCTCGTGGATCTGACTTCGTGGCACGCACGTTTTCTAGGTAGGGTTTGTTTTTAGGTTTGTTTTTTTTGTTCTTCTTTTCTAGCTTAGTTTTTATTTGTTTTTACTTCTTTTCCCTCCCCCTGCCCGTAGTTTTTTCTACCGCGACCTTGTATGCACGACATTTTTGCCACCCATGACCTTTTTATCTTCTATGCAAAGGCGGTGATTTTTGCCGCCCTTCCATGCAACCTTTGCCAAGTATGAGGGCAGCGATTTTCGCCACCTCTACTCTTTTTTTTGTCTGCATCCTCCTTGCAAGGGCGACAATTTTCACCACCCCTGCATCTTCCTTGCAAGGGCAGTGATTTTTTCCACCCCTGCATCCTCTTTGCAAGGGCGGCGATTTTTGCCGCCCCTACATCCTTTCCTGTCAGGGTGGTGAATTTTGCCGCCCCTGCATATTTCTTACATTTTTCAACTAACTCCTAGAATTTTTTTTGGGTTGTCCCTTTCACACTTTTTCTTCTTCATACTTCACTCCTTTGCTTGACTTGGCCTATTTAAGTGACCTCTAGTAACCCATGTCACTTAAATTGTGCTCTCCCTCTCTCACTCACTCTCCTTTCGTCTATGGTTGCAGTACCTTCAGCAAGTTCTTGTACACCTGCTCCCGTCCAATCAAGATCATCCCTTATGATGGAAGCATCTCCCTCAAAAGTGAAGATGATGAAATACAAGGATCAGGGCATCTTTCTACTTACATTAGTCACCTTGAATGTCGACGACATTCGAGATACTGAGATCGGCCACGTGGACATGGCTAAATTTCTAGGGTGAACCAAGGCAACAAATCCCAACACTGAGATAAAATGGATTGTTGAGAGCAACATCCACCTGGTGGCCGCCTTCCCAGTAGCAGCACATCATGCAAAGTTCATCCTCTAGTGTGCATGCTTTTACAACAAAGAGACCAGATCGGTCTCAGATGCCAGTGGTGGCATGATAATTCGATTAGACCCTGATTTTATCGACAAAGTTTTTCTGTGTCTGCCAGCCATCGAAGTAACCCAAATCGACTTCAAAAACATGCAAAAAGAGTACGACAAAGACCCCAAAAGGGAAAAGAAGGTCATGAACTATAAATGGCTCAAAACCCCAAGGACCAGTCTATTTAGATGGCCAAAAAGCTTCTCCAAAAGTGATTTTATCGAAGAAGTTGGTGACTTAATCACCCTCCTCAACAGAGTACGGGGCCTCCCATCCTCTTCACAATTTCATGAATGGATGTATCTATTCATTAAGATCATCCTTCAAGGCAAACAAACCATCTTTTGGGGGGAGCAAATCAACAACACTATCCATGAACAACTGACCAAGGTACAAACCTCCTTCAAATTCTACATGACCTCGTACCTGGTCTATATAGCTACTGCAATGTGATCTTTCCCGGGTTTGACAATAGAGAGAGATAGAAAGACCACCCCAATCTACTCATACTATCCTTAGCTGAGGCTTCAAGGGTCAACACATCATTTTAGGTGAGTAAATGATGCATTCTTCACCATATTCTTGTGTCTCTTCGACCCTCAGCTGGAGCAGAAGAGAATATCAGACGAGGCCTGGACGGTGGTGAATGGTTACGGCTACATGTTCCTCCAGTTCTCTACATTTGGCTATCTTTAGGTAGGTTTCTACCAAGGGTACCTGTATATGCTCCCTAGATTCCCTTCAGACAGGTTAGTTCTAATAGAGCTTTGCCGACAACTGGCTGTCGTACACACAAAACAGATGGAATTTAAGAGACCTGGCTTCAAGTTTCCTATCCAGATTGGCAAGTTCTCAGTTGCTACATCAACTAAAGCCAAAATTATGGAAATAGAAATGCAAATGGTTAGCATCAAACCATTCAAAAGATGGGAGAAATTTGACTACAAAGGAGTCAGAGAGACGATCCGAAGGAAAACCCAGTTCCACGAGCCCATGATTGAAGATATCTGGGTAGACATGAGGACGATTGATGAGATAAGGAAAATGGACTATTACCATCTCACACTTGAATAGATAGATTACCTCGGGCTCGCAGAGATCCCTTTAGGTTTAATTGATGATGGGAATATTGTAAACAATAGATATCTGGCAAAAAAGGTCGCTAGTTCCCCTCTCCCTCTAATTAACTGGTCTCAGAAGGAACTGACTTCTCTGAGGAAGAGATTCAAACCAATATTGGCTAACACCAATGATTGGTTAGCAGCCAAAGGGATCACCCTAAAATAATTCATCACAGGATCAGAGGCTGAGTATCAAGCAAAATTGAAAAGAAAGGCAGAGAATCGAATGAAGAGCAAAGGTGATGTTCTTTCTCCTTCCATTCCACACAAGCCTAGAATCATTTTTGTCTCTAAAAGGCTTAAGCTTACACAAGAGCCTGAAATGATAGCTGAAGGAACCAAAGAATAAATCCCCAAGGCATAGGTAGCCCAGTCCATGGGGAAAGCAGATCAACCTCCAGAACAACCAAATGTTGGGTCTCTAATCTCACCGGGACAAGCACATCCGATCAAGGGCACCTTTCCTTCTCCCCCTCAATCTCCTGTAATACCCACTTCTCCTATCTCTCCAATCAATGTTCCCTCTTTTGGAGCTGATTCCCCTTCTAGGGTTGTTTTTGGTGATCCTCAGGGCCCTTCAGTAGGTTCCCCTCACTCTTTCGGATCCATTCCAAGTCTATCATCTCCGTCTTTCAACCTACCACCAAGTCTTGCGTCAGAGCTAGAATCACTAATTGATACAGTTTCACTAGTTACTGCAACTGCAACTACTGTCACCACCAATAGTGTCGAAGCTACTATATTGACACCAACAGAGGCAACTATTTTTACAACAGACACTTCTCTTCCGCCTTGGATGTCTGCTTTCACACCAAAAAGAAAGAAAATGGCCATCTCCCCAGATGAATTCAACTTTGGTAAAATAATACCGGCGAAAGCAAAGGCTCCTAAAAGGCCAAAAATCCTTTCCAAGTTGGTCGAAGAAAAGGGGCAAAAATTTCTAGAAATTGCCAAGCCTCCTCAGGACGCAACCCTTGAGGGTTTTGAGATGAGCAGCTATTCCATCTCTCGTGTTGAACTTGGTAAAGTTACTCACGAAGGTGTAAAGAGCGATCTTCAATCAGTGATGGACATTATGGTCCAAAAATTTGACAGAGAGAAGGAGATGAAGGATTACTATAAAGCCAAAGCCGAGCAGTTAATAGCAGTGATCAAAAGGTTCACTATTCCAACAGAGGTGGCAACTCTAAAGGCCTTTTTTGTGGATGATTCAGTCATTCAGAAAGCTGAAAAGACCTCTTTAAAAGGGAAGGTAATGGAGGAATATATTGAGAAGATGCACAGTCAGGGAGTCTCTTTGCTATCAGAAGTTGTAGATAGAATAGATAAAATGAGGAGATTAAAAACTTAGGTAGATGATTTTGTCTCCCTTATCTCCCAAGAAATTGATAGCTTGGAGAAAGATCTCAGCAGATGGAAAGAGATGAAAGGTCTCAAAAAGAGTGCCCTGATATCTATCAGTGTCATCCCCAACAAAGATTTCTATGTTGAGACCAAAGAGTCAATGATCTTCAGGATTCAGGTACTTAAGGATCTAATTGACGATCTTAAAGATTTCAAGGAAGCTAGTGATAAAAGTGACCTGAGCCTGCTAAACAAGTTAGAAGAGCTGCCCTGCAACTTGACCTCCAAGGATCATCAGTTCCTTCCAGCATAAGAAATGATTCAAAATTTTGAAGGGATGGTCTGGAAAGATTTTAAAGGAGCATTTTTCTCAATGACTTTGGTGGACAGCATTCTGGATGCTCAGTTAACATTAGAGAATTTGAAATCTAGGTTAACTGGCCACTCTAAAGCCATCATAGCATTGAAAGATGCACTGATCAGAGTAAGAGTTGTCTCCAAGAATGCATTTGCGCCAGACAACATAGAAATTTAGGCATTGATTGCATTTATGATGCTCATCTGAAGAAGTTCGGTAGTAAGAATTGACATTTTCTCTCTCCCCCTTCTCTCTCTTATTTTATCCTTATGCATTTCTATTTTGTGCAGAATGCATGCAATTTTGTAATATGTAATTGCTTGTAAATATTTTGAAAATATCTAAAAGTCAAAGATGAGTCATCTTTGACCAGGATATTTTATATTTTATTATTTTCTATTTTTGAGGTTTTTCTCCCTATATATAGTGGAGACCTCATTTGTAACCTTCTTGAAAAATTCAATAGCAAACACTCTACTGAAATTGAAGCAACTTTTGAGACTTTGTGCTCAAACTTGTAAATCATATTCTGTTGAATGAATGAGAAGCAGGTTATTTTAGACTTTGTGTTGAGATTGTTTGTGTTATTTAGGAAATAGTTCTTATATCTTTTTCCTGGTAACATCTTGTTTATCTGATTTAATAAGCAAGTGGGTGTGTTATTATTATCTAAGGGCACTTCTTGAGGGTAGAAAATAGACTTTGTGCTACTTTTACCTTTGAGATCCTTTTATCTTTTGTTAGTTTCAGTTGAAGACTTGTGCTTCACTTCACTCTACGGTCGTACTTGTTCTAGATCGATGAAAGAAGCTACAGAAGACTTTGTGCTTGCGTGAGTGTTCTTGTGACTTTGTTACTTTAGGTAATCTCTTGCTCTTCGTTTGATACCATTCCTGAAAGAAGAGGAGTGTTGTTAGCTTTAGACCAGGGATTTTCTTCTTTTGTCCTTCATACATTACTTCTAAAAAAAGAGAAGTAGATGCTGTTATACCACCCCATGTGTTACTTTCTGCTTAATTATATATATGCTTATAGCATATAAATATTGATAGGGAACCTTCCCTTGATGAGAGGAGAGATTTACCTCATCCAGATATGGTAAACCCATACTATTTGTGGTGTAAATCTCCCTGTGCTGTGGCTGATATACCCATTTTGTCATCAGTTAGTTGATGACAAAATATTCACCCAACAGAGTGTAAGGCAAATACGTGATCAAGGATACACCTTAAAGTTTCATGGAAAAGGTTGTGAGATTAGAAGAAAATATTCAAATGAGTTGATTGCAGATTCTTAAAGGATAGGTAAAATCAGATATCTTCTCAAAGATCAGCGAGAGTTGGGAGTAATTTCTATTACTTCTTGCCATTGATGTTTAGCATCAAGTGAGGGGGAGCTAAGTGTTAGCTCCAAGTAGGACCTTTGCCAGTGATTTCAAAGGGGGAGAATAATAGGTACAGGTATAGGTACAAAAAATAAGTATAGGGAATAGGTACAGGTTGCTATAGTAAGGGGGAGTTACTATATGTTTTCAAATGATAGGTTGCGTAAGTGATAAGATGTGGCAGTTTCAAGATTGAGGTTTCCATCAATGACAAAAGGGGAGATTATTGGAAATATTGTCATTGATGTCAAAGGTTTAGCATTATTGGTGATAAAGGCCCCATTGAATTTAATATTGTTTATCTTGGCTAATGTGAGTTAATATTTATTTAATATTAATGAATATATTTTTGGTTGCATATGAGACAAAAGAAGGGCCCATGGAGAAGTTGAAGAGCCATGGGGTAAAGACAAAAGAAGGATGAGAAGCATTTTCCCATGAAGAGTCATTTTGGGGAATACCAAGAGTCACCAAGTGAAGACAAAAGAGTAAGGGTGAATTTATCATGAAGGGACACTTTGAGGAATATGAAAAGTCACCAAAGATAAAGACAAAAGTGGGAAGGATGTTTTTGGTCATGAAGGGTCACCAAATGACTTTTTAAAGGCTTGAATATGAAGGGTCATCCGAAATTAGCACTATTTTCCATGAGGATTGAAAGGTCACAAAGGGGGAAGGCCAAAGGTCATTTGGAAAGCTATAAATATAGGCTTGAGTAGCCATTTGTAATATGGAAGTGAGAGGTTGATTTGATATTGTAATATCTAGCTTAGAAGAGCAATTGTGAGAGATGAATATGATTTGTATTTGTTATATCTAGCTTAGAAGAGCAAAGTTAAGAGATAGGAAGGAGATGTATTAATATATCATTTGTTGAGATAACAACATTGAGAGATAGGTGTGTGGTATACACAAAAATGGGTTGGTGCTCCTGTGGGTTGGTCCTCATGAATTGTTGCTGGGTTGGTGCTCGACAAAGGGGTTTGAAGATCCTATGGGTTGGTGCTCACAAATTGTAGCTGAGGTTTGTACTTGGTAAAGGGGTATGGTGCTCCTGTGGGTTTGTTCTCATGAATATATTTGAGATTGATTCTCCATGGTTTTTCCCACATTAGGTTTCCACGTTATATCTAGTGTCTCTCTCTCTCTCTCTTGTGTGATGTTTATTGTTTAAGTTTTATTGCATATCTTGAATGTTTAATTAAGTGGAATTTGATAAAGGGAAAGTTTTATAAGATATATAATACACTGATTCACCCCCCTCTTAGTATATTCTATGCTTAACAATTGGTATCAGAGCAGGTTCCTTCAGAAAGGGTTTAATAGCTTGAAGGTAGATCAAAGGAAAAACATAGATGGCCAAGTAGCTAAAGAAGGAGAGTCAAGAATTGAAATCTATGGTTGAAGCTCTTAAAGAATAGGTGTGTATCTTGGATTCTAAGTTGGCTTTATAAGTAAAAGAAAATAAGATATTTCTTCAGGATCTTAAGAATTAGTGAGAGGTTGCAACTTCAATTTTAACATCAAAAGAAGAAGAGTGTAATCAATTGAAGGTTGAGTTATATTCTTTAAAGGAAAATCATGAGAAGCTTTTAATCAAGGTTGAGAAAGATCATGAAATATTAGTCCAAGGAAAGAAGGATGTAGGTTTTGAAGGCAAATCAAAGAAGCCAATCAGGCAACCCAATGCTTTCAAGTTTTCAAATTCTTTTCATGGCCATTGTTTTGTTTGTCATCATGTTGGTCATAGGGCAAGAGACTGTATGAGGAGAAGCAGTCAGTCAAAGGGAGATCTCAGTCACATTCAAGAAAAAAGTATGAGAAATATTGTTTGCTTCTATTGTCATGAGGTTGGCCATATTACTAGATTATGTCAAAATAAAGTAAAGAGATATTCAAGGTATGTCAAAGGATATAGAGCCTCTAGAAAATATGAGAAAAGACAAATGCAGGGTTGGAGACCTAAAATAGTAAAGGTTGATCAAGTTGAGGTTAAGAGTGAAAATGAATTACTTGTTATAGTAGATAAAGAATCAAATAAGAAGGATTGTAAAGAATCTCTTGTTACATTTGAGCATGAGCTTTGTCAAGATAAGATAGTTTCAAAAGTTGAGAAAAAGAAGAACATCATAAATGATAAGGTTAGTAAGTCAACAAGGTTAGACATGCTTAAACGGATTCTAAAATAAAAACACAAGAAGATCAAGGAAGAAATAGAGGAGATGTGGGAATCTCCTGAGATTTATTTCTAGAACCTGTTTGTGTGGGGGTGTCTCTTCTAGGCTTTAAGGAGACAGTTTTAAGAAAATTGAAGCATGGTGGATGCTATTGGGTCTTGGATATTTTTCATGACAAGAAGGTGAGTTGAAAAATTAATTTGTATATCTTTTGAGGGAATATATTTTTGAAGAAAATTTTGCATCAGTATTATGGTTTGAGGCTATTAGAATGATTCTTGCATATGCAGTATTTTAAATGATTATGGTCATAAGAAATTAGAATGTTGAAAAAAATCTAAAAGTTTCAGAGAGAAAGAAAAGGATACTCATGTAGATTCAATCAAGAAGGATCAAAGTTTCAAAGCTCCATTCATCAGGAAGAAGGTTCAGTCGTGTTCATGGTAGAAGAAACAACCTAAAGATTCTATGTTGGTGCAAATAGCTTTGCTTGTAAGAGATAAAGATCAGCCATGGTTCGTTGATAGCAGATGTTCAAGGAATATGATAGGAGATAAAAGTAAATAAGGTCAATGGTGGCATAATGAAATTCAAAGATAAAACCACTACCAAGATAGCTGGAAAAGGCACTTTAATTTTGGATAATGGTAGAACTAAGACTAAGCATGTTTTATAAGCATAATCTATTGAGTGTAAGGCAAATATGTGATCAAGGATACACCTTAAAGTTTCATGTAAAATGTTGTGAGATTAGATGACAATATTCAAATGAGTTGATTGCAGATTCTCAAAGGATAGGTAAAATCAGATATCTTCTCAAAGATCAGGGAGAGGAGTTGGGAGTAATTTCTATTACTTCCTACCATTGATGTTCAGCATCAAGTGAGGGGGAGCTAAGTGTTAGCTCTAGGTATGCCCTTTGCCATTGATTTCAAAGGGGGAGAATAAAAGGTACAGGAACAAGTGCAAAAAATAGGTACAGGGAATAGGTACATGTTGATACAGTAAGGTCGAATTACTGTATGGTTTTAGATGACAGGATGTGTAGGTGACAGGATGTGGTAGTTTCAGGATTAAGGTTGCCATCAATGACAAAGGGGGAGATTGTTGGAAATATTATCATTGATGTCAAAGGTTTAGCATTATTGGTGATAAAGGCCCCATTGCATTTAATATTGTTTATCTTGGCTAATGTGAGTTAATATTTATTTAATATTAACGAATATATTTTTGGTTGCATATGAGACAAAAGAAGGGCCCATGGAGAAGTCGAAGAGCCACAGGGTAAAGACAAAATAAGGATGGGATGCATTTTCCCATGAAGAGTCATTTTGGGGAATACCAAGAGTCACCAAGTGAAGACAAAAGAGTAAGGGTGAATTTCTCATGAAGGGACATTTTGAAGAATACGAAAAGTCACCAAAGATAAGGACAAAAGTGGGAAGGACTTTTTTCATCATGAAGGGTCACCACATGACTTTTCAAAGGCTTGAATATGAAGGGTCATCCAAGATTGGTGCCATTTTACATGAGGATTGAAAGGTCATAAAGGGGGAAGGCCAAAGGTCATTTGGAAAGCTATAAATAAAGACTTGAGTAGCCATTTGTAATATGGAAGTGAGAGGTTGATTTGATATTGTAATATCTAACTTAGAAGAGCAATTGTGAGAGATGAATATGATTTGTATTTGTTATATCTAGCTTAAAAGAGCAAAGGTGAGAGAGAGGAAGGAGATGTTGTATTGATCTATCATTTGTTGAGATAACAACATTGAGATATAGGTGTGTGGTATACACAAAAAGGGGTTGGTGCTCCTGTGGGTTGGTGCTTACAAATTGTTTCTGGGTTGGTGCTCAGCAAAGGGGTTTGAAGCTCCTATGGGTTGGTGCTCATGAATTATAGCTGAGGTTTGTACTTGGAAAAGGGGCATGGTGCTCCTATGGGTTTGTTTTCATGAATATATTTGAGATTGATTCTCTGTGGTTTTTCCCACTTTGGGTTTCCATGTTATATCTGGTGTCTCTCTCTCTCTCTCTCTCTTGTGTGATGTTTATTGTTTAAGTTTTATTGCATATCTTGAATGTTTGATTAAGTGGAATTTGATAAAGGAAAAGTTTTATAATATATATAATATACTGATTCACCCCCATCTCAGTATATTCTGTGCTTAACACAAACCAAGCACATAGAGATTCACATGCATTTCATTTAGGAGCTTATTCATAGTCAGGTCATTAACTTGATATTTTGTCAGTCTTCAGAGTAGGTTGCAGACATCTTCACCAAACCTTCACTAAGAGCAAGTTCATTCATCTATGAGCTCTTCTTGGGGTGCGGTCCACATCTACAATAGCATCATCTTTGGGGGGGCACTAGCCTCTTCTTTCTTTTATGTCTCTCTTTTGGGGGTGAGTTTTTTCCTACGAGTTTTCTCCTTTTTTCTATCTTATGGGAGATTGCATTTGTACATGGGTACCTCATTAGGCCTAGTTGTTGGGATCCATTTTTTTATTTCCACACTACCCACCTAAGCTGCGCTTATGGGGGGGTATTAGTGTAGGTTTTTATTTTTCCCTATTTTTTAATTAGGAAAATTGTATTTCTTGTTCTTACATGGAGTTTTCTTACATTTTTTAGATAGGCTAGCTTATGTGGAGATGTGTGTCATAGATGTGTCATAGGTGTGATAAGAATGTCATAAGTAACTCCCTTGATGGGAGTTGCTTCTTTATTCTTAGCACCTTGTCACCACCTTTCATGGAGGAGTTACAGTCTATTCTTGGGGTGCCTTGGCCACCTTTTGTGGAGGAGTTACTTACGTGCTCTCCTATATGTGTTCTTCACTTTAGCTATCTCATGTTAATCAGTTTGGTTTTCTCCATTTTGTCTTGTGTAATTTATCTTCTTGTGTAATTTTCAAATTGCTTTAGCATCTGTGTGGTGTGTACTTACTTCATCTCGTGTGATCATATCTCTATTGCATTCACATTATCTATATTCTGGAAACAACTCCAATATATTTGACTATATATACAAGGTCATTTCCCACTATTTGATAAGAGAATAGTTAATATCAAATAAATATAAGCAAACATCTAATTATTGACCATTATACTTGAGGAATAAAGCTTAGGGTTCCATACTTTCTTTGGAGATATAGATCTTATCTTGTGGAGAAGTCTTTTGGATGCTTAGATAGGTTGTGTAGCCTAAAGATGATTTATCTTCATTATCCTTATATAACATAAAAATCTCTTGCAAAGCCCCTTTTCCAAGCGAGAGATTGAGGCTCAATGGGTTCATCTTCAAAGGTAAGTATTCCTAACTTTATTTATCATTTCTAAGAGTAGATAGGTAATGCATTTGTATTCTTCTCTCCATGTAATAATATTACATATACATTGATGTGAGTATATGTCTTCTAATACATTTTTAATTTAGTTGTTTGTTTTATTTATTTCTAACCCCCACTTTGTGACACAAGATTTGGTGTGCACTAGATTATATTTTTCCTTCTTGTTATTAGAATAGATTGAATTTTTTAAACCTTAAGAGTCCATTAGGTTTGTTGCGTGATTGTGTTAGAATTTAGGCTTTGGAACCCTTCCTATCATGATGTGTTGTGAAAAGTGATATAAGTGATCCCCTAATTAGGTCTAGTGGATCCCCATATTGGTCATGTTCCTGCTTAACAAGTGTATCCCCAATCAAAAGTGCATGTATGATCTATCTTATCCAATCTAGAATTAATTCATAGACATGATGCATCTCTAATTGCATAAAATTATTAGGTTTAGTAAAGCCAATTTTGGTTAATAATGTGACCTAAAGATTTACATAAGTTTAATTTAATTGGCTAAGTTTGTTATTTTCATTTTACATGTTTTATTTTAATGCTTAAATGTCTATTAAATTAATATGTGAAGATGACTACCACCTATGTTAATACATTTATGAGTCATATTATATTACAAAATAGAATATGGCCCTTAAATCAAGAAGCTTAGGAATAGATTTGTAGTCATAATCAAGTACCAAATTAATGGATCTTGGTGGGTTGGTTTATGTAATTCATTTTCTTTTTGTTGGTCATTTGTTGGAATGTGGTCAAGCTAAAATTTTTCATAATCCTTCTCCATAGGTTCTCTACTTCCATGATCTATATTTAACTGATAGTTGGGGTGGTCTAGAGCCACTTATGATTGGGCTCATTAGGGTTGGTGAGGTAGGATTAACTTCATTGTATTATGTGTAATGATTGGATTCTTTTATTCTTACTTCAAGTAATTAATGTTGTATAAAAATGAATTAAAATTGTCATTTAATTCTTATAGCTGAATTTCATGTTATTTGTGATAAATATAATTATAAAAGTGATGTAACATTGATATGTATTTTTGATTCATGAAATGATTATAGTAGATATTTTGATTATTTTAATAATATGGCTTTACTAACTTGATATGAATTTAATATTTGTTCATGAATACTTTGATAAAAGAATATAACTATGAGTTCTTTATCTTGAGCTCGTAACTAAACACTTATATGGTATAAGTAGTTGATAAGTTGCTTAAATGTTGTAGCATCTTAAGTTGTTTTATAATCATGTCTTTGAATATTATTATAAAGCATTGGTATAGTGATTGAGAAAATATTTAGATATTTTATTATGAAATTACTCGTGTTTGAACTCAGATGTAGGTTATGTCTTGAATATGGCTTGATTATTTTTTTACTAGAAGATAACGAAATGAGACATAATGTTTATATGTCAAAGTTACTTGTATGATTATTTATAACCATTAAATTTTCAAAGCTAGGTGAAAATATTCATTGGATATGTTTACTTTTGGTATCTATTATACGGTGGTAATTGGGTGAATTTAAAAGTTATATTTAAATAAAATTTTCAAATCCCTATATTTTATGAATCTTATTTATGATATGGATTAACCAACAAAGGTTTTTATACTTCATTAAAGTTTGGACTATAACCACACAATTCATTAAATTAAATCCTTGTGACTTAATTGGTAAAATTAATGGATTGAATTCAGTTTCATTCTTGTGTAATAGTTTTAATAAATTAATAGAATGTGGATTAAATATTACGTTGGAAATAATTAGTTAGGTAATTTAGTATGTAATTATCTCCTAGAATATAATCTTATCATGTTAATTATTAATCATTGCTACCTGCCATGGACTATATGCGTAGCTCCTAAATAAATTGATTATAATTAATTGTCATTAAGATTAAGTTAGTCTTACATTATGTTGAGGTTATATTATCATTAATATACTTAATTTGAGATTTAAAGGTAACATGGCTATTCCTAGCTAAGCATCTTGCTGGACTATATGCTTAACTCCAAAATAAATTGATTATAATTAATTGTCATTAAGATTAAGTTAGTATTACATTATGTTGAGGTTATATTATCATTAATATACTTCATTTGAGATTATAAGGTAACATGGGTATTCCTAGCTAAGCATCTTGTGATTAAGGAACAAATGTTCTATGTTTGGATTAGACCATTTAATATTCATTAATGGGTTCTTAAACTTAAATAATAAAAGAAGTTGTGCGCTTACATAAATATCATAAGAATATATCTTGGAATTAATTCTTAAGAAAGATATAATATTTAAGTAATCAATATAATAAATTCTTAGACTAAGATCATGTATTTAATTTAAGGGATGAGCCTTTAAAATCAATAATTAAGTTAAACTTAACATAAGTACATTTTTTTTATTGATACTATCATTATGACTTGAGTTGTTTCACCCATGAGGCTTTTATGTCGGTAATAAAGGAGATTTAAATCTAACCTAAAACATTTTAGAATCCTTGGTCAAGCTTGCTTTGAACTTGTACCCTGTTTGTAATTGGTATGTTTTTTAATCAAAGAATAGGCATGTTTGTTGAGACCTCCCTCTAAGCTTGAATAATTCATGCAAATATTGTTTTAAATTTTGTACATCAGTTTTTTGTGTAATGAAAAGGTGTACAATTGTTTTACATTAATTTTATAAATACTTCTTTTCTATTGATCTTTGTATGCTATTTTTAAATTGGAAAATAAAAAATAACCAAGCTTAGTATGATTATTCTTATATTAAATTTGGTCTTACTCTACCTTTATTTGTTGAAATTTGTTGAAACTACCATTGCAGTATTAGCTATATATCCTATACAGGTTCTTAGGTAAGGTCATAGGTCAATAATGATTCCATTAGGAAATCCAAAATATAATACATGGATAGAGGTGCAAGGTTATGACCACACTAACCCACTTCTATCAAATATTAAGTGGTTAAATTAATATCCTAAATAAGCCATTGATGGGTTATGCACTTAGTCTAGTTCTTGTGTTGATTGTAACATAGTTATGGATCTAATTACATGTTTCCATGCTAAACTCTAGGTGAAATTAATTCTATTATTTTATTTAGTTAAAGTGTCTATAATAAAATTATTATTGTGACATATTGGTATCAGAGCACAATTTACTACTCTAGGGCACTTTAGGAAATGTTTCTTGCTAATTTCAAGTAAGTTGTATTTTATTTCACCATAAGATGGTGAGGACAATATATGTAATAGAAGATAATAACCCACAAAATCTTAACCCAAGTAGAGGAAGAGATAATAGGGCCAACATTAGTGAGAAAGAGGAACCACCTCTTAATAATGTTGATAATAATGTTGAGAGCCTTAACCATGAGGGAAACAATCCTAATGTTAACCAACAAGTAGCTTTGAATGGAATTGTGACTATGTTAAATCCCTTCAAAGTAAATTGGACACCCAAGAGAGAAGGATGAAAAATATAGAACATGTTTCAGTTGATGAACTTCTAGTTAGAGCTAAAATACAAGAGGATGAACTAGAAATTCAAAATAATCTTGGTAATATGGCTGCTCATATTATTAAGGAGTTGAAGAAATTACCCCCACCAACCTTTTTTAGTTATGAATTGGGTGATGTAGCTGATGCATGATTAGTACACCTACATAATTATTTTAATCTATATAATATTTAATTTAATGTGAAAGCAAGAGTGATAGCCTATCTATTAGTAGGATATCTAACTCTTTGGTGGAGTAATCTATGTTCTTTAGAAGGTTACTAGCCAATGACTCTTACTTGGCCTACTTTTGAAAGGTATTCTAGAAAGAGGTATCTTAGTTCCAACTTTAAAGAACCTCAAATCACTAATTTCTAACTATTGAAACAAGAGAATATGACTTTGATTAGGTATGTGAAAAAGGTTTTGTATTGTATATCTCATGTTAATTACATGCAAGATGAAAAGACTAAAGTCACTAAGTTTATGTTGGGATTGAAATAATTATTAATGCATGATGTGAATATGACTAATACTAAGACTTTAACTATGAGTATTGAATTTTCTCATAGGGAAAAAGAAAAAGAAAAGTCTTGGAAAATGGCAATACAAGATTTTAAACAAAATAGACAACAATCTAAGAGTAAAATTGTGTCCCCTTCTCTTAAGAATTTCAAGAAAAATGATTCTAACTATAGATTTATAATGAGTATAAGTGGTTTCAATAAAATTTTAAGGCATAATAAGAATCTCAATAATTTAAATTGTTTTAATACTGCTAAATTTAAAAGGAATTTAAATTAAAGTATCCAAAATGTGCTTGCTATTGGAACTAATACTATTCTTGTGATGTCACAAATTACTATGGTTTGATGGAAATGCAAATATAATCACTACTTTAAAGATTGTCCTAAGCTAAAATATGACCAATCAACTAATCATAGAGTGTATGTAGCTATTGACAATAGAAATAATGATTTCCAAGAAATTCTTATTGAAAATAGAGGTAAAATAAATATTTTTTCTATTTCAATTTTGTTTGCTTTAGGAGCAACTAATAGTTTTATGGATCCTAAATTAGTATCATGTTATAAGTTGAATCTAATGACTTTAAAAGATGGTTGGGATGTTGAGTTTGGCTCAGGTAAAAGAGTATTAATTACTAAGTGTCTTGAGGGTGTAAGTCTAGACTTAAGTGTTTTTCAAACCCAAGTAAATTTATTTATAAATCTTCTTTGATCTTTTGATACTATCTTGGGCATGGATTGGTTGCAAAAATATAAATTCAATTTAGATTGATATAACAATGTGGTATATTATTTTAATTATTTAGGAAAACATGTATAAATTAAAGGTTTGATGAAACCCAAAATATTTAAGCTAATCTCAACCTTATATCTGAATAAAGTAGTACATAAAGATTGAAAATTATAAGTTGTTTTGATGCATGAAACTACACCTAAAACAATAATAGCCTTTGAGAAATATCCATTTTTAAAATAATTTTCTAATAACTTTTTAGATAAATTTCTTGGTTTGCCTCTTAAACGTGAATTTGAATTTTATATTGATGTAAATCTAGGAGTATTCCCTACATCTAAGGCACCATATAACATGAATGTATCATATTTATAAGAGTTGAAAGATGAACTATAATAAATATTATAAAATGGTAGTATTATGTCAAGCATGTCACCTTGGGGTGTATCAATTGTCTTTTTGAAAAATAAGGATGGAACCTTGTGATTGTGTGTTGAATATCTCATGCTTAATAAGGTTATCATTAAGATCCATTATCCTTTACCAAGGATAAATGATTTGTTTGATTAAATGAAGGATATGTGTATCCTTTTGAAGATAGATTTGAGATCAGGCTATCACCAACTGAGGATCAAGGAAGAAGATATTCATAATACAACTTTTAGAATAAGGTATGGATACTACGAGTTCACTATAATGCCTTTTGATTTGATGAATGTACCTACTACATTTACGAACTTAATGAATAATGTATTCAAGGATTTTCTAGATAAATTTGTTCTAATATTCCTTGATGATATATTGATATATTCTAATAATGAAACTAAGTATGAACAACATTTGTGCTTAGCAATACAAAGGTTAAGGCAACACAAACTATTTGTTAAGGTATCTAAATGTGATTTCTTTCAATCTGGGATCCACTATTTGGGTCATATTATATCAAAATTTGGTATTTCTATTGATCCAACAAAGATTAAATCTATTCAAGAGTGGCATGCTCTAAAAAAAGTACATGAAGTACAAAGTTTTATGGGAGTAACTGATTACTATAGAAGATTTGTTGAATTTTTTTTTAGTTGGATAACCCAGTAACAT
Source organism: Torreya grandis (assembly GCA_037957365.1). Classification (NCBI taxonomy): domain Eukaryota; kingdom Viridiplantae; phylum Streptophyta; class Pinopsida; order Cupressales; family Taxaceae; genus Torreya; species Torreya grandis. The sequence goes on along the minus strand of JARHVA010004867.1, from coordinate 19,591 downwards.
CCTTGTAGTGTAAGGGTAAGAAATTTGTGTGGACTATTGAATGTGAACAAGATTTCCTAAATATTAAAGAGTTATTGACTTTGGCACCTGTACATGTTGTACCAAATATCAATGAAACTTTTTAAATATGGGCTGATGTAGCAAAAGAATGATTGGGTGGTGTGTTAACTTAGGATAGTCTAGTCATGACTTATGAGTCATAGAAGCTAAAGGATCATAAGAATAATTACACCACTCAATACATTTATCTTGATTTCATTATTCATGTTTTAAAGTAACAGAGATATTTTTTTCTAGGTAAGCATTTTAAGGTAAAATCTAATCATTACAACCTAGAATATTTGAATTTCTAGAATGATTTGATGGCACACCATCATAGATGGATAGAATTTTTTAGTAAATTTTATATGAATATTTCATATGTGAAAGGTAAGGAGAATCATGTTATCGATGCAATCATCTAACACACATGTCTTGTTGCCTTCTCTATTATACATAATAATTTTAGGATTGAATTATTGGTACAATAGTGTTATACTAAATTTTACCAAGATGTAAGTGCAAATTTAGCTAATGAGCCTGTTGAAATTATTTTATTTTATTTTTCAATTTATTTTGATGGTTTAATCAAACATAAAAATATAATTTATTTACTTGACTTTGGTGACTTAAGGAATATTTTTCCAAAATAAGTGCATGAAACACCTCATTTCACTCACCTAGGTGTCATGAAGATGACCCATGAACTAAAAAGGTTATATTATTGGCTTAGAATGAAACATTAATTTACTTTGTGTCAAGATGTTTAGAATATCAGCATGTGAAATTTGAACATTGCCATCTAAGAGGATTTTTGTACCCTCATGATGTACCTATTTATAATTTGGTCTCCCAAGCTAAATTTCAACCCATATAATCTAAAATGTTCTCATGGGGGCCTCCAAAAATTGCATGAGGCTTCCTAAATCTTGTCATGATCTCTAAATGGTGTTTTTAAAGCATTTTAGCATTGTTCAAGGTTTCATAAATATGTGAAAGGAATTGCTTAATATATCCTCATTTGATATCTTATTTTGAGTCATAGGATGATGTTTTAAGTTTTCATGAGTTGTACTTGGGTGAGTGGAAGGGTGTCAAGTTCCTTTTGAAGCCTAGAGTATGGTCTAAACCTTGTTTTACAAAGTTGAGGTACTTTAACAAAAATTAAAGTATTTGGAGGGATTAAGGTTTCTTGTTCTCATTGCATTTTTACTTTACTTATCTTATCTTTGTGTGAGAGACCTTGTCAACAAGATGGTAAAGGTTTCCAATTCATGTTTAAGTCTTGACATAGTGATTAATGATGTATCTAAGGTTTTGTTCAATGGTCTACTTGGTCCTCCAAGTCATCAAATGCCTTTTCAAACATGTCATATGAGCCTAAATCCATATTATAAAACTTTGAATAAGATATGTTCTGGTGTCACATTGAATTAAGAGTATTAAAGTGTCTCATAACTATTCCAAGTCATGACAAAGTGGTCTTATGTGTAAAAGAGGTTTCTTTAGGGGTCAAATGCCATTTATTTACCATAAAATGCCCTACACACTTAAAAAATGACCATTAAAATTCCATCCACCCATACCACCTAGTTTTAAATTATTATTTTATTCCTCATTTACCTCTTCTTACCCACCAATATCTTTTCAAGATCTTAATCATGAAAAATGTAAAAAGGTAGTTTTGCAGGTATTTTTAGGCTTGTGTAGATTTATACAAACATGTCAAGATAACAAGAGGATATATATCTTATAGGAACTCATTTCAGGCATAAAATAAGAAAATACATGAGTTTTAAAGTCAAACATGGAAAAAATTGGTCCCTTCTCTCCATTGCTCTTCTTGGCAGCTTTAGACAACCAATTAGGTTTATGCTCAATCCATAAAGGAGAGAGAAAATGGTGATATAATATTTTTGGTATAGGAATAGGGTCTCATTACCTTTCCATTATTATCATTAATTGTCACATTGATGACCCATAATTTATTAACAATGGTTAAGAACCTAGGTAGTCAAACTGGTCTCCTACATCTACACAAGGTCAACTTTGCAATGGGTTTAGAGCATTTTTTAGATTTGTTGATGATATAAATGTTCTTATGTGTCTTATATAGGTATTAAAATTCCATATAATTCATTTTCCATCAGTGTTTCACATGTATGATCTCATGGGATTAATAAAACCTTCATATGGTCACACTTGCAGGTTGTAGAAGTAGTTTCTTGGCATTTTGGAGCCTTTAATGCATGAAATTTGTCAAGAAAAGTTTGTTGATTGTAATAATGGATTATAATATATCCATTAAAGTTTTTAAAAATAATTTATCATGTACCTAATTATTAAATACACATTCAACTCCCTTAACATCTTATTTTTAGTATGATTGTCATATAGGGTGATCTCCATTGAAAGAGTTAAACAATGGTATTTTCACAATAGAAAATCATATGGATGTAATAATACATGAAATGATATAATTTTAATAGAAATTATCTATAGTATTGGTTCCATATCCCATACTTTATCACATTAATAATCTATTCTTAGTCCTAGATAGACATCTCATTTGAGCACCTACTTATCATCTCTAGGCATATTGAGAAGTCAAGGCTTATGACTATTGGGATAGGGTGTTGAAGAATATAGGATTCATAGAGATCATGAATAATTATGTAGGATTGATAATCAAAGACAAGAAAGGATCATACCACCCCAAGATGAGAGCTAATCTAAGATCATCAAATGAGTACATAGGGTTGTGGCTTGAAGAATTGAATAAACAAAAATTATGTGATGAGTCAAGAAGATACAAAGGTGTAAAGAGAGAATGATGAGTCTATCATGTTTTTATCATCCAAATAGAGCACCAATATATCAATTAAAGTATAACTCATTTTATTACTTGTAGTCAAGATCCAAAATATAAGCAACCCAAGTTGTTCTTAAGCTTGAAGAAAAATATCATGCATAATAGTAAGTTTGGGGATTACATGGGTAGACAAAGTATTTGAAATCACTTGAGGATAGAGATACCTAATGAGAAATTTCAAGAAGAAATGACCAAAAAAACTCATTATGACCATGTAGATAGATTCCTTAGACACCTATAAGAATACTTAGTGGCTTAATGGGCCTACAAACTAGAAATAGAAGGGCCTACTTTGTTTGAAGACAAGAGGAAAATTATGTATTTTGTGATACATATATCTCCACTAGAGGAAATGAAAAGAGAAAGAAGTATAGTTAGCCTAGTAGGCCTAAAAGATCATACATAGCTAGGTAGTGGGTAGAATGATGAAAAAATGCTCTCTCATGGTGAAGTGGAAGTGTATCAGAGAATTGAAAACATCAAACATGATTTGGGAGGCTGTAAACACTCTTAATGACCATTTAAGTTCTATAATGTTGGTAGAGAAGGATCAATTTTCATGGTTAGTCAATATAACTAAAAGAACATATATAAACTCCTACAGGCTAGTCATGGAAAGCAAAGAAGCTGAGTTATGAATGATGAGGTTTGGTTTGTTAAAGTGTAAATATCCTATGTGTTATACATCACTCAATGAAACTTTAAAGTGTTTACCAGTAAATTAGGATGTCTGAATATTTCAATAAATTAGATATGAAAGTACCTACAGACAAGGGCATATATAATGAAGGAGTTTTTTGGGCTATTCACAGATGTGAGGTGGATGAGTGAGAAAAATGTATTTTGATTTTAATTTAAAAGTTTAATACTATTTTCCATTGAATTGTTTTGGTCCTTAGAGGCAACAAGAACCTTGACAAGCTAATTAGGCCTAATAGGCTTAAATAGGTATTCACAAGCTTGTACATGAAAGTTGAAGACAAATTACATATTTAAGAGTGTTTTGAGGATTGGAATATTAGGGATTTAATTTAATTTTTTTTAATATAGATTCATAAGGTTTAGGATATTGAAGAGGAAATAAAATGCAGTTATAGCCTTATAGGGTCAACTATGCTATGGAGCAAACAAACCCTATACATATGTGTAAGGGGTCTATAGACACCTAGAGGAGTGGAAAAATAATTAAAATAATTAAAATATGTCTGGAATGATTTCATAGACCTTGTGGGATTTTTCTAACCCAAAACACATTTTTTTCCTTTTCATGCAATTTTTCCTCTCTTGACCTCATAGATTGCATGCCTCCTAGCCTAATAAGAAAATTATCCATGTGTGAACATCCTTGAAGAATAAAATTTCACTCATATCTCATGGGTAAATTTTAGGAAGGATATCTACTCAAGCTTATGGGTGTTAGTTTAGGCATTGATACCCTCAGGGCTATGAATGATTGCTAAGGAGTCATGTTACTCAAACCTTGCATAAACCTAAAAAAGGAAATTGATGGAGGTTTTTGGACTAATAAAGGATCAAAATTCACTAATTTGATATATAAAATACTGATATTACATTATTCACTCATAGGTGAACCTCACCATGGATTTTTTAGGTACAATCATTAGTATATATTTAAAAAAATTGTACTTTTGTATTGTTTTAGGCTTAAAAGAGGGTTATGAGAAGGTTGATATAATTAATACCATTGGTTAGGTTATTTTGGATATACATACATGTTATTATACCTCAAATTACACTTACTTTCCCTGGATATTGCTCTTACACGTCTACATGAAGAAGGGAGTTTTAGGTGTGCTTGTGATGGATAAACAAGGTCACTTTGAGAGGTCAAGAATAATATGAAAGTTCATAGAATCATAAATTTATCAGGTCCTAAACATTTCTATCATATCTAAAATTAACTACTATGGATTTCTTATGATCGCTTAAGAGAGATAAAGTCAAGTAACTAGGCCTAGTTGCCTAGTAGGTCTATATGGCCCATATAGAGGAATTTATATCAAGCCTAAGAGAGTGAAAAATAGGTTTCAAACATAAATATTAGTGAAAATGGATCATGATAACCTCAATAATCATCATAAACTCATGTCATGATCAATTTTAGGTGTCAAATAAATAGACAAGCCTCAAAAGGTAGTTTCACATCATGATGAGTCTTGATGAGGAAGGTGGATATTCTCTTAACCAACTTATGTAGGGTGTAAAACATCAAGGTGAGGAGTAGATCAAGGTGAAGGTGATAATCAATAAGGCCACTTATAATATCGATGAATTAAAGAGTATAGTTTCAAATATATTTAGTGAACCACTAGAATAATTAAGTGTAATGAGATGTCTAATTCCTATGACAAATCTCTTGAAGACCATGATGAGATGAAGTGATGCATGTTGGGAGAGTTATGAGGACTAATTACACTCCCCCTTTATTTTTTTAACTACCTCATGAAAATAGACAAGTGTCTTTAACTCTTACCCAATGCATTTTCTCCTCGTCTCTCTCAATTCTTCTATAATAACAATTCTCTTTTGGCTTGTAAGGTAATCCTTGGTGGACTATGGCTAATCCCTACCCTATCAAACACTTATTTCTCCTTAAAAAATTTAATATATGTTATTTAAAACCTTTTCATATGCTTTAAAATAGTGAATAATGTTGATGTTTGATGAGTTTTATTGGTATCAAGTAGACTCCCTTCATTTATCTCATTTTTGTAACTAGTTGTAGGTTAGTCTACCATCTCGAAAGGTCATATGAAGAGTCTCAATGGACTTGCATTCACTAAGTTTGGATTATGATTCATCAAGTTTATCTTAGTAGACTTATTGATCACCCACTCTTGGTCCTTTTTTGGCTCTCACCTCCATATTAAAATACTCATGCCTGGATGCCATTATGATGTAGTACATCAATTTAACTTGTGCTTATGTTCATAGTGTAGGACTAATAGGTGGAGGATGTCTATTTAGTGCATCACCTCCATTAGAGTAGGTTTATTTCATGTTTCTATATCCTTTTACCCTTAAAAAGTTAGTAGGATTATTTATTTAAGAATAGATGACACATCAATGGAGATATCCCTATAACCTAGACATTTAGTCCATCTAAAGGTTACCCATAGCCTTGAACTAATCCCATGTTACCCTAAATTTGGAAAGGTCTAGACAATATTCATCTAAGGGTGTAGTTTGGTGGTTAAAAGTACCATGAGGTGAGTGGGTTCTGATTTCTTTAGATTTCATAGCGGGTTTGCCGAAATATAAATTCAAACATGCTACTATTTTGTTTGTAATAGATACATTTATAAAAGTTGGTCACTTCATTGATAAAAATTTGACTAATGGTGCATATGTGTTTACTTCATGGTTGGGAAAGAGATAGTATTGTTACATGGCATGCTTGAATTTATTTTTTTAATCAAGATAAAAATTTTACTTCAAGGTTTTGAAAAACTCTAATTACCACTTTTGGTATAAATTTTAATTTTAGTTTGTCTTATCACCCGAAAATGGATAGTCAGATGGAAAAATTAAATTAGGTCATGAAAGACATGCTAATAATGTATGGTATGGATCAACAAGGTAAATGTGAAGATTATTTACATGTGGTTGATTTTTATTATAATAATATGTATCATTTAGTAATTAAAAAGGCTCCTTTCAAAGCTTTTTATGGTCACAAGTGTAGAACTCCACTTGGCTGGGAAAATTTAGAAAATATGACTTTTATTGGTCCTAATGTTTTGAAATATTATGATAAATAGATGAAAACTATAAGGAAAAATTTAAAAGATACCTCAGATAGGTAAAAGAGTTATGGTGATTTGAAAAGGACACCACATGAATTCTAAGTGGGAGATAAGGTTTTTATGCATATTAGACTACACAAAATTTCAATTAAATTTGGAAATTCTTCCAAACTAGCCCCTTAGATTGTAATACCCTTTGAAAATTTGGAGAAAATTAGTACTATTGCATATCGACTAGCCTTTCTGCCATCCTTAGCTTAGATTCATGATGTGTTTCATGTTAATTTGTTGAGAAATTATATTCCTAACATGTCTCATGTTTTGGATTGGACTCATCATTAGGTTTTAGAAGAGGTAAAGATGTAGTTGGATCTAATGAATATTCTCAACATTGCAACATTAAGTTGAGGAATCATGAGATTTCCCAACTGGTTGTTCAATGGGACCCTTTATTTTAAAGAAGTGATACTTGGGAAGACGTGAGTTTTTAAGGAGAATTTTTCTTGGTTTTTTTATCACTAAAATGGCTCTTTTACAAGTGGGTAAGGATGTCATGACCCTAGGTGACTTGCATTTAATTAATTTGTGCTGATATAGTCTAGTTGTGAACTATTTGAGACATATTTTGTTGTTTTGTTGTGGTATTATAGGTTAATGATCTACATTGATACATTTTCATTATAATTGTTGAGATAATTATGGATTACATTTCATTATAGCATTTGATATTATTTCTTAATGTATACTAGTTCATTATTCAGTTTGATGTATTATTTAAATGCTTTTATTGCATTTATTGTATGTAGATTTCTAGATGTTGTTGATAGTCTATTTATTGATTGTAGGGATAGGTACTTGAGCTAGGTTATGTTAAAACCTAAGTGTTAGGGAAATATGGAGAAACAAATGGATAAACAAGAATAGTTAATTTAAACATAAAGTTGATCTTATCAGTAGTAATTGTTTAGTCACTATTAATTGCCTATTGTGTGTTATCATTTTATGATTGAATTCATTAATAGTTGATTCGAGTTATGTTTTATGTTCATGAAAAAATATTTTTATTAGATATGATATTTTTTCATCAATCATCATTATTGATTCATAATCATATGATGATTTTTTCTACCTATTGATTTTATCATTTACTATCACTTTGGAGTTTTATGTTTCATGGGCTTCTTGCTTGTCAACTTCAACAATCTAGCTAGTCATGTAACTAATCGTGTCAATAGTTATTTTGATATTCATCATATTTATTCATTTCTTGTTTGATCACTAACATATTATTTTATTCTCATATATCTTAAAGCTTTGACTTAATGTTTTACAAACAACCTTATATAATTGTAGACTGTATTTAAGGTGTCTTAGACTATGATTATTTTTATCTTAAGCACCAAGGTTTTAACACTACTCAAAGGACCTTGCTTTCCTTATTTATTTAATCCATTTTTATCTTGGGGGAATTTTTGTTAGGTTTCTTGACCCACATGGGGGTCATGATAATTAGTTTGGTGTTTTTGTTTGAAGCTAATGACTTAGGGGTTGTGACATTGTCTTCAATTACCATAATGGAGGGTCAAGATGCTCATTTATTTTTAGGTTTTATTCAATTCATTTTGGAACTCAGTATTGGAGGGTTTAGAACTTTAGGGAAAATCTATCAAAAATTTTGGAATGGTGACCAAGGGGAATGTGAGGCAGTTCTGCATGAGGATTTTTAGGGACTAGAACTATAGTTGGATGCATTAATCTTGAAGGCCATACATGAGTTATGGAGATTTATCTAGGGTTTATTTTTGTATTTATTATTTAACTATTTTGTCTGAATGCATACAAGATTTTGAGCTTAGAGGCTAGAAGAGTATTAAAAACTATTTTGGTTGACTTCTATCAACCAAATAAGTTATAAATTTAAAAAAAATTGTGTTTTTATGGAAATAAAGTCAAATGGAAAAATTCTAGGTCTTTATCTAAAAATATTTTCATTGGTTAGATTTTGGATAAAACCCTAACTTGGGTCATGTAGTTGGTTTTTTGTTGTGTTGTTTTTGGCACATAAGAACCATGAATGGATCATCCATGGCCTCATTAATATTTTAAATTATTTTTTTTGGTTATTTATTATGTATATTTATAACTATTTAGTCACTGCATATTTTTATTGAGAATAATGAGTTTTGTATAAATAGCGAACTAGTATTATTTTTGAGGTTTTGTTTCAGTTTAAATGATTATATAAGTCACTGTGTTATGTTTTGTTTCAATCCATTGAAGATATATTTTGGCTATGACTCAATTCAATGGACTGCATGTGATAATGGTTTTTGTTATTTTGTAAAATTGTAATTGGGTTTTATTTAGTGTCTATGCATGGCTTATTATCAAGTCAAAACTTTGGTTGGGTTGTTAAAAATCCATTATAACCTTACTTATATGATTTTTTGGTTATTTATTGACTCAGTTGCATTTTAATCTTTGGGTTGTGGTGTATTATAAAAATCCAAAATAATTTTATGGTGACTATTTTCTTGTTTTGTGGCATGGATTTATTTTGATAAGATGATGGTTATATCATGGAAGCCATATGGTTCAGTTGTGTAAAATAAGAAATAGGATTTTTATTTAGTTTATTATTTTTTAATCCCTAATCAAGTATAATTAAGGTTAAGGAAATAAAGTTAAATAAAAATATAAAGGAAAACCTAGTTGGTTATTTTGAACTGTGGCCAAATATGGGGACAAGGACCATAGGGGTTCAACATGATTGTAGGGGTTTTGATAATAATACATTATTATTTTCATTTTATTGGTCTAAATAATTATTTTAATTTTTATGAATATTTATGTTATGATTAGTTGACCCAATTTTATGAAATCATGTTGAATTTTTAGATTAATTCTATAAGTGATAATTGGAATTATTATCATTCATCATTATGTTGACTTATTTCAAGGTAACTAATCTATTGGTCATTTTTAATTATTATAATTTTTTAAATTATTACAATTGAAATTTTAATTTATTATTATGTTTACTAAAATTAAGTTTGGTCAATAATGTGATTTGAAGTTTTATGTAAGTTTTATTTTAATTGGTTGAGTTTGTTATCTACTTTTTATGGGTTATATTTTAACTCATAAATGTATATTAAATTAGTATGTGAAAATGAATTACATATAGGTTAATAGATTTAGGATTCATATTATATTTTGAAATAGAATATGACCCATAAATCAAGAAGCTCAGGACTAGATCTACATTCATAATTAGGTACTAAGTTAATGGATCTTGGTGGGTTGGTTTACATATTTCATTTTCTTTTTGTTGGTATGTTGTCAAACTTGATTATTTTTTAATCCTTTATCCATTAGTTCTATTCTACCTTGATATATATTGAATGATGGTTGGGTTGATCTAAGGCCACTTATGGTTGGGCTGATTTGAACTAGTGAGGGGGGATTAGTTTCATTGGATTGTGTTAAATGATTAGATTATTTTATTCTTACTTCAAGTTATGATAGTTTTTTGAAAATGAATTAAAATTTTCATGTAATTCTTAAATTTGAATTTAATACAATCCATTATATTTATAATAATAAAAAGTGATATAACATTGATTTGTATATTGTATTCATGAAATGATTATAGTGAATCTTTTTATTATTTGAATAATATGGCATTAATAACTTGATATGATTTAATATTTGTTCATAAATACGTTGATAGAATAATATAAATAATAGTTCTTTATCTTGAGCTAGTATATAATCACTTATTTGGTATAAGTAGTTGAGAAGTTTCTTGTAATAATGTCTTTGACTTTACTTATAAAACATTGGTATAGGGATTGAGAAAATAATTAGTTATTTGATTATGAAATTACTAGTGTTTGAAATCAGACATAGGTTAAGTCTTAAAAATGGATTGATTCTTTCTTTACTAGAAGATAAGGAAATGAGAAATAATGTTAATATGTCAAAGTTACTTGTATGATTCTTTATAATCATTATCTTGTATAATCTAGGTGATAATATTCATTGGACGTGTTTAATTTTAATATTTATTATATGGTGGTAATTGGATGAAGTTGAAATTTATATTTAAATGAACTTTTCAAATCCATATAGATTATGAATCCTATTTATGACATGGATTAACAAATGAAAGTATTGATACTTCATTAAAGTTTGGACTATAACCACATGGTTAGTTAAATTAAATCCTTATGACTTATTTGGTAAAATTAATGGATTGTATTTTAGTTTAAATCTTGTGTAAAAGTTGTAATAATTTATTGAAATGTGGGTAAAATATTACATTTGGAATAATTACTTAGGTAATTTAATATGTACTTATCTCCTAGAAGATAATATTTTCATCTTAATTGTTAAGCAATGTTACGTGCCACGAACTATATGGGCAGATCCTAAAAACAATAATTATAATTGATTGTCATTAATATTGAAGTATTACATTATGTTGAGGTTAAATAATTATTAATATAATTCATTTTCTAGTTCTAAGAGTAACATGGCTATTCCTATCTAAGCATCTTGCGATTGAGGAACAAATGCTCTATGTTTAGAATAAACCATTAAATATTCTATTAATAGGTTCTTATCTTTAAATGATAAAATAATTCGTGAACTTACATAAATATAATAAGAAAATATATTGGAATTAAATCTTAATAAATATCTAATGTTTAAGTAAGCAATATAGAAAATGCTTAGACTAAGATCATGGATCTAAGTTAAGGGACAAATGTTTAAGAACAAGAATTATGTTAGACTTAAGATACATACATTTTGTTCTTTAGACTATTATTATGACTTGAGTTGTTTCTTTTATAAGGACCTTATGTTAGTAATAAATGATATTTAAATCTAACCTAAGACATACTAGAATCATTAGGCAAGCTTATTTAAAACTTGTACCCTGCTTATAATTGATAAGTTATTCCTAATTAGAACTTAATCATGGTTGTTGAAACATCCCTCAAAACTTGCATGATTTATGTAGATGTTGTGTCAAACTTCATATTTTGGTTTCATATGTAATGGAAATTTGTGTAAATTCTTTGCATTGATTTTATAAATAGGCATTTTTTGTTGATCTCTATTTATTGTTTATAAATAGGTAAATCATACTTAGAAAAGAGTATTTTGATGATTATTCTATTGAATATAATCTTACTCTATCTTTATTTTCTAAAATTTGATGAAACTATCCTTGAGATACCATCTATTTTATAGGTTGTATAGGTACTCAAGTAAGGGCATAAGTTAGTAATGAACCACTAAAAAGGTTGTAGTATTGTACATAGATAGAGGTGAGTTGGTATGACCACAGTCATGCATTTCTATATGAATACTGAATGGTTAAATTAATTCTTAAATAAGTCATTGATTAGTTATGCACTTAATTTAGTTCTTATGTTGGCTATAACATAGTTATGGATCTCATTACGTGTTTATATGTTAAACTCTATGTGAAATTAGTTATTTTATTCTTTTTAGATTATATTTTTAGAAAAAAATTATGGTTGTGACATAAATTAGGTGTTTCTATATTGGTCTCTCTATAATCTCCCTTATGCTAAAGGACATAAATTAGACTGTATTAGTTGCATTGGTGACTTATAATCAATAGAAGGTTAAAACCATTACCCAATATATTCTATACACACACCAAAAAATTACATAGATGGTTGATTCTTATAATGTGGGATATGTAGATTGATATGTTACTTTACCATTTTCCTAACTCCATTAATTTTGTTTCATTTGGAGTCTACATGTTAGGCCAAAGTGAATATTCATCCATACAACATATTCTAACCTAAACTTTTATGAAGTGATGGTAAAATCATAATCACAAAGACATAACCTATAGGAACTATAAAAACTATGGAAAAAAAACCCTAAAAGAACACACTCAGTGGCATAAGAACAAGATCAAAGTGGGTAGGCTTGTTGTGGCCAAATTTGTACATGATAAGCATGTATAAGTATGATTTCATCTCATATAAATTTATAGGTCCAAAAACATAAGATCACATCAATTAAAATGAACACAATCAAAATATAGACATAGATATATGTAGCCTCATATATACTTGAATTATGTATTTAAATTTTATATGATTATATATTTATTTTTTTAGCTTTTTTATACCTTATTTGTGTTAAACCTAGAATTAGGGTAAACATAAGTGGTGATCTTTGACTCTTTCCAACACTTAACCTAGGGTTTATTAGGACCCTCTTCTTACAATTTCATGGCTGATTTTAATATTATTTAAATATCTAAATTTCTTCCATGATTTATGTATCTTAAACACTAATTTTTATTTAGGTGCCTGCACCATCCCAATTTTTACCTTGGGTTTGGTTTTTGATTACATTTAACTTATTTTTTGATAAAAAATTTAAAATTTTATTTTCATTTTTTTCATTCTAGGTACTTCTTATCTCTTTCATTTGTAAATGTTTTTATACCATTGTATTTGAATTACTTTCTCGCCATTATAGTCTAAATTAACAAAAATGGATCAAAACATACATATTGATTGAATTGTTTAACATTGTAAAAATAATAATTATTGAACACCCTTTTTTATTTTATGACATGATACATGAAATTAAAAAACATTTAAAATACAAAACCTTCTCAGATAGACTCTCCTAGGGTTTATACTTTTGAATTTCCTGTATTTTATAACGAATGTTTAAATCCTATGCATGTGAAAAAATAGTAAAGTTATCTCCATTATCAATGAGGTGATCCAAGATTTTAGTGAAATTATTAAGAGTATAAAAATTAATACGCATGAACTGAGAACTATAATTCATTCCATAAATAGATTTCAAAATAATATATAAAATATATCTCTAAAGATAGTGCCACTTGAAATTAACATTTCTCAATCATATTTTAACATTTCTTAACAAACACATTTTATCACTACAAATCAATACCAATAATTTTTCGATTATTATTTACCATTCGATGATGCATATCTATGGTTACCATATGATATTATCCATATATATTACTAACTTATGAACCATTGAGGGATTACAGGCATACATATTTCAAAACCCATCTTGTGATATACATCATGCTTGCTTAATTTTTTACATGCTTCATTTTAAACAAAAAAAAAAAAAAAACACAAAAATTACTTGATCCCTATGATGATCATCCTTGATACATATTTACTATACCATAGTCTTGTACATAACATTTTTATTCTATATGTTGTTCCTTACATGTGGATTCCTATTAGTGTTTACTTTATCAAAATTAAAAAATTTATTAACATTCATAAAAGATAAAAACACCAAAATTTATTCACCTTTAATTTTTTCATTGAATACACATCATACCTATCTACATAAACTACACAGTTTTCACATCCATGTTTTCATGCATGCATTGTTACATTATACCTTGGTTTTAGGTTAGAGGTGGGATAATATGGATAGATATTCTTACGATTAAATTCATGCTTCTCCCATATAGTGGAATTACTTTCTTAATTAAGTAATCATATTTTTTATATAGAGATACCATTATATGCATATTATTTATTATTTACTACTTAAATTAGGTACACATATCATAAGCATGTACATTGATCCATGCATGTTATTTTTATCATATTATTACATTGTAAGAGTATCTTTTATACATAGCCATCCTAAAATCTATGACCTATGAGTTAAGCCACTTATTTAAGATTATTGCATTATTATATTTGTTAGACTTCACATGGTTCTTTACTTCTATTTGAATAAACATTATTCTTTCCATTTATTTCGTGTTTCTTTCTATGTTTCATTGGCCTTGACCATTTGACTGTTGGTCCCATTATTAGCACTTACACTATTATTATTGATGATGACAACATACTTATGGTGACATTATTTCATAACATGTAATGTGTTGAGGTAAGCCTATATGCTCTTAGAATCTACATCATATAATTATTCTAGTTTGAAACCCTTTCTTATTATATTTATTGAATATCCCCATGCTTTCTTATGCTAGTTTATATTTTCTTTTGCATATATCACTAAAAGGATTAAAAACATAGTTTCGTACACAATCATATTTATTTTCATAAAGGGGAATCATACCCAACATATTATCTATTAACAAACATTTATGTATGCATTTTTGCCTTTGGTGGAATTGTAGCCTCATATTATGATGTATTTTAAAAATACCTTACCATACTCTGCCCATGTTGGTATGCCACTTTAGGTTCATCCTACGGATTGTATTAATTATACATGTATTAATTTATTAGGCCATATTACTTGAATGCCTTACCTTAATTCATTAATTGGAATCCTTCATGTCCTTTACACAAGACATATTAGCAATACATGATAATCATATGCATTATTCACATCACCATATCATCCACATTAGTGTACATGACACATATTTGTTAGGGTAATTCTACCCACATAGTTTATATATACAATTGATGTTACGTATTGTTAACCTCAAAATCTATGATTTACGTACTATATTAACATATTATATTTGTCATTGATATATTTATGTTTATTTGATCATTTTAATATTGGGTTTAGAATATCTTCCCCATATAAATCAATATATTTAACTTAAAATTCAATTTTTATATAGTTTTACCACATAGTTGCCTTTATCATCTCTTGATTTGTTTATTTTTATCCTACACTTTAAGACCTATATTACATATTTAGATTGTACTATTATAAGGATCATGATAATCAATATAATATTTATACAAAATATCATGATATAATTATTATAATTGATGCCTACACAGTTCATATGTTTCCAATAAAGGGCTATAAATATACCAACATTCGACAAATTCAAAAACACTGTTTTGTACAAGTTACATGTTTATTCTCTCAGTTTCCATTATTCATGGTTCACATATTATTTTTATGCGAATTGTCTTGAGTGAGTTATATGTAGCTTCACATGGTACATAATAATTTATTTCATGTGTTGTGCACCCACAACCTAGAGGGGTCAATTTAAAAGGTAACATGTCCTAGCTTTGGGGAATTATAATCATAGAATATTATTGCATGATGTTATCTACCCTTGATTTTACTTTATTATATTGAGATATATTACTAAATTTTTTATATAATATTATACATGTATTATCCCATGGATATCTTACATTATGATCTAACATCTTATACATCTATTTTCCCATGGATATTTTACACTATGATTGTGACACTATTACATTAACTAATTATGTGTGAATGATTCCCTATGAGTGCACGTGTTTTCTTGTTTGTGTAATAATTTTCCATAAAGGATCCTATTTTCAACATGATTCATGATTCAATTCACTAAATTATTGAGCCACTAACTAGGTAATGGTTATTAACATTGTGTGGTCATAAGTTAAGTAAATTGTATACACTATCATGCTTATATCTATATTGAGTTTCTTTTTTTATGCCTATATTACCATGGTTGTTACCATGAATTTATGGTGATATATTTATTTTATATGTTCTCATTGATTTATATGGTCCATATAGGGGGCATATTTTTACATGGGATTTATTATTTTCTCCCATTTTTAAATTAAACATTACACGATCTAATATGGAATGACTAGATGATAAAACAAAATTCAAATAATATGATAATTGTAAAACATTTAAAATGAATTTCCATATGTATATAATAAGATGATTTGGTTAATTTATTTTTCTAACATATGATTATCAAATTTAAATTACATATATTTTTAGATAAAAACATGTCACTAGTAAATTATTTATCCTAACATATGGTGTATTTATCATGATTCTTTTGAGATGAGTGATTTTAGAAATAAGGTATTCATCCCTAACCTAAATATAAGTCGCATATATATAGACATTTTCAAATTCAATATGGAACAAAATGAATGTGAAAATTTATCTAATTCCTTGATCAAGAATTGGATTTGGTGCTAGTGAATCCCAAAGAATTATCTTGGCTATGTTTCAAACAATTACCAAAAGTATATTTGGGGGTTGGTTAATCCTATATAAATGTTTAATATGACATCAATGCCTATAAAAATTCTAGAGATATAAAAATTATTGTGTAATTTTGTAGAAATACCAAATAGGTGTATTATTTCCTATGCTTCATTTAAATTTCAAGAGATAATTTCCAATTTCAATAAAGAAACATTTAAACTATTCAAAAAAAAACTTTTATATTATGATAAAATTAACTATCTAAAAAAATGGCCCTTGTTTTAGTTAAATTATCTATTCATGTGTGGATGGAAACTTTACAAGAGCAAGGTCAAAACCATTCAATCTTCCCTTGGTAAGTGAAGATGTGTATTTCAAATTAATTAAATTTATACTTGTAAAAATTCATTCATTCCACTCAATACCTACATCAAAGTTATGGCTTTTATTTATATGCCCTAAGTTTTTATAAACCCTTATTCCTACGATTATTCCTAATTTAACTTGTTTAGAAAGCTTTTACAATTTAGCCTAATTCTAAGATGGCCCTGGCCCCATGTAAATCTATATTTTTTCAAAATAGAGTAAAATCACCTTAGAAATTATATAAAAGGTATATATTTGTACAGTTGGATTAATTTTTATCCATTAACCAACCCTAACTTGAAAATAGAGAATGAATTATCTCCTAGAAAAACCCATGGTCATACAAGCTTATCTTACAAAACCACATTCCTATAAAGGTATATATTTTTTTAAAAATTTCATCTACCTCTTTATTTCCATTGATCATGATTCTTGACCATTATAATTTTAATTTTTTAAAACTTTCCAATGCACATTAGGTAGTCTAGATCATCCTTAAATATAAGTTCTTGCCAAGCCATTTTATAACTAGAAAATAAAAAATAAGGGAGGAGGACATTTAATATTTTTTACTATTTACATTCTAAAGATTAATCCTATATCCAAGTATCTACATTAAAGTGGCTATTCATTAAATAAATTATTACAAACTTGTAACACATATCTATTTTGGTCTCTCTATAAATCCCCTTGTGTCAAAGGAAGGTAATTAGATTGTAGTGGATATAATGATCATTTCTAGGGAAGAGGAGGTTTAAATCCTTACTTGAGATATTAAATCCATACACCAAAAAACTATAAAGTGTTTTGATTATGATCATGCATGATGAATATTTTTCAAAATAAATTTGTTAGTTTCCTAATTCCATTAATTTTGTTTAATTTTGGAGTGTGAAAGCTAGTTCAAATTTAATATTATGTCGTATAGAATATTTTTCCATGGACATATTTAAAATTATGGCATAAATTCAATGAGTAATACATAATGCACATGCATGATAAAACTAGGGTTAGTAAATCTATAAGGACATACTTGGTAACACATGGATAGGGTTAAAGAAATATGGCTTATTATGGTTGGGCTTGTACACACAATGAAATTATATGTATTGGTTCATCTAATAGAATTTAACATGTATATAAAATCAAATAAAGTCAAGTAAAATTAGAACACATACAAAAATCTATAGAAAAGTTAATGTGTGTTTATTTATTAACCTCTTGTCAATTACATTGATTTTATTTATTTTTCATTTATAACACTTTGGATTGTTTTCTATTACTTAGCCTCTTATATAGATCTAAATTATGCGATTTAATTTTATAATCTTATATCTATGTAGTTGTATCTTCTTTATACTTAGTTTTTGTAAACTTCATAATCAGGGTAAACAATTGAAAGTATTCAGAGGATTGTGTTTATAGATGATTTAATCTCTGAAGTTAATGGTTTCTTGTAATAGGAATCTTGTGTGTTATTTTTCATCTTTGTGATTTTTTTTTAGTTTTTATCACACTTGTATCTTTTGATGTTTTACTATTATTATGGATTCCTTTGGGAGTTAACATCATTGGTCATGGGTTTATTGAAATGGATTTATTTTGTGAATACATGTGTGAAAATGGAAAAAAAATATCAATTGTGACTATAATAATAATGTATTTATTGAATCTAGATGTTATTTTATTTAAAAGAATGTGTTTTACCCTTTTGTTACTTGTTTATTGGTTTTTTGTTTTTGAGAAAATGTGTGCATTATGGAACTTGTTTGGAATAATATTTAAACTAGCTTAAGGTCCAATGTTTAAATTAAAGTGGGTTTTTATCCATTTGTATAATTATTTTGAAACTATTACTCTCAATTCCTAAATTTTAGAGTGGCCTCTAAACAATAAGGATATGGTGTAAATTAAATTGTAAATATTTTATTTGAGTTTTGATTTTGGTCATGGTAACAACTAAAAATTTCATGAATGATACGTTGTTATGAATATATATATATATATATATATATATTATATATATATATATATATATATATATGTATGCATGTATGTATGTATGTATGTATGTATGTATATGTATGTATGTATGTACGTACATATGTATGTATATATGTATATATGCATACATGTACACACACACACACACACACACACACACACACAAACACACACACACACACACACACACACACACACACACACACACACACACACACACACACACACACACACACACACACACACACACACACACACACACACACACACACACATGTATGTATGTATGTATGTACATATGTATGTATGTACGTATGTATGCATACATTTATGTATGTATAGGTGCTCATTTTTTAAGGATAGTGTGTTGAATGATATTTTTGTCTTCTTAAAAGTTGTAAAACATGAATCATCCTTTTTATATTGTAATAATAAAAATGAATGAAAGTGTCTTTAAATCTAGGTAAAAGGTGAATAAAGGCATATATAGTGTGTTTCTTATCTACTTATTTAATGATTTTAAACATCATAC